>CM051040.1:26630633-27093133 GCA_027627225.1 Congeria kusceri
AGGCATCTAGAAAAGAAGACATTAATTCACTCTTGGTTTAAAATGTCAGGAAATAATATGAAACTCAACAGAGGGCAACAGAGAGGAAATTATATAGATATAGAGAGTTCAAAACCAGATAGTACCAACTGCTATTGATTTTAATGGCAGTTGGTACCTGGTTTTTCAACTCTCCATATATTATTTTGTTTTGTTTTTCACTTAAGACACATTAAATATTTAAAGTTGCATTTCATATGTAAATACAGGCTATCAGCACTAAAGACAACATTTTAAACTTTAAAACTAACGTTATAGGCATGTTCGTTTCCATCAATGTCGACACTACAATTATGTATGTCTTTTAATACCGTTTTGTTCCATATAATCACCGCTGACTGGTCAACACGTATTACTGCAAATTTGAGTTTCACCATTACTGCAAATTTGAGTTTCACCATTACTGCAAATACGAGTTTCACCATTACTGTAAATTCGAGTGTTACCATTATATTTTATAAATGAAGAAAGGGCACATTACATTTCAGGTGGTATATCAAGTCCCTTGCGCAGGCATTATTTTGTATTCTTGAAAGACCATACCACACTGAAATATTAAAAATAGATATATTCAAAAACTTTTGCGCAAACAAACAAGTATTTGTCAATTTGACGGGCTTTATATGTCATTTGATATTAGATAATGGATAATATAAACTATGTCATGATCTAATATTAACATATCACCAAAACGGGAACGCATTAATAAATAATGCGTATTTAGAGAAAACACACTATTGAAACAAGATCCATTACAGTAAACTAATGTGAATATATTCACGTCTAACACGGCCTGTAAACACTGGCTACTCCTCTTTTTGGACGTGAATGAAAAATGAGCCAATGCAACTTTCGAGGTGGAGATCAGAACAGGACATTGGTTAAAATAGTAAACAAAGTTAAGAGATATGTTGTTGTTTTTTAAGTAATACATCAATTTAAAGCACTATTTTAATAATCTAACCATGGAGTTCCACGCAGAAATGATCTTACTTAACATATGTGTAGACCGACTTGTTGTTAACAAAGAATCTCAACGTGATGACTTTTATGAGTGGTACATGTAACATCGGATCAATACAAACACAATAATGACATTTACCCATGTATTTAATCATTTTTTAAAAAATACAGGTATTGAGACAAACAGTACATGTATGTATTACTATCAACTAATTGACGCTGAATTTGGACGCGTATTATACAATCACGTTTATTTTGAGCAAAGAGGTTGAGCCAATGCCATGGAGGTGGAGCTTATGATAGTAGGTATAAGTAACAAACATACCGGAGTGGTGGGACCGACATGCTGGGGCCAGATTTCCATTGTCGGTGAAAAACTCGTCAAACAGAGCTGGAAAAGTAGTTCACAACTTTGCACTATATGATAGTCTCTTTTACACACAAAGTATAAAGAAAATGTGAATTGATTTTAAATGTTTCGAAGAAAAAACATACTTTTCTGAGACTTAATGTTAAAATTTGACAGGCAAATAGATGCTGGTGAGATTTATGGTGATTATGGGACTGTTAACTAGGCAATGAAAATTATTATGTTTTTTTTATTAAATAATTAATTAAAGTTGAAGTATGAACGTACACTGTTTAATACAAAATGACCGTTAAAGACCTTTGTTATATTAGTGAGTTAAGAAGTTAAACAGTGCATTGTAATATGGGCAATATATCGCGGTATATATCGCGATATATTTCAAAATATTGCGATATATCGCGATATGAGTCGGTGATATCGTTACACCCCTACTTTGCAAGTACGACAAAATGTATAGGCTCTATGATAGGGCCAACAAAATGGTTACAAATAAAACGTATATGCATGCTATATGGTCAACAAAATGTTTGCCGGAAAGTTGTTGTTTTTTACAGATTTACAAATAAAATAAAGTTAATAAACATACAGGCTCCTTAATATGGCCCAGAAAATTGTATGCAATGGCCAGGTATTAATGTTTGTATACTAAAATCTACCCATTGCTAAACCATTACCATGATAGCTTATTGTAAACTGATTGAAAATGACATTATTACAGACAAAATTTCATATTATTAAAATAATTTATTAAATAATTTTTTAATCAAGTGCATACTAATTGTTTATTTATGTTATTTCTATAACAGGTTTTATAACTGTCTTAGCTTCTATCTAAATTATTTGTAAGAATAATAAGTTTTATGTCGCAAGAACAACTTACTAAATAATGTCGTGGGATTAATTTGTATTTATATTTCCCTGCAGCGATTAATTATGGGTCAATTGCCAATATGAATCGGCTTTCAACCGGTTAAACCCTCGATGCTTTGAACTGACTGTTTCAAGGTTGAGACCTCGGTTATTATGTTTGTGTTGTTCATTGTAATGATGATGATGATGATGATGATAATAAATAATAATAATAATGATAATAATAATAATAATAATGGACTTCATACTATGATAATTACTTACTTGGTGTAATTATGGCAATAACAAGCAAAATTATGATTTAGCACTTTTGGAAAACACTTCTCGTTGAAGTGGCCTCACTTCTGCCAAACTTTCATTTCGCCCTAAATTTTTTCCCTTACCTGAGCCCGCATGTATACGCTATTGGTCACTTGACTTTAATAAACGAGTAATGTTAATTAAGAAATAATTTTCGATTTATCGTTGTTTATCGGCATCGGCCAATAAGCAACGATTTGGAGTTCTGATGCGTAGGAATTAAACCACGAGGGCGTTAGAACGCAAAGCGTTGTTTATCGGTCGATAAACAACGATAATTCGAAAACTAATTCGATTCTAACATGATTTAACATCTAGTTTTGCAATTGTAATTTGAACAACTTTTTACTAAGCTGCCGCTCAGAATTGGGACTTCTTTTTGCGTTTATTATTGGGTAGTTTATCAACGATAATTTTGTTCTTTGTCTATAGAGTAAGATAGTGAGTATCAGGTTAGGATAAAAGTTTCTCTACTGCTGAAGCAAATGAACTTTACTTATTTGCTGTATTTATACCTTTGTAGTGTTGGTCTTGACTCATACAGTATTGTTTTAAGTCTTGAGTACCTATAAAGTAAATAATGTAATGTTAAGACATTCTCCTTTGTAAGTACAACTAATGAATGTCACACATATCTTGGCACTTACATACATAGTAAATAATGTCATATTAAGACAATCTCCTTTGTAAGTACAACTTATGAATGTCACACATATTTTGGCACTTACATAATAATTGTCTATATAATTCTGGAAAAGCGAATTTTAAATTAGACATTAAATAACCAAGAACTGTCATATTGGGAAATGAAACCAGTTTAGGGATTTCATCAACTAAATTAACAGATAAAACAACATTTAATCTGCGTACAAGATTAATAAGCATGTGTGCATGGTACGTATTCGATAGTTGCATTACACTAACAACAACTAAATCCAACAAACGGTACATATTTTATGGAGCATTTGTGTGTGTGTTTTTTTCCACAAGTTGGTCATTACATACATGAATGTATGTGCATCTGGCATAGTTTGCTACTGAGTGTAAATGTATTTGTGCGTCTGGCATAGTTTGCTGCTGAGTGTAAATGTATTTGTGCATCTGGAATAGTTTGCTGCTGAGTGTAAATGTATTTGTGCATCTTGCAGAGTTTTCTGCTGAGTGCAAATGTATTTGTGCATTTGACATAGTTTGCTGCTTCGAACAGAACAGAACAGAACAGAACAAGACTTTTATTTTCACTCAAGTATATAATATATACAATTAGGGCAATATAACAAAGCAAAATGTTTAGTAAATTAGTAACTTCCGATATTTTTAACATTAACACAATTGTATAGATGATATACGGGGGTATTTAAGTAATAATATACATAGCCGGAACATATGATAATAATAATAATAATAATAATAATTATTATTATTATTAGTAGTAGTAGTAGTAGTAGTAGTAGTAGTAGTAGTAGTAGTAGTAGTAGTAGTAGTAGTAGTAGTAGTAGTAATAGTAGTAGTATAATTAATAATAATAATAATAATAATAATAATAACAATAATAATAATAATAATAATAGCAATAATAACAATAGTATTAGGTCTATAATCAAAATCAAAATACCAAAATCGTAATTGATTTATCAAAATCACATTTATTATCAAATCATATTCAAAATCATCATACTAATCATAATAATCATAATAAACAAAATCGTGATAGTTATCATGATCATCATAATCGTGGCATCTAAAACACAAATAATAGTACAATTCGATAAGAGCATTTGATACTAGCACTGGTAAAAATAATTAGGGGTTTGTGACCATAGTTGTGTGGTGTTGTATTTTCGTTTGCACACGGCGTTTCGGATTGAGAAATCGAAATAACATGTTTCAGAAGTTTTACATTTTTGCGTCAAAAATTTAATTCATTCTCAATAATTAAAGGGCATTTTGTTGCGAAGGACAGTTTGCGTAAGCGGTTATAGTGTTGGAGCTAACTTTGTAACGGTCTCAATCAACAAAAGTTATTTTTATTGTGATTTACGCTTGAGCGCACCCGCACACGGGGGCGATGTTGACCACAAAGACGAGATAGAGGACATTTGGGGTAATTACTCTAATCAGCTTTGCATTGCAGGATTACAATGGAGAATGGCGTCATCTGAGGTGTTAACATTAAATGAATGATGAGGCAAAAGCAAAATATAATTTGTGTTCTGGATTAGTTTAGATGAATGTAACTAAAATAGATTTATTAATTTATGTGCTAGTACTGCTAGATTAATTTGGATAAAGTAAATATATTGTACTGTAGGTAAAATAGAGGTATCATTTGTACTCATTTAGAGTGCAACAACTGTTTCCATTGCGTTAATTGAAATATAGTAACAATATAGCAGCAAAAATATTTAAAATGTGAACACGTATACTTGAGAGGTACCATTTTGTACTTCTCTTAGTGTTATAGAATGCAACAATTTTTTTCTGTTATATGAGTATAAGTATACAGCAATCTTACGTTAATATTGACAGATAATTATGCTGATATCATTTAGTACAAAACAAGAATGAAGCAATTATTTAGATTGCACAGTTGATATTTACATGCATATATTTCTAATTAAAGTAAGGAGTGCGATGAAAATATACATGGAAAAATATATACATTTGCGACCAGACAAATATTTTGCAATATTGATTACACAAACGTAAATGGTCATTTATATTGTGATAACAGGTATATATGTTATGCTGTTAATTAACAATAAAACTATATTAAGATAAAAACAGTATTACTTGTTACAAAATACAATATTAGAGATGGTGTATAGCTGGTGGCATTGGTAAATACTGGTAGTTAAACAAGTAACTTGCTATCGCTTAAATTTACTTAATATGAAGCGAATAAACTTGTATTCTGTAATAATTGTAAGGAATTAGATGTTAAGATTGTAATAAGAGTAGCATCATAAAGATCATGTCCTACGAATTGTTCTGTTTCAGATTTAAAGAAATCGCAGTTTAGTAGATAGTGATGTTCGGAGCCAACTTGACCAGAGTTACAAAGTCTGCATATTCTTTCCTCAAATGGGGTTCCATCGTATCGACCGGTTTCAACTGGAAACCAGTGATTTGCAGTTCTAAATTTAAAGAGGTATGTATATTCAATTTTTTTAAGGTTTATAGGGTAGTCTTCAAAGGATGGAGTTTGTTTTGTGTATATTTGTCCTTTATATGCTTGTTGTAGTTGAGTGTGCCATTGGGTTTTAAATTGGGTTAATAATTTGGATTTGACTAAGCGGTGGATATTATTTTGGGTTGTAAGGAATTGGTTGTCCGTTAAATGACTTAGGTTTACTGAGGTGAGAATTTCGTTAATTTTTTTGGCCCATTTAAAATTTGAGTTTGGCAAGTTCATCATGTATTTATAGATTTGGAGAGAAAGTTTTTGATCATTGCCTATTAAGAGTATGTTCCAGAAAGAGATCATTCGACATTGGAATTGATTTCCGAGCATTAGTAATTTTTCTGAGGAAGTTGTTATGAACCTTTTCCAAGATGTCAATGTTTTCAAAGCCGAACATTGCAGAGCCATAGGTTAAAATTGGCAAGACAGTATGATCGAATAGTTTGAGAGTAAGATCGATCGGCAGGTCTGCATTGTTGGCCCGCATATATAGAAGATACATTGCTTTAGTTGCTTGCTCAAACTAAATGTTTTCGCGCATTAAGGAAAGAACCATTGTTAGATAGGGTTATGCCTAGGTAGTGATAGCGGTCAGTAATTTCTACAGAATTGTTACCTAGTTTAAAATGAAAATTTTGTAGTTGTCTTGCACCAAAAATTACAATTTTTGTTTTGTTTAAATTTATTTTTAGATGCCAGTTATCGCAGTAATTTTGAAAGATTTCAAAACTATTTTGAAAATCTGATTTGGAGTCTGACAAATCAGACTCCAAAAGTACTTGTCCTACATCGGCATAGAGTAGGACAAGTAGTTTAAGCCAAAGAGACAGATCCAGGGGATTTGTTAATTCTATGCCAATCGAGCCATTGAGGTGCATATGTCTTTGAGGGTCATTTTAGAAAAGAGGAAAAAGTAACGGCGATACATTTTGGCCTTGTCTAACACCAATTTCTGAAAAGAAATACTCTGATATATAACCATTAGCAGAGACACTAGATTTAATATTGTGCCATAGGCCGGTTTGCCAGACTTTGTCCAATGCTTGAGAAAAATCTATGAAGGCGCATAATAGTTTTTGTTTTCTTTTTTTCAGTATTTCGATTAGTGAGTGTAATGTAAAGATATGGTCGGAGCTTGAATAGCCTTTCCTGAAACCAGCTTGATTTTCGTCTAAACTATTATTTTCATTTAGAAATTTTGTTAATCTGCCATTAAGTAAGGATGTGAAGAGTTTACCTAAACATCTAAGAATAGTCATTGGTCTGTAGTTGTTTGGGTCTTTTGGGTCACCTTTGTTTTTAAATATGGGTATAATGATTCCATTCAGCCAGGTTTGTGGGATAAATCCAGTTTCCAGGACAAAATTAAATAATTTACAGTAAACTGGCATAAGGAGATGCTTAGTAGACTTAATATATTCATTTAAGATGTTATCAAATGGGCTTGGTGTTTTTGAGTTTTTGATCTTGTGGATACTTTTTTCTATTTCTTCTTTAGTGATTGTGATGTTTAGACTGTTACTTGTGTCGTATGGAAATTGGGAATTTGTGTCATTGAAACGATTGTCAGTGATGTTGTTGGTGTTAATTTCTTTGAAGTGATCATAGAATTCTTCTAATATTGGTGTGTTGTTAACTTTAAATTTAGGTTTCAGTTTATTTAAAAAGGACCAGTACTGTTTAGGTTTTTATCAGTCATGGAACATAGTTTATTAGACATGTTTAGTTTGCTTGCATTTAACATGGTAGTTCATTGTGCGTTTATAATGTTTACTGGCATTTATCATTCTTAGTTTGTTATCTGGAGTTTTTTTTTTTTTGTAATCATTTTTGGCAGTGTGCATTGAGGGCCAAACCAAGATTTATTATTTTCATGACCTACGTTATGAAATAGTTTATTATGTTCAGGTTATGTGCTGGTGTAGGCTTGATGGAAGACTGATTGAAGTTCATAAGTGATGTGTTCTACTGTTTGCTGTGACTGAGGGTATATGTTCATTTGTGATAGTATTTGGTCTATTTTGTTACGGTATTATTATTGATAAATTAATTAGACAATTCAGGTTTCCATTTTGGTTTGTTGAGTTTTTGGTGTTAACATTGGGGCATTCTCTGTGTGGGATATGGATGGACCAGGCGAGAGCATTGTGTCCATCTGAAAACAGTGAGTCTGTTTCAATGATATGGAAATCAGAATGAAAGTGAAAGCTGTCAGATGAGGCAATAACATAGTCAATGGTTGATCTATTCCGAAAGGTTAACATGTCGGGTGCCTTCTCTAAAGAACGTCTTCCATTGAGAATAAAAAATGTTATTGTTTTTGCATTAGTCAATAAGCCGAAATCAATGTGTGTTAGTTCGATGGTTCTTAGAAGTACGAGTTAGTGGAATAGATAATTGTTCAGGCATTTTGTATTTGTCAAGTTGGCTCTGTAAATAATCATCAATATTGAAAAATTCGTTTAAATGGGGATCTAAAATTATATATCTTTCATGCTTCCAACTCTGCTATTAAAATCACCTGCGAGTGATACATATTTATGTTCATTGCATTTTTGGGAGATTTCATTTTCAAAGGCCATACATTCATCCTCATTGAAGAATCTTGAGTTTTCAGGTGGAACATAAACAGCTCCTAATAATATTGTCATCAAGTTTTGTAATTGTTTTACAAATGGAGATCCATAATACATATCCAGATTTTGATTATAAGATATTAACAGAAGAAGTCAGTTTATGTTCAACAAATATTCCAATGCCACCAGATTTACGCTTATATTCTTGTTCTCTGTGTTTAGCTAAATATTCATAGTTGTTTATTTCAATAATGTCATGGGTATCAGTGTCAGTTTCTGAAAAACAAAATATGTATGTGTGCATCTGACATAGTTTGCTGCTGCGTGTAAGTGTATATGTGCATCTGACATAGTTTTCTGATGCGTGTGAGTGTATTTGTGAATCTGACATAGTTTGCTGCTGCGTGTAAATGTATTTGTGCATCTGGCATAGTTTGCTGCTGCGTGTGAATGTATTTGTGCATCTGGCATAGTTTGCTGCTGCGTGTAAATGTATTTGTGCATCTGGCATGTTTTGCTGCTGAAAGTAAATATATTTCTGCCACCTGACATAGTTTGCTGCTGCGTGCAAATGTATTTGTGCATCTGGCATAGTTTGCTACTGAGTGTAAATGTATTTGTGCATCTGGCATAGTTTGCTGCTGCGTGTAAATGTATCTGTGCATCTGGCATATTTTGCTGCCGTGTGTAAATGTATTTGTGCATCTGGCATTGTTTGCTGCTCATTGTGAATGTACTTGTGCATCTGGCATAGTTTGCTGCTAATGGAAAATGTAGCATAGTTTGCTGCTGAGTGTAAATGTATTCGTGCATATGGCATATTTTGTTTCTGAGTGTAAATGCATTTGTGCATCTGACATAGTTTGCTGCTGTGTGTAAATGTATTTGTGCATCTGACATAGTTTGCTGCTGAGTTTGAATGTATTTGTGCATCTGGCATAGTCTGCTGCTAAGTGTAAAAGTATTTGTGCATCTGGCATAGTTTGCTGCTGAGTGTAAATGTATTTGTGCATGTGACATAGTTGCTGCTGCGTGTAAATGTATTTGTGCATATGGCATAGTTTGCTGCTGCGTGTAAACGTATTTGTGCATATAGCATAGTTTGCTGCTGCGTGTACATGTATTTGTGCATCTGGCATAGTTGCTACTGATTGTTAATGTATTAGATAAATAATATTTAAATGCCAAACTAAAAATGGTATTCCAACGTACCAAGAAATAGTAAGAGATTATCGGTGCATACAGTAAGATTTCCTACCTGTATTTGTTCTAGTTCTTACCTTGAATCACATTATGCTCATAACCTAACAACGTGTTGGTGCCGTTACATTGGCAATCTTCGGGCGTCTGGACCGAAACACCATACCTGTCTGAAGAATTAATTGGAAAAAAATAAATAATGGTAGAGACCCGTATATCGGATATTATTCAATATTGGAAAGAAATATGAGTGAAAGAAATATGAGTATAGAGATCCGAACACCTGATATTGTTGGAAAGAAATATCACTGTAGAAACCCATACACTGGATATTGCTAGATAGAAATATCACTGCATAGAAACCCATACACTGGATATTGTTGTGAAGAAACATCACTGTAGAAAACCGTACGTCGGCTATTGTTGGAAATAAATATCACTGTACCAATTCTGCACCGGATGTTGTTGGAAAGAAATATCACTGTAGAAACCCGTACATCGGATATTGTTGGAAAGAAATATCTCTGGAGAAACCCGTACATCGGATACTGTTAGAAAGAAATATCACTGTACAAATTCTACACCGGATATTGTTGGAAAGAAATATAACTGTACAAACCCGTATACTGGATATTATTGAAAACAAATATCGTTGTAGAAATCTCTACATCCGATATGGGTGGACAGAATTATCACAGTATAGATAGATCCCTACATCGTATATTGGTGGAAAGAAATATCACAGTAGAGATAGATCCCTTCACCGGATATTGGTGGAAAGAAATATCACCCTAGAGATAGATCCCTATACCTGCTATTGGTAGAAAGAAATATCACCCGAGAGATAGATCCCTACACCTGCTATTGGTAGAACGATATATCACAGTAGAGATAGATCCCTACACCTGCTATTGGTAGAACGATATATCACAGTAGAGATAGATCCCTACACCTGCTATTGGTAGAACGATATATCACAGTAGAGATAGATCCCTACACCGGATATTGGTGGAAAGAAATATCACAGTAGAGATAGATCCCATCATCGGCTATTGATGGAAAGAAATATCACAGTACGAATGGATCCCTACACCAGATATTGGTGGAAAGAAATATCATTGTAGAATCCCCTACATCGGATATTGTTGGAAACAAATATCACATTAGAAACCCCTATACAAGATAGTGGTGGAAATTAATTGTTTTTAGCGTCAACATATACATTACTTACCACCCAGCTGGTTTAGAACGTGCATCAAACAGCTTTGGTCCTGATGATCACCAATGTTCTTTAGTTTACTAAACACTGAAACAGATACATAAATATTTAAAACTGTTTTCTCGGATAGAACAGGAAATCTTAGAAAACAAAACAACTTCATTGTGGGCAACATTAACAATATCAGGACCAATATTAGCCGCAAAAACAACGGTCCGATCAGGCTGAATTTGAAAACGCAATGCCATGGGGTTCATTTATTTACATATTATTTTGATTCTTTCCCGACAAAGTGTCAACGTTCTTGCTTCAAGTTTTTAGCACTGTCATTACCACTGTTGCTAATTGTACTGGTAAAAGAATAAATCAAAATTAATGTGCGAGAAGTGGGTTTAGCTGTTTTTCTGTAAAAGTAGATCTAATAATTATTACAGTATTGTTTTTGTGAGCTTGTTGTGGTTGTGTTTTTGTGTTTTTGTGAGAGTGTTATAATTTTTTTGAATAAATGAAATGTTTGGCGCGGTTTAAAGAACATAAAACGCTACCTTGATCAACGCTAAGACAATTTTCCACATGAGCCAGGTTGATTAAATCTGCAACACAGCAAGAACAACATGTGTCAAATGTTCTCGTCGTATCTCTCTGTTTTGTTTCATATAGCACTGTGAAAGCAATCGAATGATTTGGCAGTAGTAGTGGTGTAATGGATATGGTGTCCGCAATGAGTTTTCTCAAAAGACACCAAGCACTGGTTCTGCACATGAAAGGGGCTCGAAAGTGTATTAATAAGTCTCAGGCTTTCGGCTCAAATTAGATCAAATAAATAGGAATAAACAAAACGCATGGTTTGTTTTCCTTCCTAAATTCTCCCACCGCGTTTACTAGTACTTGTATCAAATTCAAATGAATTTTCTTTAAACAAAGAACTAAATTTATAGTTGGTACATCTCCAATAAAATACCCGAAAAAAAACTGCAAAATTTAGTCCGCATTATCATTGCAATTAAATATAATTGTTTTCATGTCTAGTTAGAATAGAAATACTGTTTGCAATATCTATGTTTATCGGCTTCTATTTTACAATGATTTGTCGTTCTGGTGCGCTAACGCCTTCGCTATTTAATTCCTGCACATTAGAACTCCAAATCGTTGTTTATAAGCCGATTAAAAAAACTCTTATCTTTAATTCAATCATAAGATAATATAAAAATAACCATAGCCTATGGATGACATGTTAAGTAATATTTGATCACTATAGGAACAGGATATTGCTGAATACCCCTTACATGCTTACAAGTACTTTGCCTGACATGGAAAACAATGACAAAGCATAGATAAAGACGATTTGCCCTAACACTTCCAAGATTGTGGCCACAGAAGTTATGATACCACAGTGAATTTTGTGCAAACCTCATGTATTATAAGTACATATGAGGCGTGCCGTGGGAAACCCGGGCTTAATGCTTGTGTGCAGTCCGCACAGACTAATCCAGGACGGCACTTTCCGCCTGCAGTGGATTAATGTTTAGAAGAGACTTCCTTGAAACAGAAAGTACCATTGAAGCGGAAAGTGTCGTCCTGGATTAGCCTGTGTGGACTGCACAGGCTGATTCGGGACGACACTTTAAGCACGTGCATTAAGCCCGGTTTTTCCACGAGAATAGGCTCATGTTATGGCCCAATATTTCATGTAATCAAGTGTTTTATTTATGGACCATAGTCTATGATATAAAAAAAATATTGAAAGTAGAATTTGCGACTGTTTGCTGTTGACATGTTCAACTAATCATGTTTCGCTTTCTTAATAGTTTTAATAAATTTCGGACTCACAGGTACCCAGAGTTCACTTTACGAGCACTTCCCGGCATTGTTTTTCTGTAAAACTGTAGACATTAAATGCGTGTTTAGACGTTTTGGATTGCGTCAAGACGATATCTTTGGACAGTAATTACCACATGTGGTTCAAACCTTAGCACGTTTACGACAACGATCGGTATTTCTAAATATCCTTCATATCTGTGAAATAGAACACAATTTACGCACTGAACAAATTCAAACGATGACCTTTACCTGAATACTCCTTAAATCGATAACAACTGTCTTCTTCTGAAAAAAAAACAGAACACACACAAACAAACAGTAAATGCCATACGTGTTTTATGTTATTTAACTGAGCACAGTAATACATCCGAATCAAATTAATATCAACTTCAGATACATGAATAATACGTTCCATACAATGTTTATTTCAAATACAAATGTTAAACAAAGCACTGGTATACTAGTAATTAATGGTGTTAATTACATTTATTATATATAATGACCTCGTGTATAACATATCAAAGAAGACCATCATTAACATAAAAATCAATCACCAATCGTACTATATACATGTATAAGCTGGTAGTACAACATTTACTCAGTATTTACTCTTGACTGAGTGTTAATTACTTATGCGTAGAATTCCTTTTATAAATGTATTTTATTATATTGAGAGTATTTGAGTCAGTTTGTGTGTATGTGCTTTGATGTTGGTGTTGTTATGTTGTTTCAATTTTTGGTTTTGTATATGATTCCTGTTATTTGTAACTTTACACAAAGATCTTAACATCAAGTGTAGGTCTTTGATTATGTCCAAGAGGTTACTTTACCAAATATAAAGGCTGCAGTGGAAGACAGCGTTAACAAGGCCAGCGTTATGGCCAACATCGCTTGACCTGCAGCACAAGAATAAAATTAAAGGAACCTGTTCACAGATTGACGAATTGACAATTTCCCAAGTTTTTGTTACAGATTAGAAAACATGAAAACTGTATATGAAGAAGCGAAATAAAACTACTGACATAGCAATATATTGAAAATAACGTTGATCACCATTAGTTGAAATGGATACAGTTATAAAGCGTTTGTAACGCAAAACGATTGCACATTTTGGAGAAGTTTTCGCTGAAATTATTAAAACACTTTTTTTAAAGCAAAATTACACTGAAATTTATGTTAATCATATTGGCTGAGCGGATTACGCGTCAGACCTTTGTTCCGGGGATCGTTGGTTCGTAGGTTTGGTCCCTGGTGGCGGCACTTTTTTTTTTCTTTTTTGATGCTTTTCTTGTTATAATACTTTAGTTCAGATGTTTTAGTTTTTCCAGTTTAGACACTTAATGGCATAATTGATAAAATACAACAATCTTTTAACACGTCCCTTTACAAGATCAAATTATCACTATTTCTGTACTTGTACAATAACAATCCCCATATTTTACCACGGTGGCTTTCTTGCACTAATTGCTACTGGTGCCCTCGCCATGTATTGAGAATATTCAAAGCTCGATTTGTACGATCTTTCATACCAGTTATTTTCAAAATAAGCGGATGGAAGTGACAATAAACCTTGGAGGCAAACAGAAAAAAAACACAATAAAAATGGCAAAGGAAACACTTCAATATGAAATAAATCAACAAGTCCTAGTGTCGACTTTTGCATCGTTTATTAGTATTGTATAACCGAAATCAACGTATGTACATGTATTTGAGTTTCCGCTTGACAGATGAAAGCTATTTGGTGATTAAAGACTAGTTTATTATACGTTTAAAGGCAATGTTTATTCTTGACCTTTTATTTCATTTTAAATAGAAATATATGTTAATTAACTTTATTTTGTTAATTATGCCAGTATTTCTGTTGTAAGATCGTACATACAAACTTTAAATTTAGATTTTAAATTGTTCCAACATTTGATCAAATACGATGACTGTTCATTTTCGCTGTCACATAATTTGCGCTTCATTCGCTTGAGGTAATATCTCGTTCGGTACATGATGAAACAGTATGTGAACACACCACTGTGCCCGAAGAAATATAAAATACCAAGTATCAGACCTAGTATATAGTGTTTTATTTAAATATTTGCTTATTGCAATAGACTTGTTACAATGTTCGCTAAATTAAAAGCTGCAAGAATAAGGTATGCTCCTTGGACTCTGCACGGTGCCACCTCCTCTTAAAGCCCTGTATCATAGGAAGTATCACTTGAATCCCTTCTTACTTTTCGAGTTATACTCCGCACTAGAAGCAGGACTGACGGACGGACGATGCGATCACTATATGCATGTATATGAAGCTCCCTTCGGGGGCAAAAAAAGAACATGAAAATTTAGTGCGCGAAATAAGATTTATCTATTTTTTAATCGCTGAAAATTAAAACAATTTTACCTAGATAAAAAGTACACGTACTTGAATAGTTGCATTGCACAAAACTGACAAAACAAGAATATAGTACCTGTTCGATCAATACGCCAATTTCAAAGACTCGATCAGTCCTGTGTAAGAACTGATTCAGTCACTATGTCCTCGCTTGAATACTATTCAACGCTCACTGTCTGATAAGGTTCTGTATACAGTAGACTAGATAACCTAGGTTACGTACTCTACACACACTTCAGATTAGTAATCAAATGGAACGTTGGGGTTTAAATATAAAAGATATGAAACCCCAGTGTGTATGATTTTATATCGAGTGCACCTGGAGTGCTCTCCCATATGGTCATCTCCTCCAGAAGTCTTTTTAGTTCGGTTACGGGGAATAGTGCAAAAATAGTGCAAGAAACAGGAGACGCCCCGCTCCAGAGGCGACCCTGCATGGGCCTTTAAGCGCCCGGTTTGAAGCCCAGAGGCGACCCTGCATGGGCCTTTAAGCGCCCGGTTTGAAGCCCAGAGGCGACCCTGCATGGGCCTTTAAGCGCCCAGTTTGAAGCACCTAATATACTGCACATGCGAAATTCGAGCACCAGCAGTAGTGAAGCCCATGGTGACATCTAAAGGTCCTTTATGTCAAGCAAGTTCGTAAGCAAATAAAAAAGAAAGGAATCCAAACGCACGCGTCTTTGAATAGTGCAATTGATTCGTAACAGTATATTCATTTACTTAATATAGAATTACATCACGTACTATATGTCATGGCATTCAATGAATCATATGAACTGAAACTGAAATAACAATCATAATTAGAAATATATATGATCGTGTAGCCCTACATGCATTAAAACTATTAAACTTACCGGGAACTATGTGCGCTTTTTTCGGCGACATATACAAAATAAGACGTACACGAGTGCCTGTATCGCTCCACAGGCTTATTAAGTAAGGAGTGTCAGAAGCAAACAGACTCTGATATGCAATATAAGGAAAAAGGCCACGCTCTCTGGCGGCCATGTTTTTTTAACGAATCAAAATATTAAAAGTATTTTGGTAGAGAACCACCTAAAGAACATTTCTGTGAAATTATTTCAAAATCCAAGCAGTGCTTTCTGACATTAACATTTCTAAGTTTTTTTTTAAATATAGCTATATTATGAAAAATGGCCCCGCCCCCTAGCGGCCATTCTTTAAACGGAGCGGAAGCAATGGAGCAACTTTGGTAGAGAACTACACCAGGAACATTTCTGTAAAATTATTCTGAAATCCAACCAGAGGTTTGTGACAAGATATTGTCAAATTTTAAACATAGCCATATCATGGTAAAATGGTCCCGCTGCCTGGCGGCCATGTTTTAAAACGGAGCGGAACCATTTGATGGAAAACCACCCAAGGAACATTTCAGTGAAATTATTTCAAAATCTAACAAGTAGTTTCTGACAAGAAGATTTTCAAAGTTTCCAATAGTCGTATAAGGAAAAAGGACCCCGCCCCCTGGAGGCCATGTTTTTCAACAGAGTGAAACCATTTGAGCAACTTCGATAGAGAACCACACAAGGAACATTTCTGTAAAGTTCTTTGGAAATCAAATCAATGGTTTCTGACAAGAAGATTTAAAAAAATTAATATAGCCAAATAAGGAAAATTACCCCGCCACTGGCGGCCATGTTTTTCAACGGAGCGGAACCACTTGAGCAGTTGTGGTAGAGGACCACCCAAGGAACATTCCTGTAAAATTATTTCAAAATCCATCCAGTGGTTCCTGACAAGAAGATTTTCAAAGTTTACAATATAGCTTTATAAGGACATGGCGTTTAAAGAAAAAGTTAACGCACCCACGGACGGACGCACTCATGCACGACCGACGATACGCCTTTGGCCAGTGGAGCTAAAAACTTAAATTCCTTGCTGTGTTAGTAATATGTGTATTTTGGACATGTGGTTTGATGCGTTCTCAGGGCGGGGTAACCCCAAAGGCTATGGCGCTGATTCTTATTATACGTGTGTATAGATGTTCTTTTTTATGTTATATTCTGTATTAAACTTAGGCAATCGGTCACTTGACAAAAAAAAAAGATCGATGGTTTTACTTTTATTCTCAAGTCTTTATTCTGTGTCACTTATTGTAACTGGAGTTTAAATTATGTAATATTTGTCCATTCAAGCATAATATTATAGTGTGCTTCTCTTGCGACATTGTAACTAGTTCACAGCCCGAAAATTGCACCAAATGCGGCGACATTCAATAGACATCCAGTGACTGTATATCGAACATTGTCTTTAATAATTATGATGTCTTTAAAAAGGTGATATCATACAGACACTGTTTGTTGTCCGAGGTCTTCTGTATTATGAGCCCGCATGAGCGAATGCAAATACAGCTGACCGAGGACAAATACCGGTGCCTGTATAACATCCCTTTAATAAGTATTTTATTTATCAACTTTAAATTATTGAATAAAATTCCTAACCTCTTTAAGGTTTGAAATGAAGGAAAAAAAGATTGTTCGTGTTTTGTTTTATTTATTTCAAGATAGCGTCATTTTGCTTCTGGAAAACCTTCCATATTTCCAATTTCGTATAGGAACAGTTCAACTGACCAATCAAAAGCGCTATATTTCCAATTTCGTATAGGAACAGTTCGACTGACCATTAGAAGCTTAACATTTCCAATTTCGTTTAGGAACAGTTAAACTGACCAATCAAAAGCGCTATAATTCCAATTTCGTATAGGAACAGTTCAACTGACCAATCAAAAGCGCTATATTTCATACAGGCAATGAAATTTTATACAGGCACTGATTTTAGCGAATCACAATTCCTTAGATCCCATACAAGAACAGTTGATTGTTTTATTAACTCTAGCAAACTGATATATTAACACGTGCATTCTAACTGATAGTATGTGTAATATTCTATAGTTTATTAATAATGGCAGGTAAAGTGATACAAACGCAACGACCGTTTTGTTCCTTATTTGGTTGGTTAATTAATATATTTGCATATTGTTGCTTATCAAACAATACGGAGTATGACTCACATGCACGCATTAAAGGGACCTGTTCACAGGTTGACGAATTGAGAATTTTTCAACTTGTTGACACCGATTCCAAAAATAAAAGAACAGTGAATACAAGGGAGCAAAATAACACTACGGACCTAGAAATATACTGTAAAAACCGTTTCGTTTATGAGCAATCATCAGTTGAAATTTATAAAAGTATAAATCGTTTGTAACACTTTAACGATAAAATAATTTGGAGTGTTTCTGTTGTTTTCGTTGAAATATTTTACAACACGTGGAACATTTACTTTAAGTATATAATGCAACACGACATATAGAAGTCGGAATGGCCGAGTGGTTAAGGCGATAGCCATTTAATGCAGAGGTCGCGGTTCGAGCCCCGGTGGCACCATTTTTTTTTTAAACAAACTTTTCTAGTTATTATAATTGAGCTTTTTAGTTCCGATGCTTAAATCTGTCAAGTTAAGACATGTAATGGCATACTTAAAAAAAATGCGAAAATATGTGAATAAGTCCCGTTAAACAAATTGAAACATCACTACTCAAGCATTCCATAAGCAGCACTGTCTGCTCATGTGAGCTAGAAGATTATAACATGAAATCTGATCTAACAACTTAAACAAGATTAGGACATACCAATTTGATTCTATGTTTAGTGTCCTCTGGTAGGTTTTTGGATGCCCGAACGAAAAGAACAACAGTTTTGATAATGTGAAAAATCAAGTTGGAGAGCGTATTAAAATTAGGAAAAAAAAAAGGAGAAAAAAAACACAAACTTTTTGGTGTTTTTACCAATACTTGTAAAAATAGTGTACAACTAGTCAATTATACTTTTAAAATACTGTGTTAAAGTATGTTCCCAATAGAAAGATAATATATAATTTGTAAGTAAACATCTGTTTAAGCTTGTAGCACTGCGATGAATAAGTAGTGAAAGAAAATGTTTTAATGACTCGTTGCTTGTGTTTTCCTGCCAAGTTGGTAGGTTTTGAAAAATCATGGGGACATAGAATCAAATTTATATGGCCTTACTAAGGAAACATATATTTCTGTACAGAGTTGGCAGGTTTTTGCCCAGGGTGGAAAAAAACATGGAAAATACCGGAAAAAACGGCAAGGAAAAAATTCGGTGACAAAAACTGGCAAAAATAGAAAACTTAGAGAAATTTAAAAAAAAGAAAAATCAAATTATATTTTAAAGACAATTAAATATTTGATCAAACAAATGAAATGTTATGTTATGGTATGTATACATTGATTTCATATTTACTGTGAAAGACAGGCAGTTTGCAATGTAGGGGTTAGGGAAGAGATGCCACAAACATGTATTGTAATTCCATAAATTAACACATGAAAATATGTGTTTTTTACCTTCTCGGTGAGTACTAGAATATCATGGAAAGGCTTCCAATTTCTTAACTTATTTCCTTGTAATTTGAAAACATCAAATCTATTGTAAAATATCCATTCAGTTATTCTTTGTAATCGCTACAGCTACATTTCAAATAACCGTGTATTTATACAGTCTTCACATTAATTGTTTAATTCCACTTGCCCAAATCATTATGCAATCATAGTAAACGGGTGTAATTTCCGCTAGCCCGACTATATACATTGCTGAATTATTACTAGCCCGTATTACAGTTCGCTACTCCAGGGCTGTCAGGCTAATGGTTAGTGTGAAGACTGTTTATAGAAGAGGTATGCCATCATGAGAATGAAGAAATACATATCTAGTATGGGACTGGTTCAACAAAATGGAAACAGATAGAATGAGTTTGGCCCATTCAAGTGTGGTCAAGAGTAAAGCAACAAAATGTAGCACAATAAAAAAACACCAGAAGCATTGTACTGTGGCATGACTAAGCTAACAGGATAGCGAACTAAATTTGCCCATTTTGTTCTGCAGTATGCAAAAACAAGTAAATAATGAAAATATTTACTATATAATAAGTGTACCTACAATCAGGAAAAATATTTTGTTAAAATAGACAAGTCAGACAATACCAAAAATACAAGATTTTCAAACTTCAGGCATATTCAGTCAACTCATAGGAACAATATCAGGATTGAAAAGGCACAACGACAAAATCTGTATGTGTGCAAAGTTGAAAGGACATTGAATATTTATGTTTTTAGATTCGTTTAGTTGTTTTATTGTTTCACTTTCATATACAAAAAAACATGCATTTATTTGATGACAGAAAATGCATGTTTGGTGACTTAACTTCAAATAAACCAGTTCAGATATCCCATGATATTTGAACTGTCTTGGTTTTTTTCCTTTTTTGCCGGTTTTTTCTATTGTTTTCCTGGATTTTTCCAGTTTTTGGCACTGGCAAGGAAAACACTAGTTTTTTTTTCCGGCAAAAAACCAACCCTGTTTCTTTCCATATGTTTTGCATGACGATGATCTTAGAAATCAACTACAGTTCATGCCTATGTCTTGGCATCTTGTCAACACGAAAATATGACGTTGATACTTATTTTCATTTTATTTCATTGTGCCTCGGAAAGTTGTTGTTCTATTGCTCTAGTTAGAGTTCAACCATTGGGCTATCATTCAATGGAATAATTAAACGAGAGGGCAATGATGACCTAAAGCACTCACCTGAATACTGGAAAAGACGAAAACCTTACTGTAGTGACAGGTCGAAGAAATGTAAGTAAGCATGAGTGTTAGTCTTAAATCATGTATCTGGCTGTTTAACTGTGATATTTCATAAACTCCTTGGCTCACCCTTGCTTATCGAAAACAACATCATATACCGAAAACAATACAAATGGTGATATACGCAACTGAGGACTGGACGAGGGGTGTGTGAGCCAGGGGCGTAACTTGGGTTCAAAAAATGAATAGGCGGAATCTACAAAATAACGCTGTAAGCGATAATTTGGGCCAGGAGATTTTATACTCGTATGTGGCTACGAACAACTAACTTCAGCTAAACCCTGATTCTACAAAATAATTGTAAAATAAGCGTGTGTTTCATTACATTTATTTCATATTGACGTAATCGACTCGTTAAACAACGAAGTATCAACACAGCCAAAAAAGATCCCCTCACCCCCATCTTGTTTTTATTGCATTTTTGGCATATTTAATTTTTTCATCTCTGGAAAAAATGTATAGGCACGTACCTACAGTGCCTAAAGGAAGTTACGCCCCTGTGAGCTTTAGCAGGTACCCGGGTATATGTTCTCAATAATGATTTAAAAAGAAGCCTCAACCGTGTGCGCAAACCAATTGCTGACGGCATACGGACGAAACTGGATACTACGTGCTCAGGTGAATTAAAATGTAATCTAACATACTATTATTTAATATGAATCGTAATGCTGTTAATTTGTATTTACATTTGTTTTTCTCTACTTTTCTTCTATTATAAATAGAAATATATGAAGCACTGTATAGTTCTTATTCGCATCCGTTGTTTTACCGTTGTTTTACCGCACACACATAAAAATTGTTGCATTAAAGCACGTTTTTTATTAAACTGACTTACAGATTCTTCCTCCACAACCTTATCCACTTTTCTTTTCTTCGACATAATGTTAAATTTGCAAAATGCAGAATAATTTTTCTGAACAACGATTATCTACACAGCGGCAGCAATTATACGCTCACTGCGCAACCCCCCTGACCTAATTTCCGGCGTATTCGGAACACCTCGGTAAACAATGTCGAAAAGGTCAATATGTTGGGAACAAGAACAACACATACCGTATTTATATCAGTATTTGTTGTATTATATGCATTCATGTCATTTAAATTGTATGTAAATACACAACATAACGAAGAAATATCCAATAACTAACAATCACTCAAAAATCATAAAATGACAAACAGTAACGAAAATCAACTCAAAGACAAAGATTTTCAAAACGTTTCAATGAAAGAATCTAACAGTCGTATAATTTGTTGTCTTCTTTAATGGAAGCTGTTTCATTTAAATGGACCGTACAGAAATACAATGTTGTTTAATAAATTTCAATTGCAAATGATGTGATTAAAGATATATTACAGACAGTAATGTTTCCACAGGTCATTTATGTTTCAAAATTTATTTGAATTCTGTTTAGATACAACCATTTTGAAAACATTTCAACTGTTTGAAGAATTGTCTTGTTCGAACAAAATATGGTCAGTTCAAATATATTGTAATACATTACATATAAATACATTTGATTTGTGTTTAATGCTATTATATTATGCCGACATGTTCAGACATATATTTGTTTCTATTCCGAAAGAAACGACAACAGCTCTATACATAATTTTAAAAGGATGACGTTAAGATTATAGTGTCAACACTGACAGAACAAAGTGTTTCCTAGTTTTTAGCGCTTTTTTTTCATTTCCTATTTAGACAATCAAAAAAAGGGTAGAAAGCTAAACAGTGCGGAATGGCATAAAAAATATGTAATGTTGAGGTAGAATTGGTTCCAGCTACAAAATATAGACAAAACAAAGTTATCATGAAAAACGCAGTAAATGACATTGAAATGTATAATTTGAAGCAAATGCAATAATTGAGCATATGTATGTCTGAATGTCTGACCAAACACGAGTACAACGGAAAAGGAACATCAAAATTGTGTGGAATCCAGTCCTAAAATGTAAATTTAAGTTCCATGAAGATATTAGAATGTGTTTATATATTAATGAAAATGCTTTCAACTAACGGACTTGCCTTTCAACAATTAATGAATACTATAAACTTAGTCTTAATCTTAAATATCAGCAACTGAAAGTCACAAAAGTTCACAAAGAAGTATAGCGCAGACAAATTAACCTGAAACTCATCAACTCTATTGTCATAATTACATGTATAGACTTGACTAAAATTTATACTGGGTTTTGTTCTTGCACGTGTTTTACATGTTTAATAATACCATAACTAAAGTTAAAGTGGAACACAAAAACATACACTTCAATTCCTTTTTGAAAGTGAACGTATATATTCATAGTAACAGATCAGTAAAATAATCCCTCAGAAAGGTCAGTGTCTGGCTAATGTTCCTGAGCTCTAGCATTTTCATCTACTGGTCATACGTTTCAGATAACATTCACAGTTAATGTGGTACATTTCTAGAACAAATTGAACAAATGATGTGTGAGAATACAACACGTTTTCTAACAATTCTTAACACGTATGCATTTGTAAACCACTTTCATTCCATCAGATACGTCCTTTTATACCTGTTTTTCACGTACGAACTAAACCATTTTCAATTCATGAAATAGAAATGTGGCGCGTCGTGGAAAAATGGACTTAATGCATGTGCGTAAAGTGTCGTCCCGGATTAGCCTGTGCAGTCCGCACAGGCTAATCCGGGACAACACTTTCCGCCTAAAGTGGATTTATGGTTAGAAAACACTTCATTGAAACAGAAAATACCATAAAAGCGGAAAGTGCCGTCCTGGATTAGCCTGTGCGGACTGCACAGACTAATCTGGGACGACACTTTACACACATTAAGACCGGTTTTCTCACGACGCGCCACAAACCATTTTCAATTCATGAAATAGAAATGTGGCGCGTCGTGGGAAAACCGGGCCTAATGCATGTGCGTAAAGTGTCGTCCCGTTTTAGCCTGTGCAGTCCACACAGGCTAATCCGGGACGGCA
The DNA here is from genome assembly GCA_027627225.1 of Congeria kusceri. Taxonomy (NCBI): domain Eukaryota; kingdom Metazoa; phylum Mollusca; class Bivalvia; order Myida; family Dreissenidae; genus Congeria; species Congeria kusceri. Next base: position 26,654,207 of record CM051040.1, read on the forward strand.
CTTTCCGCTTTTATGGTATTTTCTGTTTTAAGAAAAGTCTCTTCTAAACATAAATCCACTGTAGGCGGAAAGTGTCGTCCTGGATTAGCCTGTGCGGACTGCACAGGCTAATCTGGGACGACACCTTACGCACATGCATTAAGACCGGTTTTCTCACGACGCACCACAAACCATTTTCAATTCATGAAATAGAAATGTGGCGCGTCGTGGGAAAACCGGGCCTAATGCATGTGCGTAAAGTGTCGTCCCGTTTTAGCCTGTGCAGTCCACACAGGCTAATCCGGGACGGCACTTTCCGCTTTTATGGTATTTTCTGTTTTAAGAAAAGTCTCTTCTAAACATAAATCCACTGTAGGCGGAAAGTGTCGTCCTGGATTAGCCTGTGCGGACTGCACAGGCTAATCTGGGACGACACCTTACGCACATGCATTAAGACCGGTTTTCTCACAACGCGCCACAAATGTATGACAATTACTTTTTCACATACTAGTAAAACAATTATTAATCTTTTTAATTGATTAAATATAACATTTAACATTCCACATATAAACTAAACCATGTCCTTGACATCAAATATGACAGTTAATATTTCATAAATAAACTAAACCATGTTCTTGACATAAAGTATTACAGTTAATATTTCACATATAAACTAAACCATATTCTTGACATCAAGTATTACAGTTAATATTTCACATATACACTAAACCATATTCTTGACATCAAGTATTACAGTTAATATTTCACAACCATGTTCTTGACATCAAGTATTACAGTTAATATTTCATATGTAAACTAAACCATGTTCTTGATATAAAGTATTACAGTTAATACTTCATATGTAAACTAAACCATGTTCTTGACATCAAATATGACAGTTAATATTTTATATGTACCCTAAATCATGTTCTTGACATCAAATATGACATTTAATATTTTTATATGTAAACTTATACAAATGGTTTAAGTAATCACTCTAAACATAACCTTAGGTTTTTCAATTAAATAATGCCAGAACATTAATGCTAGCTTATACGGCTGTATATTTTATCACGTCATTAATAAAATCCACATAAAATCGAGGTCATGCACGGCCTTTGAAATGAAAATACTTCGTTTAATACAGTATGTTAATTTGGAAGATGTCAAACCAGTCCGAACAAAAACAATAAAAGACAAACGACAATATTCCAATGTATAAAATGTAGTTAAATAGCAAACAATAGTACAGCTCAGTCATGCAGATCTCATCCATGCAGTTTGTGAATGAAATAAAGTTACTGAAAACAAAATGTACAGTAAAACATGTGTACACAATGTGTTACCCTTATTTAATGAAGCTCCACAGAGACAACTTAGGTAAATGTTTAAAACCATTAACGTTCTTACATCATTTTTGTATCATATACATTGAAGTTTCAAATTCTAAGTCATATTGAACAGTTGCTTCTTCATTTTCATTTTTGTGAACACATTTCATCTAGAAAATATTTCCTGTTCTGGGCTGATCCAGTAGGACAGTTTCTGCTTTTATGGTATTTTCTGTTCAAAGAGTCTCTTCTAAACATATACTGTTCATCTGTATTCTCGCCGTACTTAACCTTTAAGAAAATATTTGGAGCAAAAAACAACTAACAAAACATTTTCTTTCAATAACATGCTATAAATTGAACCTTTTCACGAAAATAACAACTGGAAATTGTGTTTAAAAGTAAATTATTCGTCCTTAAATTATTCTGTTTTTCAATGCAGCCATCTTGAAAAACTACGTCATCAGTAACCTCGCGGTAAAACTTTTGTTTTGAAATAAGTTTGCTGTTAGTGTATAAACAAACACAAATACACTTTAAATTGTTGAATTGTAACCTTAAACAAATATAACAAAACTATAATTTGAGTCTTCATTTATAGTTACTCAAGCAGACGAAAGTGTAGACATTGACCCCCTAATATCTACCGATAGCTGCAAGCTGATACGAAAGTTATTTATATTTATGGTTTCAAATCATATTACTTGTTTAAATTCGAATGAATTAATTTATAACTTATTATTTTCTTAAAGAAAACCCAAAATATGTTAGATGTTGACAATTAAGCATGAAAATCCGAAGATAAACAATTACCGCGAAAATAGAGATACCGCGAGAATACCGATGCCGAGTATAAATCTACTATAGGCGGAAAGTGTCGTCCCGGATTAGCTTGTGCGGATTGCACAGGCTGACCTGTGGCAACACTACGCACGTGCAGTAAGCCCGGTTTTCCCATGACACACCACATTTATTATCTTCAGGTTTATTAAACAGCCCATAAACAAAGACGAAGTGGAAAATTGGGCCATAGAATATGTTTGCAATGTATGCATTCAAGTCAAATTACCCATGACTCATCCAAACACTTAAATGATCAGAAAATAAAAGCATACCCGGTAGTTTGTAAATTTAGGGAAAACTATTATGACTATTACTTTAGTGTATCAATTTTAAAATGTGCTAACTATTTACATATAGATACGTTTTACATTTGCATTGTATAAATATATAATATTAATATGAGGCGTGTTTTGGGAGAACCGGGCTTAATCCTAGATCAGCCTTTACGCACATGAATTAAGCCCGGTTTTCCCACGACATGCCTCATATATATTTCCACCAACGACATTTGTTTGCGAAGCCTAACTGCGTGCTCGATCATTATCTCAATACAACAAATATCAAATTATTTCAATTATGAGAAAGAATGTAAACCTCTGGGCCCAGTTGCTCAAAACTTTAACGGACAATTAAGCTAACGGCCGTTAACTTTTGGATGAAGTTTTTGATGTAAATAAAATTTTAAAGTCTGCATTTATTCTAAATAAATTGATATGCTCAAATAATTGTCAAATGCTTCATAAGCGAGTTGCTTGCAATATTAGTTTTATTTACATCAAAAGTTAACAGGCCGTTAGCTTAACCGGCCGTTAAAGTTTTGAGCAACTGGGCCCAGGTCTACTCAATTCCATTTTTGATATTTAGTCAGTCACTTGCTTAGAAATAACACTGGTACTAACATTATTTTTACAAACCCAGGTAAATTTATACACAGCACAATTAATTGTGTTGGCTGTTTCGTATTTTATTCAGCTTGGTCTTATAGATAAAACTGATTGTGAAATTTGTACGCAGCACAAATAATTGTGTCGGCTATTTTGTATTTCATAAAGCTTGGTCTTACAGCAGACGTGGGAAAAAACTACATCATAGATGTAGAAATCCATGATAGCATACGTATGTTCACAACAAAATAAAATTTGCTGCCTATTACGTGTAGATTTGTTAATAAGCAAATTGTCATCCGACTTCCTTGAAAGTTAAGGCGCTATAAAACATGGAGAACGTAGTTCCAACTACCTGGTAGACATGTACGTACAAACATGAAATTTGTTCGGTCAAAATTACAGTAAGTTTGAAAAATGCTTCTATTAATGTACATTGCACAGTATAATGTTCCCAAACGAATTTAACACACATACGAGTACATGTAATATGTACCAACTTCTTTGACTTGTGTAAGTCACACAACTGTATGCGGAAAGCGCTCATGAGGATGTATAACGATACAAATATACATTCAAAGTATAATTATGTCACTGGCAAAAATATGGAAATTGAAAATGAATGAACAAAACATTGACACATGAGTATACTTATTTTCACCGAGAATGTCTGAGTTAACAAGCAACTGCTAATATCATTATGTAACTGTGGAAAATAGACTCGTAATTGTAGACATTTTCCTACATGCACAATACTCCAATGCCGTATAGTATTTCCAGCCGTCTGCATGCTTCTATCAGTTTTCCTCGCTTGACCCCTTCACAGTTCACTGAACACAGCAACCTGTCAAATTTACAAAACCAACATTCCAATAATGGTCGTTCCGCATGACAACAAACTCGACAATGGAAGCTTAAAATTACTTTCTTGAAGATCATGGCAATAAAGTTACTACCCTTTGAATCACATGGCAAACTGGGTTTACCTCCCTTGCATCCTACTCAGCAAATCTGAATAACTGTCTGATGAAAATCATCACTTCTTTCAGTTTATTTAACGGGGCCCATTCACAAAGCTCCTTAGAGAAAACTTTAGTTCATTCATAAAATTCCTTAAGCCGATGACTGTCTCATGTAAAGGTCTATTATCATTTAAATGTTTGAAACTAGTAAATATTGCTTCGATATTTCATACTTAACCCTTTTGTAAACCGAAATCTGTGAAATGTTCGCTTAAGTACAGCTTATGTTAAGATTTTCCTTAGGAGCTTTGTGAATACCCGCCCAGTTTTTACCATACAATCCCTACAAAAAACTTGAGGATATTGACAAGCATTGTCATTTCAATAGCAAAGAGGTAAAATTGCGTCCTCCCAAAATACAGTACACGATGGCTAAAACTTGTCAGCTAAAATTGTCCAGTTTCAACACAAATATGAATGAAACCATGACAAAAATATTCACACAAAATATCCCTGAAGTTTTATTCAGCATGTGCCAACATAAATGTGCACATACTGAGGCAATTTTTTCCCTCGGCGACACTGCAAGTGTCATGGTATGCAAACATTCTCTGTCCGGTCTAACATTTCTATTATCAAGGGAGGCAACTCTCCTGGCATTTCCAATCGTAAGTGCAACACCCTTTCAGCGCCTGAAAAAAAAATGTTGTTAATGCACAATGAATGAGTGAACCGTCGATAAATGTGGTTTAGAAAATAATTTACTTCCATTTTTTAATTACTCTTTATTCAACACATATAGTTCTAGAATAAATAATGAACTAGCAAGGAATGAATTAAATTCAAATTTTACAGATTTGTATAGATGCAAAAACACTGACCATTTAAACAGATAATGGTTCTAAAATGGTTGCAATTGTTGTTGTTTTTTATCATTCAAGATATAAATCTGTGACTTTAAGACATACAGTAATGGTTTAAGAGTTTTTATCCCATTATCCCAGGTGTATTGATGAAATAATGAAACCACATGAAAAGCAACAAACAAAAAGATAACTCAAAATTGACATCCCAAATGGATAAAAGGAAACCATAAAATTTGCTCAGTAAAATTAAAGCTGGGGTCATATCCACAATGCTCTTAAGAAAAATGTCAACTTAAGTCATATTTACATGAAAAATTTTACCAATTGTTTTCCTTCAGAAAATCATTATATATGTCAAATATATTTGACATATGGTAAAATAAGAAGCATATATTGATTCTTTACCAGATGAAAACCATTTAAGAGAAAATAAACTTTAAAGCAAGCAGCTACAGACTTTAGGAAATCAATAATTTTAAGAAATTTACTAAATTAGACGCTTTGTGGATATGAGCCGAGCAATTTCGAAGAACAGCATTACTTGCACAACAAACCTTTCACACTTATGCCTCTGAGATCAGTAATTTTCATTAACATTTTAGCGTAAATCTGGGGCGTGTCTTTCCGGCGTGACAACACGTAGTGTTTTAATGCTTCTAATATCGGTTCCTGCATTTCTTCTACCTTCTTGGAACTCTCCAGTCCAGACCGATCTGTGAACAGAATTTGATTTATTAAATTTACAATTGAGACGCGTCGTGGGAAAACCGGGCCTAATGCATGTGCGTAAAGTGTCGTCCCGGATTAGCCTGTGCAGTCCACACAGGCTAATCCGGGATGGCACTTTCCGATTTTATTGTATTTTCTGTTTCAAGAAAGTCTCTTCTAAACATAAATCCACTGTAGGCGGAAAGTGTCGTCCTTGATTAGCCTGTGCGGACTGCACAGACTAATCCGGGACGACACTTAACGCACATGCATTAAGACCGGTTTTCCCACGACGCGCCACAATTCATTTGTCTGACTGGCCCCATTCCCCTGCTTAAATAGTATATCTTTTTCCCCATTATTTACCTTAAAATTCCCCTTAGAATGTAAGCTTTATTATGAAAAAAAAATTGACAAAAATTGACAAAGATAGAGGAATTTTCGTAAACAATCCCAGCAATTGTTTTTATCAAATCAAGTTTGTGCATAAACTAAGTTACCAACTGTAGCAAAACAATTTATTAATGCTTTATAACAGAGTAGACTATAAAAATGTAACAATACTTTTCTACAAAAGCAAGACCCCTTTTTCCGTCTGAAGGACCCCGCCACCTTTCCACCAAAGGCAAAAAAACCCACTCGTATCATAAGTGACACTTTGTAGACTTTTAAACTTGAAACAATTAAATGTTGGTGTTTGAGAAGTAGACGTTATTTCTGTTGAAGACGCATCCAAATTTCATTCCGGCAGTGTATTTATGCATGAATATATTACAAAGCGATAACAAAGAAGATATCAGTGAATGCAAGTAATTATGAGTATTCTATATATTCCACTGTATAAACAGTTGCATCTGACTAATGTTAATAGCAACAGCGTAATACACATAAACTAAGGCAAGAATAACTATAAACTGTAAGAGACGCATTGAATTTTGCCAATATAGTAAACGAGTGTCAGGTCAATTTGTATGAGCTGTAACAGAAATAAATTTTGCCAATATAGTTTATAAGTGTCAGGTCAATTTGTTCAAGCTATAAAAGGGAAACAATGCAGTTTAAACGTGTTTGTTAAATTCAGACATGATGACGTTTATGGTATTATTTGCATGTTTCAAAATAAAATAACTGAATCCTTCGCCTTATATACAAAACCTACCTCCTGAAATGAGGCAAATACAGCAGAGCGCGGCAAGTTCCGTCTCGTCTACGTCCATGTCGCATAACGATCGGGCAAACCGGAATATTGTATCCGTGAGCGATCCGAACCCGGCAGACTCAAGCTGTTCCCGCGAGACCTTCATTCCTCCACTGAAAACCATTGTGTCAGATTCCTGATCGTATCGCGAACTTAAACGCAAAATCTGAAAATAAATGCTGCATGTATTTATATGTTGTTGGATTTGTTCTTGATATTTACATAATCCGAGTAAATTTCATTATGGTAATTAAAATAAATGTATGCAATCATCATTTTTCTTTGTCAGTCTAGTCTGTGCAGTATGACAACTTAAGCTTGATGTGCCATGTTTTCAAACAAATGATCAAATAAAATAAAATAAATATCTTCATACTTGAGCTATCAATATTTTACGTAAATATCCTCGTTTTCTATACATTCCTTGCAAATAATAATTAACAAACAGTATGCATCAGTTACCACCCTTGAATCTCCAAACCACGAATTCTGATAAGATTCGTCACCATTTCACCATAATCTTTAAAGAGGGCTTATAACTAGATCTCAGGAAATTCTAATGGCATAAACCTTCTGCACAGGTGCCTCTAATGGGACAACACTTCTACAGCTTATACACCACCGGGAATTCTAATGTGAGTACACTTCAACAGCTTATTCTCCACAGGAAGTTCTAATGAGACAACACTTCAACAGCTTATTCTCCACAGGAAGTTCTAATGAGACAACACTTCAACAGCTAATTCTCCACAGAAAGTTCTAATGGGAGATAATTTCAGCAGCTTTTGCTCCACAGGAAATTCTAATGAGAGTATACTTCAACAGCTTATTCTCCACAGGAAGTTGTAATGGGAGATCACTTCAACAGCTAATTCTCCACAGGAAGTTGTAATGGGAGAACACTTCAACAGTTAATTCTCCACAGGAAGTTGTAATGGGAGAACACTTCAACAGCTAATTCTCCACAGGAAGTTCTAATGGAAGATAATTTCAATAGCTATTGCTCCACAGGAAATTCTAATGAGAGTATATTTCACCAGCTAATGTCCCACAGGAAATTCTTTTTTTTTTTGTTATTCCAAATTTATTAATTTTCATAGACATATTTGTTATACTTGAACATACAAAAACACCATTTATAAACCTTGTACATAAGTATGTCTAGAAAAAATAAAGATGTTTTAATGTTTTGTCAGGGAGGTCAATTGAAAAGGTGTATATGAAGAAAAGGGAAAAAAAAAAAATCTATCAAATATAAGTAGGGTGTTTGAAAATAAAAGTTTTGTTTGTTTAACTCTACCAGTGGAAAAAAAAATAAAAATAAAAAAGTGTATTTGGAAAAAAAACAATTATTTCACAAAAGTGACTGGACTGTGACCAGAAGTTATAAATAAATGAAAAGCTGGTTAAAAAATTAGTTAGGATGTTTGGATGGGGCTTTCACGTTCGTCAGATGCCTCCATAAAACATCTCCAGCGTAATTGATGTATTTGGCTCTTATTAGTTGACTTTGCTATAATTTCTTCAATTTTGAGGCGATTATTTAGGACATTTTGAAAACTGGCTATTTGAGGCACACGTTTTTCAAGTTTGCTTTTGAAAATATAGTACTTAGCTAACATAACTATAAAATTTATACAGAATGAATCATTTTTGTTTACTGTTACGCAGTTACAAAAGGACATAGTGGTAAAAGTTAGTTCTATGTTTTCTTCAATTCTAAGTTTTTCTTGTATATACTGCTTTACATCAGTCCAAAATATTTGGGTCCATTGGCATTCCCAGAACAAATGTAAATTTGATTCTGGGTACATAGAGCAAAAGTCACATAGATTTGAGGGTGTTAAATTGCATTTGTATAAGTATATATTGTTGGGGATGATCTGCATTAAATATTTGTATTGGAAATACCTAATTTTAGTATCAATTGATAACTTTAGTGGTTGGCTGAAAATAGTCTTGGGGTCTAGAGATTCCAAATCTAATACTGTTTTCCATTTGCTCATTTGTTTGAATTCAATGGGTTTTTCTCTTTTTAACAGTAATTTCACAGGAAATTCTAATGGAAGAACACTTCAACAGCTAATTCTCCACAGTAAATTTTAATAGAACACTTGAACAGCTAAATCTCCACAGGGAATTCTAATGGGAGAACGCTGCAACAGCTAATTCTCCACAGAAAATTCTTATGGGAGAACACTTCATTAGCTAAATCTATACAGGACATTGTAATCGGAGAACATTACAACAGCTAATGCTCCACAGAATATTCTAAGGGGAGAACACATACCAGGTAATTTTTCACCAGAAATTTTATGGGAAAAACTTCAACAGCTAATTATCTACAGGAAATTCCAACGAGAGAGAACTTAATGCGGCTGTCATGCTGTCTAAACAAACAATTATCTCTACCAGGAACACTTTCTTACCATAATCTCTAAACAAGCTGCCTTAAGTAATGTGATTTGATCTGTGGTGCTCAGCGCCAGGAACCCAGAAATCTTCTTAGCAAAATCGACAATTTTTATAATGCCTCGAGATGACAGTTCTGTGATTTTCTCCCATAGCATTATGCTCTCAGCTGTGAGTTCTTTCTTCTGTTCCTGAAATTCAGATTCAAGAAATATATCTGCCTCATGAATCATCATCTTGATCATCATCACCAGCAGCAGCAGCATCCACAGAAACAACGAACACTATATAGAATTGTCACATTTTTACGTAACAAAGCTGAGTTTAGCTCGGGAATCGTAACTGTTCCAAAACTTTTTTGACAATCTTATCGTATTTTTCCATTTTTTACATGTTTTACCAATAAAACCACCAAGTCATTAACATTCGTCTTCCTAATCATCATCATCTCATCATCATACAAGTTTCAAAATTACCTTTTTATCACTTTCACTGAACAGTTCTGATTTAAAGTCACGTTTTTCCCGACACGTTTCTGACAAGCCGACAAGTTTGATGCTGTTCATATTGAGAGGGGAAAGGGGCACAACGTCGTCTTTTGAGTAAGTTGCCCGGTGAGCTTCCAAAATATCCTGAATTACAAACAAATATATAAATATTTTAATCTATAAAACTATGTATATAAGTCTGTACATTTATATAGTTAAATGTTAATTAGTGTTTGTTAAACACTTTCATTTCAGCTAAAAATATCGAATAAATTACTGATTTAGGAGTGTTAATTGAATTTTTATTCATTTATATCATTCGAAAACTGAAGTAAAATCTATAAATAGATATCCACAATGGAACTATATAGAGATAAGTCGTAATGCATAATGTCTAACAGACATTTTAGTGATGAGAGATCATCTGAAAAATAAATACAAATTGTTTCAAGGATATAACAGAACAATTTATGAATTGTTAGACTGCAAGCAAGATTGTGCATTTTAGTACATCAACAGCCTTGAAATGTATTTATAATCTCTTTTTACTCATACAAAAACATGGAGGAAAAAGCAGGATTGTACTTGTATATCACAGAAAGGGCTTTTTAATGAATTGACACAAGTCCTTTTACTATGACAACAATATTTTCACACTGCAAGCATGAACGATTTTACATCTTTATTAAATAAAAGGCCTTACAATGTATTGATAATGTCCTTATACTCAGATAACAGACGTTTATTTAGCGATTGCAGGAAAGGCGGCAGGACCAATTTGAAGTAATGAAAATTTAAAAATACAAGACAAATTTTACCATCACTTCAATCTCCCATTGTAATGTACATAGCTTTTTCTTCATAGTTTTAATACTGATAATTCCTTTGGTTTCTTCATCAGGCTAACTTAAGACATCAAGGGCGGAAATTTTCAGATTAGGGGCGAATATACACATCAGAGCTCGGGGAAACGCGACCTTATTTTGGCCCCAAATTGGCCTCAAAACATTGCTGGATAATAAACGGACCTGTAGAAGGGACATCTCTTCGTCTGAGACGGGCTGTTCCTCGGGCGACGGCGTTTGCTCCTCTGGCTTCGTCACCTTCTTCTTCTTGTTCCGATCATTTCGCACGGCTGAAATGTAAAACAGTCCTCATTGTTACATTGTATGGCGGAAAGCTAGTGTCTCAAATTGACAGTAGCAAAAGCTGATTGGTCAATGTAAACTAAATGTCACATGACTAGTGGTTAAAGAACTGGTTTGGGCATTTGGTGGTCATTTTTACAGAGCTATGTACAGGCGACAGTTTAGCTCGTTTTTTAATTTGCTCACACATTTTCGATTTTCATTAAGTTATGGTTTGCACAGATGTTGTTCATTTACACTGTCTTTGTTCAGAGGAGACTGGCATAAGTAGACATGGTTATAAATCTGATATGAATCCATCAATGCTCAATTTTTAACACTGTAACTGGGTGATTTCATTAATCATTTAAAATACTTGGATCTGTTTAATGACTTCCTCCAAGACTCATTTTAAATGGCAGATAAATGCTTTTCAAAACCAATTTTCCTAGCAATTAAAACAAAATACACATAATTGTGTATTACATCTTGGACATATTGACCTGACACTCATGAACTCTATAAATATAACTTCATCCTAACATTATTTGCTATATTTATACTTTTGTTTGTGCCATTTAAGTATTTGATATGTTTACTGATACAATAACATTATTTTCAGTGGAATATTCTGGCATCGATTAAAATGATTCCAGTAAAAAACCTTACATTCATTACAATCGCTTTATAATATGTTAATGCATAAAGATCTATGTAAGGTTAGTTGTCCGAGCCATACAGATGACCTACTCTGTAAGGTAACATCAACAAAGTATTGTTATAGTCAGGTTCATACAAGCTTAGACAACAGTAAATTGGATTAAAATGGCATCCTAAAATACGACGACAAGTAGAAGGTCACATTCTGATGACCATCCAGGCAGCCATAATTTAATCCTAAGAAGTTTAGCGGGTTGACAATGTACCTGTGCAGAGAAACAAACTTTAATATTAAATCTGACTAGAATTGTCACATGAATGATATACCCCCATAATATGGCCTTGTCACCAAACTATGGCATCCATTCGAATGAAATGGACACAAAGAGATTGCTTTAATTTGTGAATGTTTTTTTAACAAATCCAAATGATTTAAAGGAATTACATAGAGGGTCAGCCAAGGAACATTTCTATGAATTATTTGGAAATCCAGCAAGTTATTAAAGACAAAACGTTTTTTCAATACAACCATATAAGGAAAACTGCCCCAGACCCCTATGTTTTTCATCGGAGAGGAACCATTTTCAAACTCGACCTAGATGTCATAACAACACAAGATTTTTTTCAATTTGACCTAGTGACCTAGTTTGTGACACCACATGACCCAGTTTCGAATTCATCGGAGATATCATTCGAACAAATGTCCTGGGCAAGTTTCATTTTGATTGGGTAATAACTGTGGTCTATAGAGTGTTCACAAGGAAAATGATGACGACAAATGGTTAACGACAAACAATTAACGACGAATGATTAACAATGAAAAATCAAGGACGGATGACAGACAAAAGGCAATCACAAAAGCTCACCATGAGCACGTTTTTATTTTTGTTTAATTAGTAAATGGTCAACTTGGAAGATTCTAAAACTGAATGAATATACAAAACATATCGGCAATATCCTTAAAAATTGTTTTGAAGTAGATGCTAGCAAAACAAAACACTCACAAGGGCTCACCCGAGTACTGGCGAAGATGAAAGCCTTACTGCTGTGAAAGGCTTGTGGGAATGTACGCAATAATGTTCTTAAATCATTTGTTTATTTGCTTGGATTTTTCGACGTTTTTAACAGTATTTCCGTCATATCACGGCGGTCAGGTAACCTACTCACACTTTTCCTGGGCAAGCTTAGCATACACAAACTGTGCAAGTTAGGTCAAGATGGAATAAACAAGAGGGCCCTAGGACGCTCACCTGAGACCTTGTAACCCATTTGGAATTTACATCCCCGAGGCGGTGCTCATTTTTAGCCCAGGGGCATAATTTGAACAATCTTGAACAAAGCTCTGCGCCTTGCGGTTTCAGGTAAAGATTTTTAAAGTCATTTTGCTATTTAAGTCTATATAAACCATGTGACCCCCTGGACGTGACCAATTTTTACCCTAGGGGCATAATTTGAACAATCTTTGTAGAGGACCACTATATGATGTTACATACCAAATATGAAACCTCCAGGCCTTGCAGTTTCAGAGGAGAATTTTTAAAGTCATTCTGCTATTTAAGTCTATATAAACCATGTGACAACCGGGGTGTGATCAGTTTTAGCCCCCAGGGGTATAATTTGAACAATCTTTGTTGAGGACCATTATAGGATGTTACATACCAAATAGGAAACCTCTGGGCCTTGCGGTTTCAGAGGAGAAGATCAGGGCTTCCATTAAGGGATGTTTGGGAGTAATTTACTCCCATTTTTTGTCACAGGACTTCCGAAATTGCAGCCATGGAAGTTGCAGAACTTCCAAAATTTCTGCCATGGAAGTTCCATCGTATAAGGATGAACAAGTTAGATGAAAAATTAAATAATTGATCTAAATGTTAAACTCTTTCACTGAATAAATTGGCATATAAACACTTCATGAAAAAGAACTGGCCTTAAAAACACCTTGAATTTTATGCATTACTTAATTTCATTTCTGAAATACTCAGGACTTATGTAGCGCAATACTGTCAAAACTTCCAAATATTATGAGCAAAACTTTTAAAAGAAGATTTTAAAACACATTTTGCTATTCAAGTTTATATAAACCATGTGACCCCTGGGCGTGACCAGTTTTGACCCCAGGGGCATAATTTGAACACTCTTTGTAGAGGACCACTATACGATGTTACATACCAAATTAGAAACCTCTGGGCATTGCGGTTTCTGAGGAAAAGATTTTAAAAGTCATTTTGCTATTTAAGTCTAAATAAATCATGTGACACCCGGGGCATGGCCAGTTTTGATTCCAGGGACATAAATTGAACACTATTTGTAGAGAACCACTACAGAATGTTAAATACCAATTATGAAACCTCTGGGCCTTGCGGTTTCAGAGAAGAAGATTTTAAAACACATTTTGCTATTCAAGTTTATATAAACCACGTGACCCCTGGGGCGTGCCCAGTTTTGACCCGAGGGGCATAATTTGAACAATCTTTGTAGCGGACCACTATAGGATGTTAAATACCAAATATGAAACCTCTGGGCCTTGTGGTTTCAGAGGAGAAGATTTTTAAAGTCATTCTGCTACATATTCTATATAAACCATGTGACCCTTGGGGCGTGGCCGGTTTTGACCCCAGGGGCATAATTTGAACAAACTTTGTAAAGGACCACTAAAGGATGTTACATACTAAATATGAAATCTCTGGGCCTTGCAGTTTCAGGAGAAGATTTTTAAAGTTATTTTGCTATATATTCTATACAGGGGTGTGGAAATCCTATGCCCGACTTGTCCGACGAGAGTAATTTTACTGTCCTACAAGTGATTTTTTTCTGTCTACTTGTCCATGGAGAAGTACAATTTCAGGTAAAAAAAAAGATGTTTAAGTTGGACGATAATTATCGTATTATTATACCCTTGTACATTTGAATGACAAATTGTGTTTTATTTATAATTAAATGAAAAAATATCTCAGGAAGGCCTGAATAAAAACTCTGTTTTTGTTCAGACAAGTGACTGTTGTTTGCGGACAAGTAGATTTTTGTAATAAACGTGTCCATGGACAAGTTAACAATTTTGATATTTTCACAAGCTGTTCTATATAAACCATGTGACCCCCGGGGCGTGGCCAGTTCTGACCCCAGAGGTATAATTTGAACAATCTTTGTAGAGGACCACTATAGGATGTTACATACCAAATATGAAACCTCTGGGCCTTGTGGTTTCAGAGGAGAAGATTTTTAAAGTCATTTTGCTACATATTCTATATAAGCCATTTGACCCCCGGGGCGTGGCCCATTTTGACCCCAGGGGCATAATTTAAACAATCTTTGTAGAGGACCACTATAGGATGTTACATACCAAATATGAAACCTCTGGGCCCTGCAGTTTCAGATATGAAGATTTTCAAGTTTACATTTTAAAAATCTATTTCTAGCTCTTGTGACCTACAAATGCATCGGACCGTAACGATTTGAACAACTTTAAAAGAGGGTCACCCAAAGATCATTCCTTTGAAGTTTGGTGAAAATCTGTCAAGTGGTTTAGGAGGAGATGTTGTTTGAATGAAAAGTAGACGACGGACACACGCACGCACACACGCATGGAAGACAGACAACGGGCGATCACAAAAGCTCACCATGTGCACTTAATGCTCAGGGGAGCTAAAAATGTAAGCTTTATCGCAATAACGGTCCAAATTCTTGACGGACTACGGATGACAGCGGAGAGCTCCCCTATACCAATAGCTTACCGAGCACTTCGTGCTCAGATGAGCTAAAAATAAATAAATAAGTAAAAAAAATCTGTCAAACTCAATAAAATAAAATAATAGGATCAAGGCATTTTTTCGGATAGGTCTGGTGACCTGAAACAAACATTTTTTGTTTACGTGTAACTACCCTTGACATTTGTGCACATTTTTTCTGTGCATAGTAGCACAGTTCATAGGAGTGGTTAACATTCGAAAATGTCCACAACTCGATTCAAAACATTCAAAACATTCACGTAAAAACCACCGATAAAAAGATAAATACTTCACAAACAGGGTGAGGAAATATGGAAATATTACAATAATAATACTGTGACTTGATATTAATAGTGTTAATGTTAACAATTTATAAACATATACTAATGCTATGGCAATATATTTGTATGACAACAGTTTATATTGTGTACCGATATATTGGTACATTTTTGCAATACAAAGACCTAGAACAATACCTTATAATTATCTCATCGCACTTATTGAATTTCATCAACTATTCTCTAGATTTACAATGGTTGCAACTATGGTAACAGTAACTCTAAGCAACTATTGCAAATACAAAGCTCCATAGCAGAATCTTAATTTTTTTTCTTAAAATCATGACATCCCTGTGGCTTTTTTGATGTACAGTTAAATTAACATTGAAATGTTTTATGCTAGTAACAAGTGAACAGTTGCTGTCTAATTAATATTGCGTAGCACAATTACTACTGAATTTCACTTATACAATTTTATTTGAAATTAGACACATATGTACTAGTACCGATACTTAAGATTTTATATGGAGCCTTTTGAAAACTGTTCTTTTCTGAATGCAATGCTAAATATGGGATTTTAATGGAACACCTAAAACCAGTTAATCAAGCTTTTAGTAAATGTGTGTGCATTTCATTAACCAAGAGTCTAAATAAATATGGATAAATATGGTGTCTATTTACAGCTATGAAATCAAATGCATGGCTACAACAAACACATAACAGCTAGCATAAGCAAACACATACAATATATAAACTAAAATATGCATCAAAAGTTTGTACAGTATTGAAACGAAAATAAAACTGCAACTAGAAATGTTGATGTCTTTTTCATGATACATGTACATAACTGTCGTATACTGTCCCAGGATGATTTAGTAGCCATAAGTGACAAAAATGCCTTTAAGCATAAAATTGAGGCGTGTCGTGGGAAAACCAGTCTTAAAGCATGTGCGTAAAGTGTCGTTCCAGAACAGCGTGTTAAATTTAAAATTGACATTTTGCAAACGTAAACCATTCGACCGCTAATACATATGAATACTTAGGGCATGACAAAAGTTGTTTTTGCAGGCGTAAGAAAACTTGTACGTTTGAGATTTTTAGAGGTAAATCTTACATTAAAGAATCTATAGTCCCTTAGCATTATATTTAACAAGAGGGCCAAGATGGCCCAAAGGGCTCACCTGAGTACTGGCAAAGATGAAAGCCTTACTATTGTGAAAGGCTTGTGGAAATGTACGCCATAATGTCCTTAAATAATTTGTCTAGCTGATCTCCTCTCATACATAGAACAAGTAAGGACCTGGATATATTTTCTCTACCCTGGTATCCAATTTTTCGCAGGCAATTTCGGAGGAATAGAGTTAATGCTGCAGTTCTGAAAGATAATGGCGACAGCTGTGCAAAGGTCATGAGTATTGCCATTTACCCGTCCTATATTGAAATATCGCTTAAGATTTTATGGTCCTAGACAAATGGTGCAAGTTTGGTCCAGACTGGTTGAAAATGAAGTTCCCGTCTTGCAACATATTCATTTTGGCATTAATTTTCACAATTAAGGAGATATAACTGCTGTGTTCGTGGCCTGTTTCATTTGCAGCTTGAGTTGAGATCTTATGGCCATACAAAACATGTGGAAGTTTTATCAAGATTGAATGAAAAATGAAATCTTGATGAACGAAAAAGGCAATTTTTGCATTTTTTTCACTAACAAAGGGGCCATAACTCTGATGTTTGTTGCCCAATCTGACAGATTGTTGGCATGTGTTGCAGACATAGGTCACATACAAACTGTGGAAATTTGGTCAAGATTGGAAGAAAAATAAAGTCTCTATGAACAAAAATGGCAATTTTTGGATTTTTTTCCACATAAAAGGGGCCATACCTCCGGTGTCTGTGGCCTAACCTTATCCATTTTTGGCTCCTGCTGAAATCTTTTGGTCACACACAAACTGTGCAAGTTTGGTCAAGATTGGAAAAAAAAGAAGTCTTAATCAAGGTAAAATGGCAATTTTTGCCAATTTTTCAACAAAAAAGGGGTCATAATTCTGGTGTTTGTGGCCCAATCTGGCCCAATGTTGAACTCTACTGTGATCTTTTGATAATATACAAACTGTGGAAGTTTGGTCAAAATTGGTGGAAAAATGAAGTCTCTATGAACGAAAAAGGCAATTTTTGCATTTTTTCCCACAAACAAGGGGCCATAACTCTAAGGTTTCTTGTCCAATTTGACCCATTATCAGTACGAACCGAAACTGTATGGTCATACACAAACTGTGCAAGTTAGGTCAAGATTAAATTAAAAAAATAGTCTTTATCGTGATAACGGTCCCAATTGTTGACGGCATACGGACTACGGTCGCCGCCGGAGAGGTCCCCTATACCAATAGCTCACCGAGCACTTCGTGCTCAGGTGAGCTAATAAATGGCTGTGCATGCGTTAATGTTATGAGAGTTGGGGTTACACCATACTAATATGTGGATACATAGGGATGGGTATTAACATAGCCAGTCAACACGCAATTCTGCAGCTAATACATGCCCCACCACCCTTCCTTCACCAATGTATATAATTGCTACCTTAGCCTTCATATAAGCATTCATATAAGCTGCAATTACTGCCATCCTTTTATTTACAATTTATTGTTTTCTTTCAGTTGTAATTTAAATAAATAATTCTGTGTCCTGTTTTCTCTCTCCTTAGTTTGCTTATTTTCAAAGTGATCATTGCTTAGAGGTTGTCTATTGCATCTAACTGGCTGAAAATGTACGTACAAATGAACGACTAACCTTTTTGAAGAATTGCTGAAAATAAGAAGTCATTTAAAATCAGTTGTCCACAAACAATACAAGTTGCTTCCTCTTTACACTATGTGAAGATTGTTAATTTACAGATAAAACTGTTGAACTTTTGATGCACATCTTTGCTATTGAATTGCATAGTATTTACAAAAAATCCGATAAGGAATTTAAAAGCTTGCAATAAGCAAATATTGTCAATACTTTTTATATTAAAATCCACATAATGACTGAATTTTCATCCAAATGTTCAAATGTGTGAACCTTTATACAATCATTGGTTTAAAATCAACAGTATAGTAATTAATTATTTTCATAAAGAATTAGCGTTTCGTTTTATGACTCAAAACACTTTATGACTCAAAACAAGCAAAAAAAGATTAATTAATTAATATATGATGCCAATTTGATTTAGTTTGAATATTTCTGTCAGTATCGACCTTTATTCATATAATCGGCATTAAAATCAGATGTTTCTGGATAAAATTAGATTTACAATTTTCAGTAGCTGAAAAGCATCCTTCTTAACAATTTTTTAAATGCCAGTCACTGTTGCAGACATCTGGTTTCATGAATGTAGATTTTAACATAACAAGCGTTAACAAAACAAATAAATGTATAATACAGATACAGTAAGCATGTGCATTAAGCAAAAAAAAACTGTGAATATATTATTCTGTTCAAGCCCAACTGATGCACACCTAACTGCTTCTTAGATTAACACAAATAGTATGAATATGAATATTCATTTAACAGGTTTGACAAGACAATAGACCAGTGTAAACACCAAATGTTTAATATATATACTTATCACTGAGCCATCTCAAAGATTTGGCAATACAAAAGACCACTTTAAACCGCAATGCTACACATATATTGATCACTGAGCCATCTCAAAGATTTGGCAATACAAAAGACCACTTTAAACCGCAATGCTACACACATATATTGATCACTGAGCCATCTCAAAGATTTGGCAATACAAAAGACCACTTTAAACAGCAATGCTACACATATATTGATCACTGAGCCATCTCAAAGATTTGGCAATACAAAAGACCACTTTAAACAGCAATGCTACACATATATTGATCACTGAGCCATCTCAAAAATTTGGCAATACAAAAGACCACTTTAAACAGCAATGCTACACATATATTGATCACTGAGCCATCTCAAAGATTTGGCAATATAACAGACCACTTTAAACCGCAATGCTACACATATATTGATCACTGAGCCATCTCAAAGATTTGGCAATACAAAAGACCACTTTAAACCGCAATGCTACACATATATTGATCACTGAGCCATGTCAAAAATTTGGCAATACAAAAGACCACTTTAAACCGCAATGTTACACATATATTGATCACTGAGCCATCTCAAAGATTTGGCAATATAACAGACCACTTTAAACCGCAATGCTACACATATATTGATCACTGAGCCATCTCAAAGATTTGGCAATACAAAAGACCACTTTAAACCGCAATGTTACACATATATTGATCACTGAGCCATGTCAAAAATTTGGCAATATAACAGACCAGTTAAAACCTCAACTGCTAGACCTGTATATAAACCTCAACTGCTAGACCTGTATATTGATCATCGGCCATCTCAAACATTTGGCAATATGGCAGACTGGTTCAAACCTCAAATGCTAGAAAAGAATGTTGATCACTGAGCCATTTCAAACATTTGGCAATATAACAGACTGGTTGAAATCTCAAATGCTAAACATGTAGATTGATCACTGGGCAATCTCAAACATTTGGCAATACCAAACACTGGTTGAAACCTCAACTGCTAGACATGTATTTTGATCACTTCTAAGAAATCTGAAAGTTTTGCTTGACAACCTCTGGGCAAGTAAACCACCTTTCTAGTATGGCTGTTTATGAGCAGTTTAACAATAAACATCACATGAAAAAGATTAAACTGCAACTATTTAGTGTACATTAGCCTTTTAGAAGCAGTTTGGTGTGCACTGTGAGGTAAAAGCAAATCATTCATAATGTAAGCAGAAAGCTGCATGTGTCATACACAAACTTCAAGCAAACATTGAGCAATGAAAGAAAACACAAACAAAGCACATTGTGAGGACATGGTGCAAGACTGCTGTATCTCCTTATATTCCTTGTAAAGAGATACCATCATGTTGCACTAAGCCATAATTTGGTGTGTACATGTAATATACTTGCGAAAACCATCAGTTTTATTTTGGTAACACAACTGTGGCAACTTGATTACTGAACAAGAATATGCCTACGAATATTTTTAACCAAAATATGTATGGTTGAAGGAATAATGCTTATTTATGTGTTGACTCTCATCATTGTTGCAATGTATTGAAATTGTAGCCAGGAATGTCATCTTTGAACAGAAAATCAAGCTGTCCAAAATGCAAGTATTACACATACTGCTGAAAAGCAAATCAAAAATAGCATATATATATATCGCTAACCATCCATAAGCAAAAGGTGAACAAATAAAATCCTTTCTATTCGTACAGGAAAATGGCTATTAGATTTAAGAAATAATTTTCGATTTAGAGAATAAACAACTTGGAAATTTGGAGTTCTGATGTGTATGAATTAAACCACAAGGGCACTGGCCTGAGTTGTTCAATTTACCACATCAGAAAAACAGATAGTTGTTTGTTAGCCATTAAACAAAGATATTGTGAATATTATTTTGATTCTAACATGACCTGACAACATTTTCTGCAATTACAATGCGAATTATATTTTACAGTTTCTGAATATTTTAAAAAAAAAAAATGTTTTTTTTTTTTGGGGGGGGGGGTTGCTTATTGGTAGTTTAACAAGGTTGAATTTAGTATCATGTTAGTATAGAATGTCAAGACTGTCCTATTAATAACTCATGATTACTCAATCGTGCTTTAGAATTAGATGACACATGAATAGCTAGTGTCGTTCATCATTTTGTTCTGGTCTTAAATCTGAAACTGGCTTATTTAATTTCACTGTATGCAAAATGCGTTTACATATAATGCTTACAAGAAATAAAGCAAATCAGACCTTTTTTTTCACCTTTGGGGGAAAGGTGGCAGATGGGGAATTTTTTGGCAAAAGGGGAATTTTTTTTTAGAAAAGCATTATTCATTCTACTTTGTCATAAAACTTTAATCAATTGTTTTGCAACAAATGATAACTAATTTGGTTTGATGAAAAATTGCTGGCATTGTTTATGAAAAATCCTCAATTTTTGTCTGATTTTGGTTTGGGTTTTTTTTCAAATTAAAGCTTACATTCTGAGGGGAATTTCAAGGTAGATTTAGGGGGAAAATATATACTTCTTAAGCAGGGAAATGGGGCTGAATTTCGGCCCCAAATTGGCCCTAAAAAAACACTGCAAATGTGAGGGATTGGAATCACATAATGAATCTCCATCGACAAAACTAAAATTCTTTCAGAGTTTTAATAACCTTTTTCCTGAAAGTTATTCTAAGAAGCAAGTATGGAAACTATTGAAAAGATTCTTGCTGCACAGTGGTAGTTTCCTGGTATTCAAACTAACACAACCAGTCCCACACACAAATAACCAACACTGTGAGAATACACTGAATTTCATGAATTACCTTCCTTGGACATTCCACTGGCAAAACATTTCTGCAGACGGCAGTACTGGCATCTGTTACGGGTGACCTTGTTGATAACGCAGTTCTTATCTTTGTGACAGGTGTACTGCATGTTGCGCTGGACACTCCGGCGGAAAAATCCCTGCAAAAACACACGAGCGCACATACAAGAGTGAGGACTAATGTACTCGAGGTAACCTGGAACTAAAATAGGACAAGTTAGCTTACTTCTTATTCACTGTGTTTCTCCAGTTCTTTGATTTGTGTATGAACAAACATATATATGAGGCGGGTCGTATTGTGTCATCCTAGATCACAGGCTGATCCTGGACGACTCTTTCCACTTTTATGGTATTTTCTGTTTCAAGGAAGTCTCTTCTAAACATAAATCCACTGTAGGCAGAAAGTTCTGGGACAACACTTTGTAAGTCAGTCCAGAAGTGCGAAATTCAGTCAAGGACTGATGATTTTAGAACCCTGAGAAGAACTGCTAAAAGGAAAGACAAAGTGTTATGTTGTATGCAGCTTTATATACCTAAAATCCGATGTCTTTTTCCCCCCGGACCTGAAATCATTCAGCGTGTCAAATTCCCACCTGTCAGAATTTGCTTTAGTCTAAAATCCCGTATATGTCCACCGCTTTTCCCCCCTTGATAGGTGCATACTGGTAAACATGAGTAACGATAAATG
Organism: Congeria kusceri; assembly: GCA_027627225.1. Lineage (NCBI taxonomy): Eukaryota > Metazoa > Mollusca > Bivalvia > Myida > Dreissenidae > Congeria > Congeria kusceri. The sequence continues at coordinate 26,676,761 of CM051040.1, forward strand.
ATTAACCATTTGAACATACTCTATAACATTATTCATGAATATTTATAAATGCACAGTCTGTGAACATACTCTATAACATTATTCATGAATATTTATAAATGCACAGTCTGTGAACATACTCTATAACATTATTCATGAATATTTATAAATGCAGTCTGTGAACATACTCTATAACATTATTCATGAATATTTATAAATGCACAGTCTGTGAACATACTCTATAACATTATTCATGAATATTTATAAATGCACAGTCTGTGAACATACTCTATAACATTATTCATGAATATTTATAAATGCACAGTCTGTGAACATACTCTATAACATTATTCATGAATATTTATAAATGCACAGTCTGTGAACATACTCTATAACGTTATTCATGAATATTTATAAATGCACAGTCTGTGAACATACTCTATAACATTATTCATGAATATTTATAAATGCACAGTCTGTGACAGAAGTAAACATTCCTTTTAAGGGCACAGTATCATTAAATTGTATAAGCCAAAATCTTCCTGTTTTGATAAATTTATAAATTTATTTTCCTGTTTTCTTGAATATATTCCTGTAATGTCCTGTTTTAATGAAATCATCAATGTTATTACCTGGTTTGATTAATTTATTCCTGTAATGTTCTGTTTTGATTAATTACCATAATCAATGTCATTGCCTGGTTTGAAAAATTTATTTCTGTTATGTCCTGTTTTGATGAACTCATCATTGTAATTTCCTGGTTTGATGAATTTATTCCTGTAATATCCTTTTTTGATGAATTCATCAATGTTATTTATTGTTTTGATCAATGAATCCATGTAATTTCCAGTTTTGATGAATTCATCAACCTTAATTATTGAATTGATGAATGTATTCATGTAATGTCCTGTTTTAATGAATTAATGTTATTTTCTGGTTTGATGAATTTTTTCATGTTATGTCCCGTTTTGACGAATTAATCAATGTTACTTATTGTTTTGATGAGTGTATCCATTCAATTTCCTTTTTTGAAGAAATCACTGATGTTATTTCCTGGTTTGATGAATGTTATTTCCTGGTTTGATGAATTTATTCATATAGTGTCCTGTTTGAAAGAATGTATCAATGTTATTTATTGTTGTGATGAATGTATCGATGTAATTATCTGTTTTGAATAATTTAATCAATGTAATTTCGTGTTTTGATGTCTTCTCTTTAAATTTAAACACATTAAGAACATATTCTTTAAATTTCATTTAAATTCAAAACAAACACAAGCAGTGCCATACCTTGCATCCTTCACAGGAGCTTACGCCGTAGTGGTAGCCGGATGACTTGTCAACACAGACCACGCAGGGTTTGTACATGCGAGGAGGGGGAGGGGGAGACGGAGATAGGCTCTGTTCTGACATCGTAGAGGGCGACTGTAGCTCATTGTACATTCCCTGACCGTCAAACATCAGTCCTGCAATCAGTTAGTAGGATAATTATTATGTGTATAGATTTCTTCTTCATCAAAAATAAATTAAACCACATATAGCATCAGTGTTACATAAAATTACCGACTGATGTTAATAGTCATCAAGAAAATACATGTTGAAAGCAATAATTACTTGACCACCGATAAATCCTCTCATTGAATATGCAACTCTTAGAAGCAACAGTACTGTCTATAAATCATTTGACAACAGTTTGCCCATAGGCTATGTTAAATGTCATCATGATATAATTTGCACACACAGACTGCCAATGTTCAGGAAAAATAATCCAGTCACACAGCAATTGCAGAATGGAAACACTGCCTCCTGTTGAAGTACTATTATACCACAAATCAATAATTGCTATTCAAATTTATGATTTATGATTAAAATATTGACCGAAGATTTTACAAATTACTGTAGAGTCAATAAATTGCAGTAACATCTGCTAGGCCATGTTTCTATGAGTCTTATAGGCGTATCAAACTATTTTTGGATGTCATGCATAAGAGAGAGAATTGTTTTTGCACATACGCAAAGGTGTCAGATGTCTCCAGCGAAACAGCACACTGTGCAAACCCTAGTATTCATAGGTAAATTGTAATTCATTTTCTGTCCTCACAATTATATGAACACTATGTCTTCCATACAAAATCCAATTTCTTCATAATGAGATCTGTACTAGAAGTGAAAAGCATTTACAGAAAACATATTCATCAATATCACTTATGGACCTTCAACTAATAATCTACTGTAACTGTTAGTGTATGTACTGTAATGACTTCAAAGTAATCTCACATATTGACCTTACTACTTATCACATTCTTATTTGGCCCAGGTTGACGATTTGTGATGTCCAAGTTGAATTGTGATGTCCTAGTTGAATTGTTGAATTGTGATGTCCTAGTTAAATTTTGATGTCCTAGTTGAATTGTGATGTCCTAGTTGAATTGTGATGAATTGTGATGTCCTAGTTGAATTGTTATGTCCTAGTTGAATTGTGATGAATTGTGATGTCCTAGTTGAATTGTGATGAATTGTGATGTCCTAGTTGAATTGTGATGAATTGTGATGTCCTAGTTGAATTGTGATGTCCTAGTTGAATTGTTGAATTGTGATGTCCTAGTTGAATTGTGATGAATTGTGATGTCCTAGATGAATTGTGATGTCCTAGTTGAACTGTGATGTCCTAGTTGAACTTCTCATGCACATTTTGATATAGATTATGACTTCCAAGTGGGTGACAATGTATAAATATCACCCCCCCCCCCTCCATAAACAGTGATACCACGTATTTGCAATGCAAGAGATCTTTCTTTTTTTCTGAAATTACATAATTTACCAGAATTTTGGTTGGTAACATGTCTGCAAGCACTGGAAGGCATAAAAAATAATGTTTGTTTCAGGTTACATGCCCCAAACAATTAGGGTAGGTAGAGATTTAATTTTTTTTTTTATTTATTTGGTAAAATGGTCAATTTTAAGATTCTAAAACTGAATGAATATTCAAAACATATCGGTAATATCCCTACACATTCTTTTGAAGTGGAAACTATCAAAACAAAACACTTATTTATCAAAAAAACATTAAATTATTGGAAAAGGGTAAATGAAACAAAACAAGAGGGCCATGATGACCCAAAGAGCTCACCTGAGAACTGGTACAGATGAAGACCATACTTCTGTGACAGGTTTGAAAATTAAGGTATCTGAACAATATGCAGAGGGGGATAGGATCAATTTTGATTTAAAACATCGGTTAGTGCAATGGGCTAACTAAAGTACTAGTTGGCTAGTGGATGTGCAGTTTTTTTGCTAATGGTTCTCAAATCATTTTTCTCGATATTCTTACCTGACCCTTTTTCATTAAGTCAGTGACAATTCTGGAAAATGCAGAAACAGTAGATTTTGACGTCCTTTTTGCAGACAGTTTTAGAGAACTAGTTGCAATGCGATAATTGCGATGGCTGTGCTATAAGGTAAAGTTTCCTTTTTCTTTGATAATTTTCTGTCCAATGACGATAAATGATGTTAATGCAGGCTCTGAAGACGTCAATGTTGCATGTACAAATAATTGCATGCAAGGTTTGCAACTGTTGGAAATCAAATTTTATCAATCAATTTTTATGGTCATATGCAAACTGTGTAAGTGTGGTCAACATTGAATAAACAATCGTGTGTGCAAGCCAATCATTGATAACTTGTTGATGTATTTTTCCAAATACAAGGGGCAATAACACCGGTGTTTTTGGCCTGATCATGCTTATATTCAACTTCACCTGTAGTCCTACGTTCATAGACAAACTGTGCACGATTGGTGAAGATTGGATAAAAAATGAAGTCTCTATCCTGAATAACGTCCATTTTTGTATATTTTTTTCACAAACAAAGGGCAATAAATCTGGTGTTTCTGGCCCGATTTTGCTTATATTCGACATCACTTTTAGTCTTATGGCCATAGACAAACTGTGCAAGATTGGTGAAGATTGGATGAAAAATGAAGTATCTATCCTGAATAATGTCCATTGTTGCATATTTTTTTCACAAACAAAGGGCAATAACTCCGGTGTTTCTGGTCCAATCTTGCTTATATTTGGCTTCAACTGAAAGCTCATGGTAATAGATAAACTGCGCAAGATTAATGAAGATTGGATGACAAATGAAGTCTCTATCCTGAATAATGTCCATTTTTGTATATTTTTTTAATAAATAAAGGGCAATTACTCTGGTGTTTGAAACACAATCTGTCCCATTTTTGGTATCGGCTGAGATTTGATGGTCATACACAAACTGTGAAAGTTTGGTTCGGATTGGATGGAAATTAAAGTCTATATGTTGGAAAAAGGCATTTTTGCACTTTTTTTGCATTCAAAAGGGGCAATAACTCTTGTTACTGGTGTATATGGAAAACTGTCGTAAGTAAAAAAAAAAAACAATAACTTTCCATTCAAGATTTTTTATCATAATTAACAAATGGGACACTGTTAAAAATTTGTTAATGCTTGTTAAAAAATTCTAATTCTAATTATCTTTTAGTAATTATGACCTACAAAATAGAGAAAACAGCAGATAATTCAAGTACAGAGTTTATAAAGGTGTACAAAGTTTAACATAATAACAATAATAAAGATAATAATAAAACCTGCATGTTAGTTACAAGAAGCAACAGTTTCTATTGGTTTTATAATTATAATAGTGATGGGATCTGGCCCTGGTGTCAAAGAAACTACTGTAGTCTTATCTTAGCCTTACTCTGGAACAAGAGGGCCAAGATGGATCATAGTGGATTGTACAAGTTTAATTGGCTGTTTCGATCTGTTTAAAGTAAAATTTTTACAATGACAGACAACAGCAATGTCTTTTACAAGTCCACATATTTTGGTCACTCAATGAACGTTTCTTTGAAATTATTTTGAGATTAAAACAGTGGTTTCTCACAAGAAATTGTTCCACATTGTCAATTTAGTCAAAGGAGGAATACTTGTTGCTAATATTTTGTGAATTCAATATTATTTTAAAGAATATGATACAGGCAAATACGGACAAAAGCCCTCACAGAAAAAAATCCTGCACTGTTTTTCACAACCAGGACATTAGCTTGCTCGTAATTTAGACGACCCAGAAAGTACCAGCTCGTTGAAATTACACCACAGACAATTATTATAATTGCCGACTAAGTATGGATGATTATTATAATTAAAGAATATAATCGACCTAATTGTCACAATTTAACACAAACTTAGTGAATTAGATCATTAACGGCAGTAAAATTCGTGAATTAGGACGTCGCACATAATTCCAAATACTTGAGTCATTCGTATCACTAGCGGGTATTTGTCTAAGGTGTAATTTCAACGAGCGGGCTAATGCTCGGGCTATGAACAAGAATGAGCAGGCTTTCGTCCGGGAGGGCTTTCGTCTGGATTCTGGTAGAAGGTCACCCAAGAAACATTTCTTAAAGTCAGGGGTAGCGAATATATAATATAACGCTGATATTGCCTTACGTGTCTGTTTTTTTTAAAGTCATTTTGCACCTTGTCTGTAGAATAATTATATAAAGTGAAGCCTGTCTAAACTGAACAAACCAATTCCCTGTCTAAACTGGACACTGCAAAAACCGGTAACTAATTGCATGGTTTTTAATAAAAAATTGACTAGAATAAACAGTAATAAAGCTAAATAAACCTAACGGCCAGTCAGGTGTCACTTGGCTACACCATTGAGGTGTTAAGCAGATCACTTATTTAGAGTAACAACAGAGAGCAAAAACCATGTGAAATGACTGACCAGGTCCCGATGGTGTTTTCACAGTTTTTACTGTTTTAAATTCTGTTAAATTTTCACTTGTCCGTTTATGCTGTGGGACAACCTGAGCAATAGACAAATAAATTTGTTATCCCTGAAATTTATTTCCAAATCCATTAGGTGGTGTCAGACAAGAAAATTTTCTAAGTTTTCAACATAGACATATAAGAAAAAATTGTCCCGTCCTCTAGAAGCCATGCTTTTTGGTGATTTTTTGCATTAATGCAAAATTATTTCATATCCCACCAGTGGATTCAAACAAAAAGATTTTTCGAAGTTCTTATAGCTTTGCTTAGTTCAAGTAGCCAAATGAGGATAACTGTCATGCCCACAGGCGAGAATGAAATTGAAATAATTTGGAGGAAATTGGTTAAGTCATACAACAAACATTTTTGTGAAATATTATCAAAAACTTAAAAGTTGTTGCAGGGAAGATCTTCAAAGTGTTCAAAAATGTTATATAAGGAAAAACTTCCCAGACCTTGGGTGCATTGTTTTTTAACAAATCAAAATGATTAGAGCATTATGGTAGATGGTCAATCTGGGAACATCTCTATGAAATTATTTCGAAATTTGGTTAGTGGTTGAAGATAAGATTTTCAAAGTTTGTGATACAATTATTAAACAAAACTGCTCTGCCCCAGGTGGCCATGTTTTTTAATGTATCAAATGATTTCCAAGAATTAGGTAGAAAGTCACCAAAGGAACATTTCTGTGAAATGATTTAAAAATACCCCAAGTGGTTTCAGATAATAAGATTTTTGAAAATTTTCAATAAAAATATATTAGGAAAACTGCCCCACCCTTGGTGGCTGCGTTTAAAAAAAATCAAAATGATTTTAAGGAATTTGTTAAAGGGTCACCCAAGGAACATCTATTTGAAATTATTTCAAAATCCCATGGAATGGTTACAAAGAAGATTTTCAAAGTTAATATAATATTTAAAGTCGATAAAGCCACATTAAAGGAAAACTGTGAGCCCCACCTATTGGCTGCCATGTTCTTAATGAATCAAAATGATTTTAGGTATCATTTTTTATTAAGATTGTTTTAGTTTTTATCTAAAAAATTAGTAGATTAATTAATCAAACAGGTTTGGCTTTAAACTCCATCTTTGCTGAATTGTTTTGTTTTAATATGTAAAACAACTCACCTGCATTTTTAGCTGTTATAAGTATAATATATATATGCTTGTCTGATTTATTTGGTTTTGAAAACCTTTATTTCTATTGTTAAGTTTAATGACATCATCATATTTATTACATCATTAAACAAGAGGGCCATGATGGCCCTAGGTCGCTCACCTGAGTTAAAGGCATCATAATGGCTTATAACAAAAGGGCCAAATGACACTAAACCACTTACCGGAGTATAAAAATCTGGGCCCTGCAGTTTCAGGAGAAGATTTGTATAGTATATATAAACCATGTGACCCACAGGGCATGGTCACTTCCTACTCCAGGTGCATAATTGAACAATATTTGTAGGGGACCACTTTACAATTTTCATGCCAAATATGAAACCTCTGAGCCTTGCGGTTTCAGGAGGAGATTTTCAAAGTCCAGTTTACATATACGTCTATAGAAACCATGTGACCCCGGGGTATGGCTTGTTTTTACTCCAGGGGCATCATTTGAACAATATTTGTAGAGGACCACTATACAATGTTACATAAAAAATATGAAACCTCTGGGCCTTGCAGTTTCAGAGAAGATGTATAAAGTCCACTTGCCATATAAGTCTATACATACGATGTGACCCCCAGGGCGTGGCTAGGTTTGACCCCAGTGGCATAACTTGAACATTCTTTGTAGAAGACCAATATAAGATGTTATATACCAATTACAAAACCTCTGGGCCTTAAGGTTTCAGAGAAGAAACCTTTTAAAGTCATTTTGTCATTTAAGTCTACATAAACCATGTGACCCCCGGGGTGTGGCCTCCTTTTACCCAAGGGGCAAAATGTGAACATTCTTTGTAGAGGACCACTATATAATGTTACATACCAAATACAAAATCTTTGGGCCTTGCAGTTTCAGAGGAGATTTTTAAAGTCATTTCGCTATTTAAGTCTATATAAACCTAAACCATGTGACGCCCAGGGCGTGGCCAGTTTTGACCCCAGGGGCATCATTTGAACAACCTTCGTAGAGGACCAATATGCAATGTTACATACCAAATATGAAACCTCTGGGCCTTGCAGTTTCAGAGGAGAAGATTTTTAAAGTCACTTTGCTATAGAAGTCTATATAAACCATGTGACCCCTCGGGCGTGGCCAGTTTTGACCCCAGGGGCATCATTTGAACAATCTTTGTAGAGGACCACTAGAGGATGCCACATACCAAATATGAAAACTCTCAGCATTGCAGTTTCAGAGGAGATTTTCAAAGTCATTTAGCTATTTAAGTCTATATAAACCATGTGACCCCCGGGGCATGGCCAGTTTTGAATCCAGGGGCATCATTTGAACAGTCTTTGTAGAGGACCACTATGCAATGTTACATACCAAATATGAAATCTCTAGGCCTTGCAGTTTCAGAGGAGAAGATGTTTGAAGTAATTTTGCTATTTAAGTCTATATAAACAATGTGACCCCTGGGGCGTGGCCAGTTTTGACCCCAGGGGCATCATTTGAAAAATCTTTGTAGAGGACCCCTAAACAATGATACCAACCAAATACCAAAACCTCTGGGCCTTGCGGTTTCAGAGAAGATTTTCAAAGTCATTTAGCTATTTAAGTCTATATAAACCATGTGACCCCCGGGGTGTGGCCAGTTTTGAGTCCAGGGGCATCACTTGAACAATCTTTGTAGAGGTCCACTATGCAATGTTACATACCAAATATGAAACCTCTGGGCCTTGCGGTTTCAGAGGAGAAGATTTTTAAAGTCATTTTCCTATATATTTTATTTAACCCATGTGACCCCTGGGGCATGGCCCGTTTTGACCCCAGGGGCATAATTTGAACAATCTTTGTAGAGGACCTCTAGACGATGTCACATATTAAATATGAAAGCTCTGAGCCTTGCGGTTTCACAGAAGAAGATTTTTAAAGTTTTCACTTTTTAATCTATTTTTAGCTCTGGTGACCTACATATTCAGCGGACCGGAAAGATTTGAACAACTTCGAAAGAGGTCTACCCAAGGATCATTGCAGTGAAGTTTGGTGAAAATCTGCCAAGTGGTTTAGGAAAAGATGTTGTTTGAAAGAAAAGTTGACTGCGTACGCACGCACGCATGCACGCACGACAGACAACGGGCGATCACAAAAGCTCACCATGAGCACTTTGTGCTCAGGTGAGCTAAAAAGCAAAGTTCATGTAGTACATAACTCATTTTGAGTACAGTTTTCCATTTAGAATTAACGTTCATGTAGAAACAAACTTAATGGAAAACTGTCTGTAATTCAAGTTATGACAGTTTTCCGTTTTCTGGAATGGGACATTTGAGTTACCAACACTTTTGCACAAAAGGGTTTTAGTGGTTTTAATTAGGAATATGGTTATAATATTTTAATGTCACATGTGTAAGTAGTAGATATGACAAAAAATGCAAAAAAGTGAATTTTGGAAAAAAAAGTGAGTTACAACAGTTTTCCGTTCAGCCCTGGTATTGCACCCAGAAAAGTTGTTAATCTGGTTTTGGGGGAAAAGTTGTAAATCTGGTTATGGGGGATTGTGCAACTGTAAACGAAGACATCACAACTTCCAAGGGAGACCTTGGATCTTTTAATACACAGTGTGAAGAAGAATAGTACAGTATACCTCTGTTCTGGGATTGTGTTACATGCATTCGGGCTTGGTGCCAATCAAATTTGGAATTTGGCGCTGTGAACTCTTCCCCGTTACCCCGCCCCGGATATGACTGATATCTAAGCTTCACATTTCCTATGTATTTTGGATTTTGTCACTAAGATTAGGGAATTTTTCATTTTCATTGAGAAAAAAAATAAATATTTGACATGCGCAATGGGTCCTCTTTCCTTACACCATTGAATAAGGAAACAAATAATAGTTGAACTTTACATGCACAAGATGAGCTATTAGAACATGGTCCAGAGTTCTCAGTAACGCATAATTCGGCGTATTTGGACGCATACTTTTATGAAAAGGACGCCATAAATCTCGGTGTTAGATTCTAGGACGCAACCCTTTTCTTTGACGTACGCATATTTTCCCAAGACAAAGAACGCCTACTCGGCAATAAACACATTCCCCTTCTGCACCAGTGTGTCAATTATCGATAAAATCAAGACGCAGGCGGAGCCAGCTTAACTACAGCTAACCAGTCAGCCAATAAGAATACGTATGCAAATGAATGTCGTCGATAGAAAGTTTATCACCCCCTCAATCTAATTTGAAATAGTAAAGGTGTAAGTGATTTGTAACACTTTTCCGTTAGGTATGCGTTATGTTATGTGCGTGTAATTAACACCCACGTTTTTAATAAATTGCTACAAATTTAAAGAAGGAAATATAATTTTTATTTATGCGAAATGAACAGTTTACAAATTATAAGAATTAAGATGAATCTGTGTTACTTGACAATTTTCGTACACCGATCGCGTCAAGCGTGCGTCTTCATTTGTTTAAAACTACAACTAATAGTCTTTATTAATAAAATAGCTATTAAAAATCATCACTGTACATGGGTTATTTGCAAACACTTTGGCTGAGGCAACATTTGAATGAAAGTTAGTGACAGTTTATAGTACTTGTCGAAAGTGAAAGTAAATAAATGTCGGCGTCCTTTTCTTTTTTTCCAATTTACAAAAAATGTTGAGTTGTTCCTTTTTAATGAATAAAGTCCTGTTTAATTGTTTAGTTGCGGGTAGTTAAATAAACAGTTTGTTTAAATCAGATTTTTGACACAAAGTATTGTTGTTGTAGTTGTGTTTATAAGTGGTGGGGTAGGGGTCTGTTTTGACGATTAGATACTGGGACACTAACTTTTCAAAGGAAGGAGTCCTGGACTCCATGTTGTGAAATCCTAGCGAGAACTCTGATAGTGCAGCAGGGATTCCAATTCGCTTCCCTGTGATGTGAACCTATGAGTAAGGTATTGTAAGATGACCAAAGGCTACATGTGGAACTAAGTACATAAACTTCATCACTTACTGTAACAGGTGATTTTACATATTCTGCCAGCCAATCAGAGTTGACCTTTTTAATGTATTGCAAGTGTGAGCCAAAAATGAGTATTTCAAAGAGCCAACAGCTGAATATATCATTTCTATGTTGAAATCGTGGTGCAATCAGCACAGAGGTGCCTTGAGTATAATTATTCTAATAAAAAATGCTCCAATCAATATACTATTAGCGCTAAGAAAGACTGTGTATGATCAACTACAGACCTACTAAATATGCAAGTAGTTTACTCACCTAAGTTCTTATTCAACACATTATTATCAGTACTTTTTCAAAGCTTTCAGATAGGGATCAAGTCCTTACCCTAGGGAAAATTACGGTGGCATAGACGTGACATGTGAGAAAAACAATATCAATAATCTCATGGCCACGAGTTAGTAAGTCATGGCCACAACTTAGTATCTCGTGCCCACGAGTTATAATGTCGTGGCCACGAGTTAGTAAGTCATGGCCACAACTTAGTATCTCGTGCCCATGAGTTATAATCTCATGGCCACGAGTTAGTAAGTCATGGCCACAACTTAGTATCTCGTGCCCATGAGTTATAATGTCGTGGCCACGAGTTCGTAAGTAGTATCTACGTAACTCGTGGCCACACTTACAGTACGCGCCACGCGAAACCCACAGAATTTGCGCTGTCATGACGAGCCTTCTATCAATATTTGCGAAGTGACGTCACAAAAGTTCTTGACGATTCGCGAAAGATAGCGGGCAACGAATATGTCACGAAATTTCGTAGCTATTCGCATTGAAATTACAGGTACATGTGCATCTGCTATAGACTATCAAATTTAAGAGTTGTACAGTTTCACGGTCTTTCAACATTGTGTATTGTACAGTGTATGTTAAATGTAGAAATGTAAATTTTATGACCTTAATATCACATTTAATTAATGAATAATTATATAATAAAGCACATTTTTTTGACAGTATTAGTCTAAGAAAATGCATATAGAGGTCAAAATGATTATATATATAATACGTTTAACTTTAAACTTAGTAGTCAGACAAAAATGATCAAACTCCACTTAAAATTATGAATCATGGGTTGTTGTTACAATTAACTGATATCGATTATCGAATATAGTCATTTACTATTCCAGTGTTTGTTAATGTTCACAACCCTGATGTAGTTACATATAATCTACATAGATGAAAATACATGGTAATAGTTTATTCAATCTTTATATCAAAATTGTATGTATGTTTTTTTTAAAGGATGAATACAAATAACCGGTTATCCGGTTATAAATTTGATATTTTGTTATTCGCGTTCAAAACGAAGGTTTCTGATGAACAAGATATACATGTAGATAAAAAATCTTCATGGGCTTATCAGTGTCAATATCCAACCCATGGACTGATCTGCAATAGCTCTCCTTAATTGATCAACAGCAGGTGTGAAAAGTAGAGGGAGCAACCACCTCTTATGTTGTAACTGGCAGCTTTTTTTTGGTCATTTAACACTGAAAAATTGCCCATTTATTTGCATTTGATTTAACTGTTTCTGTTGTTGATAAAGTATAAGGCACGATAAACGATTATCCTTTTAAACGTTTATTATAAACAAAATAAAATATATCTTGTTACAGTAGTATTAAATAACTTTCTTATTATTCTTTCTTTTTATATTTTTTGTAATTTATAAACCGATATATTATAATATTACTTAATTATTATTTCCACAAAAATGTCATAAATGTATGTTTAAATAATGCTGTAAATAAGGTAATTCAGAGTATTACATTTATGTAACCATTCCGGAATGTTCTTTTAAAACGAATTATTATTGGACCACTGAGTGAAAATATTGCGTTCAGATGTGCATTTTTACTAATTACTTTCTCGTCGTGATCCGTGGCGGGATAAAATCTTTCGCCACGAATGTTCGCAAACATGCACGAATTTTCGTCGCAAGAATAAGCGAAGAATCGTGACATCGCGAGCGAGCGCTCTGCGCTTCGCAATAAAATCGGCTCGTCGCATATCACAAACTTTGTGGGTTTCGCATGGCGTGTACTGTACGTAACTCGTGGCCACGACATAATTAGCCAATCAGAAACCCAGTTATTTGGCTGAACAAATTCACTAGATACATAAGCCCCTTGAAGAAATATCTTGAAACAAGATCATTCCTATCTGAGCCGCGATATCTAGTTAATTTGTTCAGCCAAATAACTGGATTTCTGATTGGCTAATTATGTCATGGCCAAGAGTTACACAACTTGCAGCTACATCACACGTGACTCGTGGCTACAACTAACTAATTCATGGCCACAGGATAAAATATTTTTCTCACTTGTCCCGTCTATGCCACCATATAAAATATTGTAAAAAGTTTTGTAAATATATATAGAAACTTACTCCAAACTTGAAATCTATGCATAATTTACAGGTGATTTTAATTGTGTAACGAAAAAGGTGTTGTGTTTGCTTCACAATGTTTGATTTTAAAAGATCTCATACAAATATTTGTTTAAATAAATCATTTAAATATTGCATGCAATTAAGTTAACAGGTCTTTAATAGTTTCACTTGAAATTAATCAGGAATAGAATTGGTAAATAACAGAACAAAATAAAATGTCTCAATTTTATGGACAAAATAGTTGTTCCCAAATACAAACATTCCAAGAAACTTATTAAGGTGTGTGGAATGATTCTATGCGAAAATGAAGCCCTACCAGTGCTTCCAGGTAACATGAACTTATAATAGCCATGGCAACCGTTAATCATAATTAACAGGTCCAGATGCAGCTATGGTTCACATCAGAATAAACAAGAAATGTCTTTAAAAAAGACAATCGGCGTTGACATTAATATACCGAGATATCATTTTTACCCTAAACATATGATACAAGAGGGCCAAGGTGATCGGTTACGTGTCTTCTCGGACCCCAGATTTTTCGGTCCCCACCTATATAAGGAGACTTCTCGGATCCCAAAATTAATGTGTGATTAATTCAATAATTATTAATATTTGTACCGTAATTAAACCGATCATACCGCCCCATGTTTTCATCAGTGATACACGAATAACCTAAATAATTTACGTAAACATCATTATTATATAAATTTGTCAGCCAAATTTAACAAATTAACAATGTACGAAAATAATCGCGGAACGAATGCAAATTATTTTTTATCAGACGCGTATAGTTATTCTTAAGTAATATACCCTACCTACATCTTGGAAGTTAGCTATGCATAATACATACACATTTAGAAGTCAATTAATCATTGTATAGGCTAAAAAAGTTAATGATTTGTTTCTCCGGCAGCGCCGCAACGTATTTTTATGAACCGCCATTTACTATTTTTCGACGATCGCGCCCGGGTTGTAAAGGAGCAGTCCAGAAATATGTTAATAAAAAATAAAACTTTGTAAAAAAAGTTTCTAATGGGCATGTTACAGAACAAAATACAAAAACCACGCATTTGAAATCTGTGAATTATTAAAATTTTGGTAACTTGCTGTCGTCTATTTTCTATATGCAATAACTGGTGATGACTCTGGAGTAAACCAGTATGTACATTATATGTATTTTGTTCGTACCAAGCACTTCTGAACAATGCCTTTCGTAAGTAAGAAACATATTCCGGACGAATAAACACCATAAACGTTCATAAGAACTATTACTAAAATTACGATGTATTGAATAAGATCCCATGGACAGCGGCTTAAAATTAAACGAATCTGCATTTTAACACAGCGGAAGAAGAGTAATCCAGTAGATATTTCGGTATTGCCAGTAACTTTCTTTCTGTCTGAAATACTGTGTAAATTTTGAAAAAAGTCATATTCGATTGGGAACCTTCATTAATAGGTTCTATTTGTTGATTGAAATTTGTGTTTCGTAGATGCTTTTGCTTGTATAATATTTCATATTTCATTCCATATTTTTTGAAGAAAATCTGTGTCAATATAAGTCCTATGGAAACTATCGAAAATACCAGCTGCATTGACAAGTGTTACTTTTCCTTTCCAAAAATTATTGGTGATTTACTGCAAATAATTTCTATTTTTGACAGTTATAAAAAATATGAATTTCGAAAAGTTAAATTCTATAAATAGAAGTATTTTATTACTGATGGTGTATCAATTTGAAGGCACTTATCTTAGTTATGAACATTCGAATTGATTGCCTTTTTACATCAGCTTGCATAAATGACAGTTTGTGATTAATAAATATATATTCAGAATTTTATAAAAAAAGGAATGCTTGTGTTGTTATTAAAACTTAAAATTGTCTTTAATCTGTACTTAATTACTTGTTTTACTAAGAAAATTAATAAGAAAAAAAAATAAAAACATATATCGCCCTCCCTCCTGATTTTTAGGAAAAAGTGCCTGAGAAACAATCCATTATTTTTTAGCCTTATACCGTGTATCCTAATGAAAAGCAATCTTCAGAGAACATTCAGCGCATTTGAAATAATGATGACTTCCATTTTGACAGCACAAACATCAAATTTCATAAGACTATGGCGATTGAAAATTATATCTGGTAGGAACAGGATGTATCAAGGGTTTCTGTGTATAATTGGTTTTGCAAATCATGAATTAATCCTACGCAAATGAAGTAAAAGTAACATGAATAACATTTTCTGAGACTTATTTCACCACATTTTATTTATTGAAAAATATCTTTTTATAGGTTGATTAACATCTCATGACTGGAGAAGTTGATAGAAACGTGCAATTCTAATTAATTATTAACAGAACGCAACCGCAATTTAATTTCAAACTAACATGCACAGTCAGTTTAATAACATACATTCCCCCTTTATTGAAATATTCGCTCTCATGATTGTCTGGACGCTAAATGATGCATGCATATTATAACAGCTATACACCGGCAGCTAAAAGAGCGCTATTTTTAGAATGATCGTGAGTGTGTTGAACCCGCTAGAATCAATTGTAATTTATAGAGCGTACCACTAGGCTAAACAAAATGGTGGATTAATTCTGGGAATCAACATAATATTCTGTTCATGACATACAATGAGAAAATATGTTCATACTTATGCTCAGTTCTAGAGTGTATATCGAGAGAATATGCTTATAACTTAATTTTAACCGCTTATGTAAACGATTATGTATATTTTAATCCCCAAAATTATGCAACAGTTGTTGGTATACATTAAACCATTGTTGTAAGTTTGCATTCCCTAAAATTAGAAAATTTGCCCAATTCGATTGGCATTCAATTTTCCCGCTGCATAATTATCGCAAGAAATCTAGGTCAAAAGTGATCTTAGACAGCTACGCCGAAAAACATTTAGGAGAGAATTGCTTGTCAAATGTGTGTAGCAAATCATCACTTAAACAGTGCAATCTGAAATAGCCTTAGTTGTTGTTGTTGGTGTAATTGTTGTTGTTGTTTTGTTATCGTGAATATGGACTACTCCCACAAATATATGTGGTCCGGTATTGTTTTTCATCATTTTACATTCTTTTTTTTTCATTATGAGTTTTCATGTTTTATATGTTGAATTTCATAGTTCATAGGCTCAGAATCCACTGATTATATTTAATTATTTGGATAAGAATATGGACATAATTCTTAGAATTGTATTGGAATTTATTTAAACCCCATACTGCATTAATTCTACGCCAAATAGCATATCTCATTAGCATATTCATATTAGCCAGAAGTGCAAATGAGAATCACACTGTTATTATTTCGACTGCTTTATTTCTGAATAAAGCTATATGCAAGCCATTTTCATCATCATGTTGTACATGAAGAGCTACCGGCAGCCACTGCCTGCTTACCAAGTCTAAACGACTATTATTCTGACCTCGTTTTAAGCTCAGCGTGAACTAAACACAACATTCATATGTTTGTGTTTACTACTGGCTTTAAGCTCCTAATAATCAAACCAAAACACAATGGAAATGACCACAAAAAGCTGAATTTCATGTTAAAAGATCAACTTCAACTATTTGACAGATACCTGCCAAAATGTCCAAGCTGTAAAAGTCCACAATGCACTGAAACAATCTGCTGACCTGTCAATGAACCCAGGGAATTACATTCTTCCTCCATACACATAGCTATCACTGCATGACATAAAAACTATCCAATATCTGGGTGTGTAACTCTCTAGTAGTCAGAGGTGTTTCCTTCGAGTGACCTCCCTTTATCAACCAGCTCTAAGTGTTCATAGTAAAATTTTCACCGAAGTATTTGGGATGGACAGGTCACTTTTCATTTTGGAATTAAAAAAAAACAACATAAGAAGAACATAATTTTGTTGTTGTTAATGTTTTTTTTTTTGTTGTTGTTGTTTTTGTATGTTTTTTTTTTTTTTTTTTGGGGGGGGGGGTCGGGGGTGTTGTTTTGTGTGTGTGTGTGTTTTTTATGGGGGTTTACAGATTTATTGAAAAGAAAATAGTATATCACTAATTTTGAAATCATCACTTTCTTTGGGGGGTGGTCATTAATAAGATCAAAAGAACGCAAGTAAACTCAAAGTGAAAGAGGGCCTGTCTGATTTGTATAGATTTATTTCATGTCTCGTTCGTTACCTACTAACAAAAAATATTTTAGATAACATAAATAAATGTCAAAATTGTCAACAATTATTTCTCTTATCGAAAAATGCAAATATAATATATTTTCTGTCTATACAGACCTGTTCATCCTACAGCAATGGCTACATTCGGTTTTGAATGAGCAAGTAAGGATTGCATATGCGTCCTCAATCGATATGACTCGTCTAGATGCTTGGTATACACGTATAAAATAGTTTGCTGTGCAGCACATTATTATTTTAGTTTTAATTTCTGTCTCAATATGCATTTCTGAACGTAGGTTATTCTCAAAATTTATCATAATACTATTTTAAAACTATACTGACATCATAAGAATCAATGGATTGTTTTATGTTGTTTTTTTTTTTTTTTTTTTTTAAATGTTATAATTTTTGTACAAAATTGAACAAACCCCGCCAGCTTGCTCAGTTGGTAGATCGCTGGTCTACAAATCCTAGGATCGCGGGTTCGATTCCCAGCCCGGCCACATAACTTATGTGGGGATTGGTCATGAAATTATTTCTACGGCCATTCTCCCCCTACTTTGATTCAAGTAGGGCAGTTGTCAGTTACTGGCATAGGTATGTGCACTTAGTACTGGTAAACAGCTTAGATCGGCTAAGCTTGCCCAGGAAAAGTGTGAGTAAGTTAACTGACCGCCATGATATGACTGAAATAATGTTAAAAATGGCGAAAAATCTAAACAAATAAACAAACAAAACAAACTTTTTGTAGTGTACTAGTTTAAAGCCAAGAACAGACCAATGCCACCCGGTACATATTCATGATTCCTTGCCAGACTGTTACTTCCCTATATATTACATGTGTCATTGTAGTTTGCACTGCTCAATGGATCAGATATATATCCATATTCGTTCTGTTTAACTGAGAAAATAGCATAGTTCACTTTTACAGACACATAGCTTCCAACAACTATTACATTCATGACTACACGCATTACGTCAGCGACAGTTATTTTACATCAAATGACAGATCAGAACATGCTAAGTTTAAATGAAATCCCTCAAACTTTTTCTAATGCACTAGTTTACCAAACAACGTTTACCTATCCAAATATCTATCAATGTAAAATTTTTAAGTGTAAAAGGGTACATAATTTTGACAAATTTCAGAATAGAGTATGAATGAAATCCCTCAACCCATTTCTGAGAAACAAGCTTACAGAAACACTTGAACCTATCCAAACAGCTTTGAATCCAAATTTCATTCATTCCTAAGCATACAAAAGGACCATAATTTCGACAAATTTCAGACTTACCAAACTTGGCCTATGGGCTAATTTAATAATGGGCATTACATGTAAGTTAGAATGAAATCCCTCCACTAATTTCTAAGAAACTAGCTTACCAAAAAACTGTAACCTATCAAATGGCTTTAAATGTAAAATTTCTAAGAGTAAAAAGGCCCATACCTTTGACAAATTTCAAACTAGAGTTACCAAGTTTTGCCTAAGGATACATTTTAATATAGGGAATAAAACATTTTAAGTTTGAATGAAATCCCTCAAGCCATTTCTGTGAAACTAGCTTACAAACAAGATTCTGTGTTTGATAAACACACATGCCCCCGGCTGGTGCTGGGTAGCCCATTTCTTAGTCCAAATTAGGTCAAGGTCAAAGTGAGGTTGGGTGATATGGGTGGATGGGGAACGGTCATAAGTAACAACTGTGTAAATATCTAGGTGTTGTAGTAAGCGGTGTTGGTGCTAGACGAAACGGTAAAATCTAGTTAACCAAGAAATGGCACTTTTGAATTATTATTAGTCCAAATTAGGTCAAGGTCAAAGTAAGGTTGGGTGATATTGGTGGATAGGGAATGGTCATAGGCAACAACTGTGTAAGTATCAAAGTGTTGTAATAAGGGGTGTTGGTGCTAGACGAAACGGTAAAATCTACTTAGCCTTGTAACGGACGGAAGGACAGACAGACGGACGGACAGGACGATCACTTTATGCCTCCTGCATCAAGATGCCTGGGGCATTAAAACCTTTAACCTATCCAAATCACTTGTATGTAAAAAATTGAAGTGTAAAATGAGAAAACTCTACCATGTGTTCAATCCATATTTGAGTTAAATTTTGACTTTTATTGCCATTTTTTAACAAACCAATAATGTTGTTTTTGGTATTGTCATTTTCAAAAAGAAGGTAAACAACAGCTGATTGTAAATAAGTAATGTCCCATCAAGGGTCGAAAGCAACCTTGAAAATATTAAGTTTGGTGATTTTCAAATGAAAACTCTTAGACCAAGAGAGTGCAAACAGCTAAAAAGGCCAATTTTAGATAAATCAAGGGTCATAACTCTACAGCTCCTGGGAAGATTTAGTTGACTATTGAACTGGAGTTTGGTGAAGATCAGATGAAAACTGTTGGACTTGAAGGGAGAAAATGACCAAAAAAGCTAATTCTAGATAATTCTAGAGCCTTAACTCCACAACTCCCATTCAAGGACCATTACAGTGACAGCTAGCCTGATAACTGAACTTGGATGAAATATTATGGCCACACACGTTTTTATGAAGTTTGGTGAAGATGAGATGAAAACTGTTGGACTCAGAGAGTGGATAATTATGAAAGTCAGGTCTACTGGATGACAGATCCACCCACTGACATTAGCAAACCACTATACCATGCCATCTTTAATGGGGGCATAAAGTTACTGATGGGAGCAAGGTTGCTGAATTCTTCTGTTGTTGCATTTGTTAGAAAATTTAGATTAAAACTAGAAAATATTCCATTATTTTTGAAGAAAATTTTGCTCTTAGAACAGTGTTAGTAATGCACCTTCATGGCTTTTTTTGGCCAATTTAATAGCCATTATTGGGTCATATTCCCAATGGCAAAAAGTATCTTTTTTCCCCAAATCCTGTTCCCAAATTCCCAATTGATGGTTTGACTTTCAGATGTTTGGAAATAAGAAGGGTTTAGTGTAAAAATAACGACTGTTGAAGTTGTAATAACTGTTTTACTGATTTGTTTTTGTTGAGAAAATTCTACTTTATGTAGTTTATATTTTATGTAGTTTCTATAATTATTCAAATTTTATTAATCAAACAATAATAATTTTCCCCAGTTTTAGGTGAATTGACGCTAACAATCCCAATTTCATGGGTATAGCCCTATTCCCAAAATGGTGAAAAAAAGCCCTGACCTTGGTTGTGGTACATGCTGTATGACCCATACTGCGGGGCAGCTGGCTGCTGGAACAGCATGGCATCCATACTGTATGACATCTGATCCATGGGCATACCTGAAACAGTTGCATAAAATGTCTGGAAAATGTGCAGATTGATAAAGAGTTTTATCAACAATGATAAAAGCCCCATTGCTTTGTATTCGCCATTTTAGCTCTCCTACATTAAGTAAAACATGCTGGAGACAAAATGCCAACGCAATTTGAATGTTGTAACAAATAATTAGTTACCATACATTTACAAAATGAATGAATGGTAATATTTGCCAAAATATCAATAAAAGTATTAGGTACTGACCTTGAGAATATCAATACAAGTATTTGGTACTGACCTTGAGAATATCTATACAAGTATAAGGTACTGACATTGAGAATATCAATACAAGTATTAGGTACTGACATTGAGAATATCAATACAAGTATTAGGTACTGACCTTGAGAATATCAATACAAGTATAAGGTACTGACATTGAGAATATCAATACAAGTATTAGGTACTGACCTTGAGAATATCTATAAAAGTATTAGGTACTGACCTTGAGAATATCAATAAAAGTATTAGGTACTGACATTGAGAATATCAACACAAGTATTAGGTACTGACATTGAGAATATCTATACAAGTATTAGGTACTGACATTGAGAATATCTATACAAGTATAAGGTACTGACCTTGAGAACTATACAAGTATTAGGTGCTGACATTGAAAATATCTATACAAGTATTAGGTACTGACCTTGAGAATATCAATACAAGTATTAGGTACTGACCTTGAGAATATCTATACAAGTATTAGGTTCTGACATTGAGAATATCAATACAAGTATTAGGTACTGACATTGAGAATATCAATACAAGTATTAGGTACTGACCTTGAGAATATCAACACAAGTATTAGGTACTGACATTGAGAATATCTATACAAGTATAAGGTACTGACATTGAGAATATCTATACAAGTATTAGGTACTGGCATTGAGAATATCAATACAAGTATTAGGTACTGACATTGAGAATATCAATACAAGTATTAGGTACTGACATTGAGAATATCAACACAAGTATTAGGTACTGACCTTGAGAATATCTATACAAGTATTAGGTACTGACATTGAGAATATCTATACAAGTATTAGGTACTGACATTGAGAATATCTATACAAGTATTAGGTACTGACCTTGAGAATATTAATACAAGTATTAGGTACTGACCTTGAGAATATCTATACAAGTATTAGGTACTGACCTTGAGAATATCTATACAAGTATTAGGTACTGACATTGAGAATATCTATACAAGTATTAGGTACTGCCCTTGAGAATATCTATACAAGTATTAGGTACTGACCTTGAGAATATCTATACAAGTATTAGGTTCTGACATTGAGAATATCAACAAAAGTATTAGGTACTGACATTGAGAATATCAATACAAGTACAGTGTCCGCGAAAACCGTCTGTCCGCCGGTCCTGACTGATAAATTTAGTGCAGGACCGATAAAAATTGAAAGAAAATCGGTCCGAATGACTGACGAAAAAATCCGATGACGATATTTACAATTCGCCGAAATTTAGACAGGATGTGATGTAAATTTCGTAATATCGGACAATTCGGCCCAATTCCATGATGGCCGACTAGACTACACCGGTTTATGTATCATACTTCATTCAAATTAATACAAGGGTAATACACATAAATGTACACACATAATATACATACTAACTCTAAAAGCAATAATTAAATGTTTTTGACCTTTAAATCACAAAATTTAATCCTATCCCAACGGAGTTTTAACAATTATTGCAGCGTAATAAGTAGGCCGGCTTGGACTGGGCCGTCTTTGTCTGGGCCGTTATAACACGTATTTGAATTTTGTTAACCAATCATACGCGAGAAAAATACTATTCAGTTTTCGCGAGGAACTTTCACTTTCAAAGTCAACAACAACAGTTACAAAATAAACAACACCATTTCAACTATTTTAGAGGATCTTGAACGAGATGATGATGGTGACATCATTGCTGATGATGAAGTGGAGTACATCAATATGCTTTGTGGTGACAAGTTTGATGACATGTGTGGTGATTTTGATCTACAAGATGAGAATGAAAATACAGAGAAACTTAGAAATTATTTGAATGAGCCCTACTTACTTAAATGTTAGGTCCTGTGTCCTGTGTCATAGATAATGGAATATGTATCACAAATGAATAGAGAACTGAAAAGCTAAAATATTAACCCGTACATCTACAATAGACAAATAAATCTTAACAGTTGCCTCATTTTTGTTGTGTTTTACAAGTTATTACTTTTTGTTAAGACGGACTGACAGAAATTCATTCGGACTGTCAAATAATTAAAGCCAGTCAGACCGAATGACTGACAGATTTTTAAAGTTTTCGCGAACACTAAAGTATTAGGTACTGACCTTGAGAATATCAATAAAAGTATTAGGGACTGACCTTGAGAATATCTATACAAGTATTAGGTACTGACCTTGAGAATATCCCCACAAGTATTAGGTACTGACCTTGAGAATATCAATACAAGTATTAGGTTCTGACATTGAGAATATCAACACAAGTATTAGGTGCTGACATTGAGAATATCAATACAAGTATTAGGTACTGACCTTGAGAATATCCCCACAAGTATTAGGTACTGACCTTGAGAATATCTATACAAGTATTAGGTTCTGACATTGAGAATATCAACACAAGTATTAGGTACTGACCTTGAGAATATCAACACAAGTATTAGGTACTGACCTTGAGAATATCTATACAAGTATTAGGTTCTGACATTGAGAATATCAATACAAGTATTAGGTACAGAAATTGAGAATATCAATACAAGTATTAGGTACTGACATTGAGAATATCAACACAAGTATTAGGTACTGACATTGAGAATATCAACACAAGTATTAGGTACTGACCTTGAGAATATCAACACAAGTATTAGGTACTGACCTTGAGAATATCAATACAAGTATAAGGTACTGACATTGAGAATATTAACACAAGTATTAGGTACTGACCTTGAGAATATAAACACAAGTATTAGGTACTGACATTGAGAATATCTATACAAGTATAAGGTACTGACATTGAGAATATCAATACAAGTATTAGGTACTGACATCGAGAATATCTATACAAGTATTAGGTACTAACCTTGAGAATATCTATACAAATATTAGGTACTGACCTTGAGAATATCAATACAAGTATTAGGTACTGACCTTGAGAATATCTATACAAGTATTAAGTACTGACCTTGAGAATATCTACACAAGTATTAGGTACTGACCTTGAGAATATCTATACAAGTATTAGGTACTGACATTGAGAATATCTATACAAGTATTAGGTACTAACCTGGACTATACAAGTATTAGGAACTGACATTGAGAATATCCACACAAGTATTAGGTACTGACCTTGAGAATATCTATACAAGTATCAGGCACTGACCTTGAGAATATTTAGACAAGTATTAGGTACTGACATTGAGAATATCAATAAAAGTATTAGGTACAGACCTTGAGAAGATCTAAACAAGTATTAGGTACTGACCTTGATAATATCTATACAAGTATTAGGTACTGACCTTGAGAATATCAATACAAGTATAAGGTACTGACCTTGAGAATATCTATACAAGTATTAGGTACTGACCTTGAGAATATCAACACAAGTATTAGGTACTGACCTTGAGAATATCCATACAAGTATTAGGTACTGACCTTGAGAATATCAACACAAGTATTAGGTACTGACCTTGAGAATATCTACATAAGTATTAGGTACTGACATTGAGAATATCAATACAAGTATTAGGTACTGACCTTGAGAATATCAATACAAGTATTAGGTACTGACATTGAGAATATCAACACAAGTATAAGATACTGACCTCGAGAATATCTACACAAGTATAAGGTACTGACATTGAGAATATCTATACAAGTATTAGGTACTGACCTTGAGTATATCAATAAAAGTATTAGGTACTGACATCGAGAATACCAATAAAAGTATTAGGTACTGACCTTGAGAATATCAACAAAAGTATTAGGAACTGAACTTGAGAATATCTATACAAGTATTAGGTACTGACATCGAAAATATCAATACAAGTATTAGGTACTGACATTGAGAATATCTATACAAGTATTAGGTACTGACCTTGAGAATATCAACAAAAGTATTAGGTACTGACCTTGAGAATATCAACACAAGTATTAGGTACTGACCTTGAGAATATCAATACAAATATAAGGTACTGACCTTGAGAATATCAATACAAGTATAAGGTACTGACCTTGAGAATATCTATACAAGTATAAATTACTGACCTTGAGAATATCAATACAAGTATAAGGTACTGACCTTGAGAATATCTATACAAGTATTAGGTTCTGACATTGAGAATATCAACACAAGTATTAGGTACTGACATTGAGAATATCAATACAAGTATTAGGTACTGACCTTGAGAATATCCCCACAAGTATTAGGTACTGACCTTGAGAATATCTATACAAGTATTAGGTTCTGACATTGAGAATATCAACACAAGTATTAGGTACTGACCTTGAAAATATCAACCCAAGTATTAGGTACTGACCTTGAGAATATCTATACAAGTATTAGGTTCTGACATTGAGAATATCAATACAAGTATTAGGTACAGAAACTGAGAATATCAATACAAGTATTAGGTACTGACATTGAGAATATCAACACAAGTATTAGGTACTGACATTGAGAATATCAACACAAGTATTAGGTACTGACATTGAGAATATCAACACAAGTATTAGGTACTGACCTTGAGAATATCAATACAAGTATTAGGTACTGACATTGAGAATATCAACACAAGTATAAGGTACTGACCTCGAGAATATCTACACAAGTATAAGGTACTGACATTGAGAATATCTATACAAGTATTAGGTACTGACCTTGAGAATATCAATAAAAGTATTAGGTACTGACATCGAGAATATCAATAAAAGTATTAGGTACTGACCTTGAGAATATCAACAAAAGTATTAGGAACTGAACTTGAGAATATCTATACAAGTATTAGGTACTGACATTGAAAATATCAATACAAGTATTAGGTACTGACATTGAGAATATCTATACAAGTATTAGGTACTGACCTTGAGAATATCAACAAAAGTATTAGGTACTGACATCGAGAATATCAATAAAAGTATTAGTTACTGACCTTGAGAATATCTATACAAGTATTAGGTACTGACATTGAGAATATCAATAAAAGTATTAGGTACTGACCTTGAGAATATCAACACAAGTATTAGGTACTGACCTTGAGAATATCAATACAAATATAAGGTACTGACCTTGAGAATATCAATACAAGTATAAGGTACTGACCTTGAGAATATCTATACAAGTATAAATTACTGACCTTGAGAATATCAATACAAGTATAAGGTACTGACCTTGAGAATATCTACACAAGTATTAGGTACTGACCTTGAGAATATCTATACAAGTATTAGGCACTGACATTGAGAATATCAATACAAGTATTAGGTACTGACCTTGAGAATATCAACACAAGTATTAGGTACTGACCTTGAGAATATCTATACAAGTATTAGGTACTGACACTGAGAATATCAATACAAATATTAGGTACTGGCCTTGAGAATATCTATACAAGTATTAGGTACTGACATTGAGAATATCAATACAAGTATTAGGTACTGACATTGAGAATATCAATACAAGTATTAGGTACTGACATTGAGAATATCAACACAAGTATTAGGTACTGACCTTGAGAATATCTATACAAGTATAAAAAAGGTACTGACATTGAGAATATCTATACAAGTATAAGGTACTGACCTTGAGAACTATACAAGTATTAGGTGCTGACATTGAAAATATCTATACAAGTATTAGGTACTGACCTTGAGAATATCAATACAAGTATTAGGTACTGACCTTGAGAATATCTATACAAGTATTAGGTTCTGACATTGAGAATATCAATACAAGTATTAGGTACTGACATTGAGAATATCAATACAAGTATTAGGTACTGACCTTGAGAATATCCCCACAAGTATTAGGTACTGACCTTGAGAATGCGTGTGCTTGAGCCTCAGGTCTCCTACCATAGGGTTGCTACCCAAACCTGGTGCAGGGTTCATGATGAGCATCGACATATAGGCTACATACCACACTCACTCGGCACACCTGGAAGAGTAATAACAGTGACCTCTGACATCTAATTATTAACTTGTTACCATATTAAAGATACACTTCACATATAATAATTAGCAAATATTATTTATTGCCAAACAGTATAAGGTTTTTAACAGCATTCTGTACAATAAGGTGATATAATTTGACAAGTACACGGGTTACAAACCATATTGGACGAGCCGATAAGCAAGTCCAATGTGAGTATGTCAGCTGTGTATGAGTCCAAATGAATCTAAACGACAATATAAAACAATATTATGTCATACACAGTATGACTCTCGCGAAATCCCGGCGGCAGTATCGCTTGAACTACCGCCACCTATCACTTCAACAACCTAGCCTATCGCTAGACCTGCATCCCTCCCATCGACAAACAAGAGGGCCATGATTGCCCAAAGTGCTCACATGAGAACTGGCACAGATGAAGACAATGCTGTTGTGACAGGTTGGAAAATGAGGTATCTGAACAATACACATTTTTCTGCAAAAGGGGATAGGATCGGTTTGATTTAAATAGGCTGTCAACCAAGTTAGCAAGAAAATATAGGAACCATATAGAAATAATTTCATTAAAAATATAGGACATTTGGTCGATTTTTTTTCGAGAGAATATAGGAAATGTATAGTAAAAATACTTCATTATAAGGATGATATGGAATCATATTTTAGCCTGACAAGTCATACAGTTTGTGTTTCAATGAACAAAACATTTGCTAAAAATATTCATTAAAATCAATTTGCAACTGAGACTAAACAAGCTAATTTAAGATAATCGAGGACCACAGTGACTGGTACGATTTGGCTGGTTATCAAACTTAACGGAGATAATAGGCCCACGAAGATTTTCACCAAATTCGGTAAAGATCGGCTATGAACTGTTGGACTTAGAGAACGGAAACTGCTAAAACAATTTTTTTTAGATAATTCAAGGGCCATAACTCCACAATTACTGAGTCGATTTGGCTGCTTATTTAACTTGGCCAAGACATATGCCCACAAACTCATTCATGAAGTTTGGTGAAGATCGGATGAAAAATGTTGGACTTAGAGAGCGGAAACCGCTAAAAAGGCCAATTTCACATAATTCAAGGGCAATAACTCCACAATTCCTGGAGCGGAATATGCAGCGGACCGTAATGGTTTGAACAACTTTGAAATAGGGTCACCCAATGATAATTCCTGTGAAGTTTGGTGAAAATCTGCCAAGTGGTTTAGGAGGAGATGTTGTTTGAATGAAAAGTTGACGACGGACGGACACACGTACCCACGCACGGACGAACGCACATAGGACAGACAACAGGCGATTACAAAACTTCACCATGAGCACCTTGAGCTCAGGTGAGCTAAAAATGAAGTCTCTATCCTGAATAATGTCTATTTTTGTAAAAAAAAAATTTCACAAAGGGCAATAAATCCAGTGTTTCTGGCCCAATTTGCTTTTTACGACAGTACTTCACCTTAAATCTTATGGTCATAGTCAAACTGTGCAAGAATTGTGAAGACTGGATGAAATATGAAGTCTCTGTCCTGAATAATGTCCATTTTTTGAATATTTTTTTTCACAAACAAAGGGCAATAACCCCAGTGTTACTGGCCCGATTTTGCTTATATTCAACTGGACCTGTAGTCATATGGTCATAGACAAACTGTGCAAGATTGATGAAACTGGATAAAAAATGAAGTCTGCATGCTGGATAATGTCCACTTTTGCATATTTTTTTCACAAACAAAGGGTAATAACTCTGGTGTTTCTGGTTAGATCTTGCTTATATTCGACCTCAACTATAATCTCATGGTCATAGACAAACTGTACAAGATTGGTGAAGATTGGATGAAAAATGAAATCTCTATCCTCTATCTCTATCCTGAATAATGTATTTTTTTGTGTAAACCATAAACAATGGGCAATAATTCCAATGCAGGGTTGGCAGGTTTATGCCAAGGGTGGAAAAAACCATGGAAAATACCGGAAAAAATTGGATGGCAAACATTGAAAAATGATTTAAAGAGAAATTTAAAGAAAAAAAGAAATTTCTAATTATAGACAATTAAATATTTAATAAAACATATGAAATGTTATGTTATGGTATGTATACAATGATTTCATATTTACTGTGAATACTGGCAGTTTGCAATGTAGGGGGCAGGGAAGGGATTCCACAAACATGTTATTCCATAAATTAACACATTAAAAAATGTGTTTATACCTTCTCAATGTTACTGCCTTTCTTAATATAAACAGTTCACACATTTTAGACACATGCACTGCATTGGACTTTAGTTGTGTACTGTGGATTCTTCTGACACTAAAGGACAGGTGACTATTAGACTGTCATGGAAAGGCTTCACATTTCTTAACTCATTTCCATGTAATTTGAAAACATCAAATCTGTTGTAAAGATATCTGTTCAGTTTTTCTATGTTATCGCTACAAATAGATTTCAAATAACCTTGTATTTAGACAGTCTTCACATTAATTGTTTAATTCCACTTGCCCAAATCATTATGCAATCATAGTAAACGGGTGTAATTTCCGCTAGCCCGACTATATACATTGCTGAATTATTACTAGCCCGTATTACAGTTCGCTACTCCAGGGCTGTCAGGCCAATGGTTAGTGTGAAGACTGTTTATAGAAGAGGTATGCCATCATGAGAATGAAGAAATACATATCTAGTATGGGACTTGTTCAACAAAATGGAAACAGACAGAATGAGTTTGGCCCATTTCAAGTGTGGAAAAGAGTAAAGCAACAAAATGCAGCATCATAAAAAACACCAGAAACATTGTACTGTGGCATGACTAGGCTAACAGAATAGAGAACTCAATTTGCCCATTTTGTTCTGCAGTATGTACAAACAAGCTAAATAATGAAAATTTACCATATGATTAGTGTACCTACAATCAGGAAAAGAACATGGGTGAAAGTTCGAAAAATTGAAAATCTGGAAATAATGGCTGGGGGCCAGGGGGCAGCTAGGGCCCCTGGTACATCCTCGGCAACGCCCTGGTAGGGCGCCCAGGGCGGCAAAGCCCCCGGAAGCTCCCGAGATTTAAGGATTTTAGATGCTAAACTAAGTGGTTATCCTCATTTTCTTCATTAAATTCCATATTTACTGTACACATATCAAATTCACGTCATATTATCGTAAAAAAGTAGATTAATATTTTAAATGTACGTATCACGATCGACAAACTACAATAGCAAAGCGCTCATTCCCGTGATTTTTTTTAAATATTCACAACTGTGAATCTTACCACGGAAATCTATTAAAACAAATTCATTGATTTGTGATCTCACCTTGAAGAAACTCAAAGAATTTATATCCAAATATAAAATGTATAACAACAATTTCCTTAGCAAATAAAATGCACAGAAATATAATCCAGAACCGCATCCATATTACGGCACACGTACACTAACAGCCAACATAACCGTAACAGGAACGCTGATGTCACTTTTGAGCTGTAACGCATCAAACGGTTGTCGGCGACACTTCAAAGGCCTTTGTCCCGGTGAAGATTAAACACAACAACACGATTAAAAGAAATTTGGCAATAATCAAAATAGTTTGTCTGCGTTCTGTTTATAAAGATACTAAGGTGTTACGATTGTGCTAAGCAATCAACATGTAAAAATACAAACAAAATTAAAGAACCACTTAACAATTTAACAATTTTCGGCTGTCGATGTATGTATTGAAATTTCCCACTCTACATTTTAAAATTATTTAAAGAACAAATAAGGCGTTTGATATGCGTTTTTCATTTTAATGTTTCCTTCCGTTTCAATCGAAATTTATTATTTAGTTTTTACCTGGGTTACCCGTAATCGTACTCATAGTGTATACCAGTACGTACTCAGAATATATATATTACAAGCGTTTAAGTAAATTTAGCAACTGAAAATAATTGGTACTCGTCATATTTATCGCATGTCCCGAAGCAATGTTTAAAGCAATATTACACGCATATACAATTCATGATAGGCCTACAAGTGGAGTTTTCATATTCATAATGAAAATACGATCACAATATGAAAACGAGAGGGCCCTGAGGGCCCTAGGACGCTCACCTGAGACCTTGTAACCCAATTGGAATTTGCATCCCAGAGGCATGGCTTATTTTTATCCCAGGGGCATAAGTTGAACAACCTTGAACAAACCTCTGGACGTTGCGGTTTCAGGAAAAGATTTTTTAAGTCATTTTGCTATTTAAGTCTATATAAACCATGTGACCCCTCGGGGGGTGGCCAGATTTGACCTCAGGGGCATAATTGGAACAATCTTTGGAGAGGACCACTATGCAATGTTACGTACCAAACATAGGAAAGCTGTGGGCCTTGCGGTTTCAGGTAAAGATTTTTTAACTCATTTTGCCATTTAAGTCTATATAAACCATGTGACCCCTCGGGGGGTCCCAGGGATATAATTTGAACAATCTTTGGAGAGGACCACTATGCAATGTTACGTAACAAATATAGGAAAGCTGTGGACCTTGCCGTTTCAGAGGAGAAGATTTTTAAAGTCATTTTGCTATTTAAGTCTATATTAACCATGTCACCAATCGGGTGTGGTGTGTTTTGACCCTATGGGGCATAATTTGAACAATCTTTGTAGAGTACCACTATAGGATGTTAAATACAAAATACAAAATACAAAACCTCTGGGCTTTGCGGTTTCAGAGAAGAAGATTTTAAGACGTTTTGCTATATAAGTTTATATAAACCATGTGACCCCCTGGGCGTGGCCAGTTTTGACCCCGGGGGCATAATTTGAACAATCTTTGTAGAGGACCACAATAGGATGTTACATACCAAATATGAAACCTCTGAGTCTTGTGGTTTCAGAGGAGATTTTAAAAGTCATTTTGCTATATATTCTATATAAACCATGTGACCCCCGGGGTGTGACCTGTTTTGACCCCAGGGGCATAATTTGAACAAACTTTGTTCAGGACCACTAAACAATGTTACATACCAAATATGAAACCTCTGGGCCTTGCGATTTCAGAAGAAAAGATTTTAAAAGTCATTTTGCTATATATTCTACATAAACCATGTGACCCCCGGGGGCGTGGCCAGTTTTGACCCCATGGGCATAATTTGAACAATCTTTGTAGAGGACCACTATAGGATGTTACATACCAAATGTGGTTTCAGAGCAGAAGAGTTTTAAAGAAATTTTGCTATACATTCTATATAAACCATGTGACCCCCAGGGCGTGGCCCGTTTTGACTCCAGGGGCATAATTTGAACAAACTTTGTAAAGGACCACTAAAGGATGTTACATACCAAATATGAAACCTCTGGGCCTTGCGGTTTCAGAGGAGAAGATTTTTAAAGTCATTTTGCTATACATTCTATATAAACCATGAGAAACCAGGGGCATGGCCAGTTTTGACCCCAGGGGCATAATTTGAATAATCTTTGTAGAGGACCACTATAGGATGTTACATACCAAATATGAAACCTCTGGGCCTTGTGGTTTCAGAGGAGAAGATTCTTCAAGTCATTTTGCTAAATATTCTATATAAACTATGTGACCCCCGGGGCGTAACCCGTTTTGACCCCACGGGCATAATTAGAACAATCTTTGTAGAGGACCTCTAGAGGATGTCACATATCAAATATGAAATTCTGAGCCTTGCGGTTTCATAGAAGATTTTTAAAGTTTTCATTTTTAAAATCTATTTTTAGCTCTGGTGACCTACATATTCAGTGGACCGGAAAGATTTGAACAACCATGAAAGAGGTCCACCCAAGGATCATTCCTGTGAAGTTTGGTGAAAATCTGCCAAGCGGTTTAGGAGGAGATGTTGTTTCAATGAAAAGTTTACGACACACGCACGCACGCATGCATGCACGCACGACGGACAACGTGCGATCACAAAAGCTCACCATGAGCACTTTGTGCTCAGGTGAGCTAACAATAAATCACATATTGCGATCCCAGTTAATGAATGCATTAATCTATTTAACAACATTAAAGGAGAATAGTCTCATTTTAGTATTTAAAGCTCTTCAGCGAGTTAAGTAACATACTAAGCATGAACATCAAAATAACTATTTAGTATTTTCAATAACGCCACAATTTACGACAGACATCAAGCACAATTACGTTTCATAAATGTAATGGATTTCCAAATAGCTGTGCATCTACACCAGAATCTGTGTTTTTAATTGCGCTTGACAAAGACTTATTTCCTTAAACTATTAAACCAATAACCAAATATCACAGAGACAGTCCGGTTACGTTTATTTTTAATCTACAAACACATGAGCGTCAGTTCAGGTTTTTTAAATTTTCATATGCAGTGCTTGACATT
This sequence comes from Congeria kusceri, assembly GCA_027627225.1. Taxonomy (NCBI): domain Eukaryota; kingdom Metazoa; phylum Mollusca; class Bivalvia; order Myida; family Dreissenidae; genus Congeria; species Congeria kusceri. Next base: position 26,710,011 of record CM051040.1, read on the forward strand.
AGAAGAGGACAAGCTTTTTACATACGAACGTAGAAACAAACAAGGACTGAAGCATAATATTTTGAAAATTTATAACATCTGCCCTTCCGTAATGTGTAAGGTACATGAAGTTGGAAATCTGCTCTCAAGATGCCATTTGTCAATTCGTAGGTTTAATAGACAACAAAACAAGTGAATGTTTTATATAGTCTTATAAAATTGTGTATAATATATACCTAGTCACATTTGAGCTCTGATGGAATTACGACTAGTTTCCAACGTATTTGTAGGCACTTTCGGTCGATGCCATCAGGTGACATGCCGGCTTCCCAGACTTCCAGGAAGCTCAAACAAGAGGGCCCTGAGGGCCCTAGGACGCTAACCTGAGACCTTGTAACCCAATTGGAATTTGCATCCCAGAGGCGTGGCTTATTTTTATCCCAGGGGCACAAGTTGAACAACCTTGAATAAACCTCTGGGCCTTGCGGTTTCAGGTAAAGATTTTTTCAGTAATTTCGCTATTTAAGTCTATATAAACCATGTGACCCCTCGGGGGTGGCCAGATTCGACCCCAGGGGCATAATTTGAAAAATCTTTGGAGAGGACCATTATGCAATGCTACGTTACAAATATAGGAAAGCTGTGGGCCTTGCCGTTTCAGAGGAGAACATTTTTAAAGTCATTTTGCTATTTAAGTCTATATAAACCATTTGACCCCCCTGGGCGTGACCAGTTTTGACCCCAGGGGCATAATTTGAACACTCTTTGTAGAGGACCACTATACAATGTTACATACCAAATATGAAACCTCTAGGCCTTGCGGTTTCAGAGAAGAATTTTAAAGTCATTTTGCTATTTAAGTCTATATTAACCATGTGACCAATGGAGTGTGGTCTGTTTTGAAACATGGGGCATAATTTGAACAATCTTTGTAGAGTACCACTATAGGATGTTAAATACCAAATACAAAACCTCTGGGCCTTGCAGTCTCAGATAAGAAGATTTTAAGACATTTTGCTATATAAGTTTATATAAACCATGTGACCCCCTGGGCATGGCCAGTTTTGACCCCAAGGGCATAATTTGAGCAATCTTTGTAGAGGACCACTATAGGATGTTACATACCAAATATGAAACCTCTGGGCCTTGTGGTTTCAGAGGAGATTTTAAAAGTCATTTTGCTACATATTCTATATAAACCATGTGACCCCCGGGGTGTGGCCCGTTTTGACCCCAGGGGCATAATTTGAACAAACTTTGTAAAGGACCACTAAAGGATGTTACATACCAAATATGAAACCTCTGGGGATCTGGTTCTTGCGCGCGACACACCGTCTCCCCATGCTCAACACTTGCGCCAAGTTATTTGAAATTCCTACCATGCTACACAAAATTATGCTCCTGACAGGGATAGAAGGCTTAAATTCTTATATTTGACCTTTGACCTTTAGGTGTGACCTTAATCTTGGACCTATGGATCTGGTTCTTGCACGCGACACACCGTCTCACCAAGCTCAACACTTGTACCAAGTTATATAAAATTCCTTTCACGCTCATGCTGGAAAATAATATGCTTCAGATTTAAATTCTTAAATTTGACCTTTGACCTTTAAGTTTGACCTTGACCTTGGACCTGGTTTTTATGTGCCACACACTGTCTCACCATGCTCAACACCTGTGCCAAGTTATTTGAAATTCCTTCTATGCTGGACAAAATTATTCTCCAGACAGGGATAGAAGGATTTAAAAAAAAGTACTTGACCTTTGACCTTTAAGTGTGACCTTGACCTTGGACCTAGGGACCTGGTTCCTGTGCGCGACACACCGTCTCACCATGCTCAACACTTGTGCCAAGTTATTTGAAATTCCATCCATGCTAGACAAAATTATGCTCCGGACAGGGTCTATGGCTTAAATTCTTATATTTTACCTTTGACCTTTAAGTGTGACCTTGACCTTGGACCTAGGGACTAGGTTCTTGCGCTCGACACACCGTCTCACCATGCTCAACACTTGTGGCAAGTTATTTGAAATTCCTTCCATGCTGGACAAAATTATGCTCTGGACAGGGATAGAAGGCTTAAATTCTTATATTTTACCTTTGACCTTTAAGTGTGACCTTGACCTTGGACCTAGGAACCTGGTCTCAGTATGCTAAACATTTCTGACAAGTTATTTGAAAATCCTCCAATGCTGGACAAAGTTATTGTCCGGACAAGAATACGAACATATGTAAATACGTACACACGTGCATACATACACGTACATATGTACACACGTACATACATATATACGTACGTACCCACGGACAGGGTAAACACTATATGCCCCCCCAACTTTAAATTAATGACACCCCTACTTTTGCGCATTACTTGTATGTAGCCGAAATATTCACCTGAGTGCCCTGGAATAAGACCACCAAATTAATTTGGTGGTCTTATTCCAGGGCACTCAGGTGAATATACATCAGTTATATTTGACTAGTTGTGAAAGTGTTTGTTCTTGTTTCCAATTCTCAATCTGAATATTTTGACCAAAAATTACTGCAATTTATTAATTTTAAACTGTACTATGGCAAATCGAGAGCTTGCATTGAATGATCTTTTTTGACTCAGTCGGCTTCGAACAAAGATCTATAAATAAAATATTTATTTATATATCTTTGGCTACGAAGCACTATTTATAGATCTTTGGCTATGAAGCACTAACTATCGGGGCTCCTAAATACTATGCTTCATCGGTTATTCTGGCCCCTTGCAGATTGACTTGTTAACTGGCATGTATATAATTCTGTTTGTTAAGATAATTAGCTCAAACTAATTATTTGTTCGTTACTACAAATTAGTTTTCATTATGATGTCGTAAACTATTGAATAAGAAGCCACATTATAAAGTTTAAAGGTGGAAAATTGAACTTCATTATGTTCCCTTTTTAGCAAAATGCACTCATAATTCACATGCTTTTTTTGTCACCAACAGTCTTTCTACGCTGTCAGCATTTTTATTTCCTTTTTTGCCAGTTTTTTTTTCTCCATTTTTTCCTGGATTTTTCCAGTTTTTGCCACTGGCAAGGAAAAAAACAGTTTTTTTCTGGCAAAAAACCCAACCATGCCCATATCGCTGAGAAAAATCATTGAAGCTGAACGTCTTTGCAGTATGCACCCTTCTCTTGGTAATGAAGCTTCCCATGAAGTTTGGTTGAATTCCAGCCGTTGAATTCCAGCCAGTAGTTGTTGAGAAATAGCCCGGACAAGAAAGTGGGACTGAAGGACAGATGGACAAACGGACAAAGCAGCGACTATAATGCTCCACCAAAATTTTTTGGGAAGCATAAACAATTGCTTGATGGCCCAAAGCGCTCACCTGAGAACTGGTACAGATGAAGACCATACTGTTGTGACAGGTTTGAAAATTAAGGTATCTGAACAATACACAGTGGAGTTAGGATCAATTTTGATTTAAAACATCAGTAAGTGCAATGGTATAACTAAAGTATGAGTGGGGTATTGGATGTGCATTTTTTTGCTAATGGTTTTCAAATCATTTTTCTCGATATTCTCACCTGACCCTTTTTCATTAAGTCATTGACAATTCTGGAAAATGCACGAACAGTAGATTTTGATGTCTTTTTTGCAAACAGTTTTGGAAAACTAGTTGCAATGCGATAATTGCGATGGCTAAGCTATAAGGTAAAGTTTTGCTTTTTCTTTGATAATTTTCTTTCCATTGATGATAAATGATGTTAATGCAGGCTCTGAAGACATCAAAGTTGCATGTACAAATAACTGCATGCAAGTCGTGCAACTGTTGGAAATAAAATTTTATCAATCAATTTTTATGGTCATGTGCAAACTGTGTAAGTTTGGTCAACATTTAATAAAAAATCGTGTGAGCAAGCCAATCATTGATAACTTGTTGACGTTTTTTCCAAACACAAGGGGCAATAACTCTGGTGTTTCAGGCCCGATCATGCTTATATTCTACTTCATCTGTAGTCTTACGTTCGTAGACAAACTGTACACGATTGGTGAAGATTGGATGAAAAATGAAGTCTCTATCCTGAAAAATGTCCATTTTTGCATATTTTTTTCACAAACAAAGGGCAATAAATCTGGTGTTTCTGGTCCGATCTTGCTTATATTTGACTTCAATTGTAATCTCATGGTAATAGACAAACTGTGCAAGATTTTTAAAGATTCGATGAAAAATGTCTCTCTCTACCCTGAATAATGTCCATTTTTGTATATTTTTTAATAAACAAAGGGCAATAACTCTGGTGTTGAAACACGGTCTGGCCCATTTTTCACGTCTGCTGAGATCTGATGGTCATACACAAACTGTGAAAGTTTGGTAAAGATTGGATGGAAAATAAAGTCTAAACATTGGAAAAGGGCACTTTTGCACTTTTTTTGCATGAAAAAGGGGCAATAACTATGGTGTTACTGGTGTGATCTGACCCAATAACAATCCCATCCGAGATATGATGGTCTTACACAAACTGTGCAAGTTAGGTCAAGATTGAATACAAAATGTAGTCTTTATCGCGATAACGGTCCCAATTGTTGATGGCACATAGACGACGGACAATAGACGACGGTCAACGCCGGAGAGGTCCCCTATACCAATAGCTCACCGAGCACTTTGTGCTCAGGTGAGCTAAAGTCAGCAAAGGCACTTATCTATGACATTCAATTTACATTCGTCAAAAACATTGACCACATACACCGAATATCTTTTTTTTCTTGTTATTTTTAAAGTGTTATCATAAATTAAGATTGCTTGAAAAGAATGGGCAACAAAGTTTTAATGTAATTTTAAAAATAATTATATAGAGAATACATGGTTGGTACCGGGATGGAGAAAGTTTATCCAGTGAGGCTTAGAAAATGAAAATAGGGCGAGCTTTAGCGAGCCCTATTTTTGTTTTCGGGCCGAACCGGATAAACTTTCTCCTTCCCAGCACCTACCATGTATTCTATTTATCCTGTTTTCTACTCAATTGCATTTTAAAAGCAGTTTAATTAAAGGTTTAGCTTAAACTATTATGTTTCATGACGAGCCTCGAACCTTATAACTCGCTAGCATTTATGCGTACTTCATTAAAAGTAGTGCTCTGTTTCTTAATGTCAATCTAAAATTTTAAAAATAATAGAATTTGCTGATGCCAATATATTCATGAACAAGAATTAGTATACAGTAACTACTATAAACCAGACATCGATTTTTGAAAAGTTGCATTGCGTCACGGCGCGTAGGAATACACTACTAACTGGATAAACCTTGCCACTTCCTGTTGACTGAAGATAGGACAATTTAAACAGTTGCCCCTTTATTAGGTCAATGTTGCAAGTAGAAACAGGATAAAAGAAATTATCTGACAAAAAATACTTTTTTTAACTCGACAGTAGTCTTTTTATTTTTGAATAAAAAAAGATGTATCAATATAATCTTACACATAATACAAGTAACCAACGAATGCTCTTACCAATAAACTTCAGGATTTTCTTGGTAGTTTGTATAACAATCCAAATTTCCACGAGTGTGTCCACAAAGTGGATGCCCCAAAATGCTGGGTGGTCTTAGATGTTATTCCAACAGCGATATTGCCACTAGAAAGAAACTTTAAGTTGCATAGACAACTAAATAAAATACACATTCCCTGGCATACAGGATGGCTTTTGACACTACAGTTCTAGTAACCAATCAGAAACACTCTTTCACAAAATGAGGGCTATTTGATTAGAATATTATCCCAGTATTTGCATTCACCAATCAAATGAACTTTTCAAATACCACATGTATTTGTTGTATTTAAAAACTCTTGGTCAGTCCTGGAGATGTCACCCTGCTAATTTAACTTCTCCCAAGAGGAGGTGCAGTTGCTGCATGCGCCAATAACCTGAATGGCACTATAGATCTTTCTGAAAATAGAAGACACGAAATGCAATACATAGGCCAGATCAGGGATCTGCTGCAAAAACAACACTACATGTACCAAGAATACTATTAAATTGTGTTTTCCCATATTACAACATATTGAAAAAAAAAGGTTGGTGGCCATGAAAAATAACATTTATCCATTTTATTATTTTATTATATATTTTTCAGAATCCAATTTTTTTGCACAGGCTGTCTTTAAAATTTTGGTTTTAATCATACCATGATAGTGATGATGTGTGTGTGTCAAGACACATAACTTCCAATTAATTCATACCATCCAATGAATTTATTCCATCCAATAAAGAATTTATTCCATCCAATGAATTTTTTCCATTTAATTTTTCAAAACTTCTATCAACTAATTTGCTTTTCATCATTGAAATATAAAACTTATACTGTGCAGAATTTTGTATATTACTCCCTTTTAATTAAAGCAATGCATGAAGTCACTACAAAGAACACAATGTTACAATACAATAATGTTACAATAGTAATGTTGTAGGTGTATAATAATGTATTAAATATATTTATAAAATAAATATATGTATTGAGTAATTGGAAATTTGATTTGAATTTGAATTATTTATATCATAATTTTATATTAACCATAATTGTCATTCATAAATTGGGCAATGTAGACTTTAGTTAACTGTAAATTTAGATAGAGATTAGTATTTTGATTAGTAGTCGATATGTAGAGTAGAAAGTTGAACTGTTTTTACTAACATAATAATACTTTAATTGACAGTTCACGCATGACATTCACTCAACTGTATCTTAGTACATGAACTTCTTGGTCAAATGTCATTCGTTACATTTGATTCGAGAACTTAACATTGTATATTTATGATATTTCATCGTAAATATAATCCATTTATAGGTAACTATAACATTTTATATATTTTTCTATTGATATATGTCGTTTGTATTTTGTATTGTTTTTGGTATAATATTTTTAGTTAATTATTTTATCGTCGGAACACATTGTTTTGAAATATTGTTGTAATTGTTTAAAATGTCATTCGTTACATTTTATTCGAGAAGTTTACATTGTATATTTATGATATTTCATCGTAAATATAATCCATTTATAGAAACTGTATGCTGACTTCGTTGTTGTTGTCGAAAGAACCCGAAAACGCCCATAATCGGCAACAGTAATACAAATTTAAATAGATATTTTTCTTTTTTTTTTTAATGATGCATGTCGTGGGAAAACCAAGCTAAATGCATGTGCGTAATGTGTTTAGCCTGTGCAGTCCGAACAGGCTAATCCCCGACAACACTTTCTGCTGTTATGGTGTTTTCTTTTTAAGGACTTCAAAACATAAATCCACTGTAGGGGGAAAGTGCCGTCCTGGATTAGCCTGATCCGGGACAACACTTTACGCACATGCATTAAGCCCGGTTTTCCCATGACATGCCTCTTTCTTTTTTTCTTGTTGGAATAATTCAAACTCCGAACTTCAAGCATAGCATGTGAGTAGCAAAACATGAAAAATGTTGACAGCCATTAACCAACAGTACATTATAATCACGGCAGGTGATACTGAATGGGTCTGAAGCGAATAAAGTCACAGGACAAAATCTTCTTAACAAAATGTAGTATGTTTTGGAATGCAATGGAGAAAATCTTAGCAAATAAGTTCTGATTCAACACTTCCAGTCAGTCTGCATTCCACTCTTCCTCAGGCTATTAATCACTATCACTTTTTTCAATATTTACAATGAATAAAAAGCAAAACCATGTATATATTGTTCATTTATATACCCACACACTTGGTTATCAAAGTCTGTCATCTCTAGCTGGCTGATATTTCAGGGTCACTGACAGATAACTGCGGATAAGCTGCTATCACCCTATGATCCACAACTTAACAAGATCAGGTCAGTTACCCCTATCCCCCACCCCCCACCCACCCATGCCAAAGACTGAAAAACATGAGAAATGCATTCAGAATTCATTTTTCGGCATAGCTGTCTAAGATCACTTTTGACCTAGATTTCTTGCGATAATTATGCAGCGGGAAAATTGAATGCCAATAGAATTTGGCAAATTTTCTAATATTAGGGAATGCAAACTTACAACAATGGTTTAATGTATACCAACAACTTTTGCATAATTTTGGGGATTAAAATGTACATGATTGTTTACATAAGCGGTTAAAATAAAGTTATAATCATCTCTTCGCCATACACTCTAGAAATGAACATAAATATGAACATATTTTCTCATTGTATGTCAAGAACATAATATTATATTCGTTCTCAGAATAAATCCACTGTTTTGTTGAGCCTAGCGGCGCGCTCTATAAATAACAATTGATTCTAGCGAGTTCAACACACGATCATTCTAAAATTAACGCGCGTTTAGCGGCCGGTGTATAGCTGTTATAATATGCATGCATCAATTAGCGTCCAGAGAATCATAAGAGCGAATATTTCAATAAATGGGGAATTAATGTTTATAAACTTACTGTGCAAGTTAATTTGAAATTGAATGGTGGTTGTGTTCTATTAAGAATTAAATAGAATTGCACATTTCTATCAACTTCTCCAGTAGATGTTAATCAACCTATAAAAAGATATATTTCAATAAATAAAATGTGGTGAAATAAGTAACAGAATACGTTCGTCTTTCGCATGAGACGTTAAACCAAGGTGCAGTGTACTAGGTGCTTCACAACGGGCACTAAAAGACCCAGGGTCGTCTCTGGAACGGGGCGTCTCCTGTAACTTGCACTATCCCCCGTAACCCAACAAACAAGTCTTCTGGGGGCGATGGCCATATGGGAGAATCCCGGTGCACTTGATAAAAATGCACTACACCCTACAGAATACGTCGAACTGTTGTTCATGTTACTTTTACTTTATTTTCGTAGCATTAATACATTATTTGCAATACCAATTATACACAGAAACCCTTGATACATCATATTCCTACCAAATATAATTTTAAATCGCCATAGTCTAATGAAATTTTATGTTTGTGTTATCAAAAATGGAAGTCATTATTATTTCAAATGCGCTGAATGTTCCCTGAAGATTGTTTTCCATAAGGATACACAGTACAAATGATTAAATGACTTAGAAATGTGTATGTATTATGCATAGATAACTTCCAACAATAAGCGTCTGATAAAGAATAATTTTTATTCATTCCCGCAGTTATTTTCGTGCATTGTTAATTTGTTAAATGAGGCTGACAAATTTATATAATAATGATGTTAACGTAAATTATTTACGATATTCATGTATCACTGGTGAAAACATGGGGCAGTATGATCGGTTTATTCACGGTACAAATATTAATAATTATTTAATTAATCACACATTAATTTTGGGATATAAGAAGTTTTCTTATGGTGCTAAAAAAATCTGGGGTCCGAGAAGTCGCTTTGTCTAAGTGGGGACCGAAAAATCTGGGGTCCGAGAAGCCACGTAACTGATCATCTTGGCACTCCTGTATTATGTGTAGGGTAAAATGATATCTCATTATTAATGTCAACGCCGATTGTCTTTTTTAAAAGACATTTCTTGTTGTTATTTTGATGTTTATGCACAATCGTTAATTAGCAGAATATTGAGAAATAACACAATGCTTGTTTATTTGTCTTGCATTGTTCATGAGGAAATTCCATGCCATTTAAATATATTTAGTATTGTACGATTTAGTAATTTGTGCGCTGTGTAATGAGGTTTATAAATAGCCTGACAAATCAGAGCCAAAGCACAAAAATCTCTTCAAGATTTGTAAACCTGAAGTCACTCCATCTGTCGGCAAGCTAAAACATACATCGCTTTATTTATATATTTTTTTATTATATTTATTATGTTTGTCTGAATGTAACGAAAAAAAACATTCACGGGACTTGTTCAAAGATTTTCGAGTTTTTTGACGTATGCCATTAAATGTATTAACTTGACAGATCTAAGCATCGGAACTAAAAACTCAAGTATAATAACAGAAAAGTATTAAGAACAAAAAAAATATATAAAAAACTGGTCCCACAGGGGTTCGAACCCGGGACCTGCATATTAAATGGCTATTGCCTTAACCACTCGGCCATTTTGACTTCTGTATTTCACCCTGAATTATTTACTTTATGTAAGTGTTCCACGTGATGTCAACAGTTTCAACGAAAACAACAGAAACACACCAAATTATTCCATCGTTTAGCGTTACAAACTCTTTATAATTTTATCAATTTCAACTGATGGTTACTCATAAACGAAACAGTTTTTACAGTATAATTCTTGTTCCGTAGTGTTATTTTGCTCCCTTGTATACACTGTTCTTCTATTTTTGGAATTGGTAACAAAAAGTTTTTAAAATTGTCAATTCGCCAATCTGTTAACAGGTCCCTTTAAATTCCATAAATTCACAGTGGTCACATCATATGCTCGGCGCGAAGTATTTTTACTGAAATTTTACATTTTTTACTAGAGAAGTTATTGCACTGAATTTTGCACATTGTAAGGTTTGTAATTGCACGGTCCAGTGTTTATATATAAAGTTTAAAGCTTTTGACCAGGTATATTTATGATGATTACTATTATTATTATTATTCTTTACTGATATTATTTTTATTTATTTCAATAGTTAAGTCAGTGAGGTGAGAATATCATTCATGGTTCTTAGTGGAAAAACATTGACAATTACATGCACTTACCACTTTTGGTGCCAACAATTTTGAAAATAACATAATGATTTATTAAAAAACTAAGCATTTCCTGGAAGAATACAATGCTTAACATTCAAATAGTTCATGAGAAATGGTATACAGGATCCAAACTTGCACAGTGCTTAGTGAATTCCCAAAACTAGAACTGAGTGGTTGAAACATTTTCAATTTTTGTATGTGCTAAACAAATTCCATGAAACAATCCTGTCCAGTATGGGAGCCAATAACCAAAGTCGCATGCATTGAACCTTCATCGCTATAGCCAGGGCAGCATGTAAGGATTCTGTCAGAATTGGCTGTTATTCGCTAATAGGCGCAATTATCGATCATTAAGGAGCTTTTCACAACATTTGCATATTGTTAGCATAGCGTAGAAAGACTGTTGGCGAAAAAAGACACTAAAGACACGCATGTGAATCATTTGTGCATTTTTGCTAAAAAGAAAACGTTTGTTTGAATGAAGTTCAATTTCCCACCTTTAAACTTTATAATGTGGCTTCTTATTCTATAGTATATGACATCATAATAAAAAATAATCTGTAAGTAACGAAAAAAAATTATCTTATGCAAGCGTAATAAAGTAATAACATACATGCCAGTTAACAAGTCAATCTGCCAGAATAACCAATGAAGCATAGTAATTAGTCACACCGATCGTAAGTGCTTCATAGTCAAAGATCTATAAATAAACATGTCTATTTATAGATATTTGTTCGTAGCCTACTTAGTCAAAAGCAGTTCATACGATGCAAGCTCTCGATTTTCCATAGTACTGTTTGAAATTTATAAAATTGCGGTAATTTGTTGCCAATATTCAAAATGAGAATTAGTAACAAGAAAAAAAACTTTCGCAAAGCGTTGAAAATAACATGTAGCGCATTAATTGGGTGGTCTTATTCCAGGACACTCAGTTGAATATTTTGGTTAGATACAAGTAAATAGCAAAAGTAGGGGTGTCATTAGTTTAAAGTAACTTTTTTTTATAAATTGACCGTTTTTACATAGTGTAATTGTAATAAATCACATGATATACACATTATAATACATATTACATACATAATCTTTAAATAATCAAAATGCATGAACACGGGTGAAAATTTTTCTGTTTTGAAGAAGGACCCTTTCTGGTTTCAATTTACTGACTAATAGCCTGCAAAGAAACGAAGTAGTTTTCCGTGATATTTGTTTTGTACATGGTCCTATTTTATTGTGAAAATTGTTTTGGTGCATACAAAAATACAGTATTGTGATAAAATCAAGTTTATTAATGTAGTCATGAAGTCAGATGTCTGATGAGCAAAGTAGGAGAAATGTAACATTATTATATATGATGAATTCGGTATTTCACAGAAACGACTGCATCGGTCTATATCTGAATAAAAAATGCCTACGTGTGAAGGTGTGAAGCAAGTGCACAAACCCCTGAGCTAGCCGGGCAAATCTATGCCTATCCAAATCTGAGCACTAACTTTGCTGAAACTTAATTACCCTGACAGAGCTTAGATTACGACTTGTCAAACCAATGTGCTAATTATCAGAAACTCAATAACTGTTAAACATGTTATTATTATTAACACTTCACATAAAACTGTTTTGTGAAACATGAAAACAATGAGAACAAAAAATGAGTGTAAATGGTGGAGAACATTGCTCAACATTATTATTAACACTTCACATAAAACTGTTGTGAAACATGAAAACAATGAGAACAAAAAATGAGTGTAAATGGTGGAGAACATTGCTAAACATTATTATTAACACTTCACATAAAACTGTTGTGAAACATGAAAACAATGAGAACAAAAAATGAGTGTAAATGGTGGAGAACATTGCTAAACATTATTATTAACACTTCACATAAAACTGTTGTGAAACATGAAAACAATGAGAACAAAAAATGAGTGTAAATGGTGGAGAACATTGCTAAACATTATTATTATTGATGTGTTAACAAAAAATGAGTGTAAATGGTGGAGATGAGTGTAAATGGTGGAGATGAGTGTAAATGGTGGAGATGAGTGTAAATGGTGGAGATGAGTGTAAATGGTGGAGATGAGTGTAAATGGTGGAGATGAGTGTAAATGGTGGAGATGAGTGTAAATGGTGGAGAGGAGTGTAAATGGTGGAGAGGAGTGTAAATGGTGGAGATGAGTGTAAATGGTGGAGATGAGTGTAAATGGTGGAGATGAGTGTAAATGGTGGAGAGGAGTGTAAATGGTGGAGATGAGTGTAAATGGTGGAGATGAGTGTAAATGGTGGAGATGAGTGTAAATGGTGGAGATGAGTGTAAATGGTGGAGATGAGTGTAAATGGTGGAGATGAGTGTAAATGGTGGAGATGAGTGTAAATGGTGGAGATGAGTGTAAATGGTGGAGATGAGTGTAAATGGTGGAGATGAGTGTAAATGGTGGAGATGAGTGTAAATGGTGGAGATGAGTGTAAATGGTGGAGATGAGTGTAAATGGTGGAGAACATTGCTAAACATTATTATTATTGATGTGTTGCAAATAAATAAACATATTAACATTTTTGAAAGCAAATCTTTGAAGAAAATAATTAATTTTATTTTATTTCTTTACATTTGTACACTGTTCATCAACGCATACAATAAACAGCTTATTTCTTTAAGGAAAATCATGATATTCTTGTTAATGACATTTATTCAACTGAAAACTGTTTCTTGTTTACAAAAGGCAATTTATAATGTCTATGTTCCGGCATTTTATATTGTCTACGTTCGAAAACGCTTGTTACGAACAGAATATACACTAACGTACCAAAGTTACCAAAATGTTATTATTTTACCAATTACAATGCATCTTTTGTATTTTGAACGGTAAGATGTCCATTAGGAACGATTTCTGCAAAAAGGTTTTTATTAACATATTTCTGGACTGCTGCTTTAAGGAGTATGTAAATAAAACGGTATTCATTGTACAAAAAGATATAACAAAACATAACACTAAGGAACTAAATGTCCATAGATGTTCAATAACATTAATACATTTCTCGCCACCTTTCAATGAAATCATAGAACGATCAACAAAATGATCAGCATTAAAATGCACCTTCAAGAGACCATTATTGAAACTATTTACCTGCACTAAATTACTTCTAAATCCCTTCAAATTCACAAAACACGCTTCACAGCTGACCCTGTTACAACCAAACTATTCATAAAAGAATGCTGAAGACATACTAGAATTCAAACACAAACAAAGCACAGCGATTAACATTCTACTATCCATACTTAAGACCACTGACAAAGCCATTATTGATTATGGATATGAATTATTTGCAATACCAACTGACCATACAATATCAAATATACACATGAACTTTCGAACCCCGGTGGAAAGATTGCAATAACACCATTATCTACAGCTGAGGTGTCAGTTTACCTAATATCTTGCAGGCTTGTACAAATAAAGTATTTTACCTGGAATTTCTGATTTTCAACAAAATGTGTTCTATCTGTCACAGCCAACAAGGAACAAGCTGTGCCATCAAGCCATTAGTCTAACACTGTTAGCTGGTTAAATTAACAGTTTGAAATCAGAGACTGCTGCATACAGAAACATTAATTTGAAACAACATTTTTGTCAAATGTTTAGCCGTAATTAAGTAATCAATTTTTTCTGCAATGGTAATACATTGTCAAACTCTAATGAAATAGTTTAGAGCAAGTTAGTCAAAGCATATGTATTAGTCTTAAAATAACAAAATTCCCAACGTAAGTGGAGGGTCATTTTCATTGAACTGTTTTATTTTGCAAAGGAATCAACAAACGGCTCTTATTTTACAATATTTCAAAAATAAATGTTGGTTTTCTATGACAATGCGATTAGAACATTTTTATCCAAAATTTTAACTTTACGTACCAATCCTACTGAAAGTATGAAAGGAATCGTTAATCAATTTCTAACCAATTACCTGCTCATTGTTACAGCTTCCATACATCCTTTGTGAAAAATTAGATAATGTATAATATGTATAATAATCAGACTATTCATATAGTAACTCAGTTACATTTTTTTTTAAGTTGGTCCAATAAAAAATCTCGAAGACTCTGAATCTGCTCATTTAAATTACTTTATATCCATATTGTCACAGATACTGATCTTTTTCATTTAACCCTTCAAACCCTGTTTCCAAGACACAATATTTGACCTTTCCTTAACCATTTGCAACTGTTTTCAACTGTTAAAGCCATTCAGGTGACACTGGCTGGTAAGTCAGTTTGTAACTGGGTCAGATAACTGTGGTCAGTGGTTTTCTGGTGAACATGTTATCAGGTTACACAAGTTTTGGGTTGAACTGACTTATGCATGCTATCCAGGGCAGTGAATGACCTAAGGTAACTGTATCTCATTTTGGCTCATATTTAAATCATCAATGGCAATCCAGGGTAACAAAATCCTTTAGGAACCTAACTGTATCTCATTTTGGCTCAAATTTAAATCATCAATGGCAATCCAGGGTAACAATATCCTTTAGGAACCTAACTGTATCTCATTTTGGCTCAAATTCAAATCATCAATGGCAATCCAGGGCAACAATATCCTTTAGGAACCTAACTGTATCTCATTTTGGCTCAAATTCAAATCATCAATGGCAATCCAGGGTAACAATGTCCTTTGGAACCTAACTGTATCTCCATTTTGGCTCAAATTCAAATCATCAATGGCAATCCAGGGCAACAATGTCCTTTAGGAACCTAACTGTATCTCATTTTGGCTCAAATTTAAATCATCAATGGCAATCCAGGGCAACAATGTCCTTTAGGAACCTAACTGTATCTCATTTTGGCTAAAATTTCAATCATCAATGGCAATCCAGGGCAACAATGTCCTTTAGGAACCTAACTGTATCTCATTTTGGCTCAAATTTAAATCATCAATGGCAATCCAGGGCAACAGTGTCCTTTAGGAACCTAACTGTATCTCATTTTGGCTCAAATTCAAATCATCAGTGCATATTCCCTTCTCGAAAAAGTGTATTTAATACGCATTTAATGCTTATTAAACGCTGCGGTATTGGAAACGTATTTTTTCTGCGTTAAATGTGCATTAAATACACTTTTAGTACAATAAGTGTATTTTTTCTGTACTTTTTCTGTATTTTTTACAAAAAAGTGTATTAATGCACTCGAAAATACACTTAAAATACACTTTTAATACACTGTACAAGTGTATTATTTGAAGATATGGTGTATTTTTCAAGGAAAAAAATACACTTTCAATGCACTTAAGATTGTTAATGCAGGAAAAATGCAGAAAAAATACACATTTTTCCTGTGAAAAGTGGTATTTTTTCTGCATGTTCAAGAGCATTAAATGCGTAATAAATGCAGAAAAAATACGATGCCAATACCGCAGCGTTTAATACGCATTAAATGCTCATTAAATACACTTTTTCGAGAAGGGTTATATAGAATGTTTTAGTACAGATGATACGAGACATAATATACACTATTACCTGTGTATGCCAACAAATCTTAAGTTTGCTTTGCTCATATCGATGAAGCTTTATTTATAAGCATTCCACACGAAAAAATCCTTTAAATTGTGTTTTTCAAAACATAAGTATTTTGGGTTGAACACACATGCGGGCATCAGCAATGACATCCTTTAGGTAACTCTATCTTATTTTGTCTCAAATTCAAATCATCTGTTTTTGTACATTTATATATGCCATGACCATCGTGTATGCCAACAGGGCTTGGTTTGCCTTTATGACTGAGGCCTTATTAATACATATTCAACAAGCAAACTTCTTTTAAAATCATGAGCTTTTCGCACACAACAAAATGTCTTTACGCCTGGATTGTTCATTCCCCATTTACAAAATTGTACTTCCCATAATTCCAGGTCCTTCTTGTGGTATTGTCCCATATTCCATGTCCTTGTTGTGGTATTTTCCATATTTCCAGGTCTTTGTTGTGGTATTTTCCCATATTTCCCGGTCCTTGTTGTGGTATTTTCCTTTATTTCCAGGTCCTTGTTGTGCTATTTTCCCATATTCCAGGTGCTTGTTGTGGTATTTTCCCATATTTCCAGGTCCTTGTGGTATTTTCCATATTTCCAGGTGCTTGTTGTGGTTTCCATATTTCCAGGTCTTTGTTGTCATATTTTCCATATTTCCAGGTCCTTGTTGTGGTATATTCCATATTTCCAGGTCCTTGTTGTGGTATTTTCCCATATTCCAGGTCTTTGTTGTGGTATTTTCCCATATTTCCATGTCCTTGTTGTGGTATTTTCCCATTTTCCAGGTGCTTGTTGTGGTATTTTCCCATATTTCCAGGTCCTTGTGTTAATTTCCCATATTCTAAGTCTTTGTGTTTTCTATATCTATGCTCTTATTGAAAATTGTTGTTGCAGGACTTCATAAAGCCCCTTATATTCAAATTTTTGGTCAAAGGTTTGTATGATCTTAACTTCCATTTCTAATTGATATTGATTTACTTTCTAAGAGTTTTGATTGCATGATTTTCTTGTAAGATAATAATTTAATTTCTAAACACTAATTAAACAGTAACTATTTTAGCTAACAATGCTCCAAACTGAATTTTTCTGCTTGTTCTGATAAGGTAGTTCAATTATTTTTAAGCTTCTTTTCAAGCGTATTTTAAAACCATGGTATAGAGGATATTTGTTGATTTCGGTGTAAGATCGTATTTTGTTTCACAAGTGTTCATAGAAAATGATATTTTAACGAGTGGTGCAGCCACGGGTGAAAATATCTATATTCTATGATCACGAGTGAAATAAAATGCGATCTTACACCAAAATCAACAAATTTTCTTCTTATTTTATGTTTTTGGGCAATAAATAAATAACAATGTGAGACATAAGCTTACACGTCACAAGTTCGTGTAGTCTGACATCATCAAAATGACGTCATAAATGATTCAAAAACTGTCACTTGTTAGTATGGTGGGAAAAAAGTGCCATATTTTGTGAGTCGTTGGCGCTAAATTATAATTTTGTTGAATCTTATAATGTGTTTTCTGTAAACACATGCATGTACATACTGTACATGTATATAAATTTGCCACGGGTTGTTAACCACTACTTGTAGATCGAACCTATTTATGGAAACATAGTCCATTTTATGTCCAAAAAAATACTAATATTATGATATGCTTTTCAGTGAAATACGAATTTTATTGGTGAATAAAATTTTATATTTTCACTGTTGGAGCAGTGAAAATATAAGATTTTATATTTTCACTGCTCCAACAGTGAAAATATAAAATTTTATTCACCAATAAAATTCGTATTTCACTGAAAAGCATATCATAATATTAGTATTTTTTTTCTTTCCAAAAAGATATATAGCATTTCATGTAATAATACCTGAATATTATAAATCTATGTTCTAAAAGGTCTGTCTTGACAAAGCTCCTTAGGGAAAACTTATTAGTTAATTTCTTAAATTCACGAAATTCTTTCAGTCTCTGGCTGTTTCATGTAAAGGTCTTTTTGCATTAAAATGTTTTAACTAGTAAATATTGTATAGATGTTCAGTATTTCACCCTTTTGTAAACAGAAATAATTGGATTTCACATAGAAAATTTGGTCTGAAATTTTCACTTAAGTACAACTTAAATTAAGAGTTCCCTTAGGAGCTTTGTGAATAATGGCCCAGCTAATATTGTTCTAAGACATGCTGGTACATGTATAGGCACCCTGTGACCGGGGGCGTAACTACGCATACTCCCATACGCACGTGCGTATAAATCATAACGGGTACATATTAATAAAGGTCATAAATGTAAATAAAAACATAAAATGACTTGTACAAAACGAGCTTGTGCGTAGTCAGCAATATCTGACGACACTGTGTCATTTTATGTGAATGGAAAGAGTGCTATTAGATCTGAAATATACTTTTTTATTCAGCGAATTCAATAGTTTTTGTATGATGTTTAGAAGTTAATCATTTATGGTGCGTATACTCAGATTTGGCCTAGGTACACCCCTGGTAATGCTTATTAGCTTCACTGTTCTTCTTGTATTGACATTAACTTGACATTTAGCCTACGTAGATGATTTTTACATTCAAGATGATTTTTACATTCAAGGGACCTATTCACAGATCAGCAAATTGACAATTTCCAAATTGTTTGTCACCGATTCCAAAAAGACAACTGCACTATATATAAAGGAGCAAAACGACACTTCTATACACTCAAGATATGTCGTTTATGAATTCAGGGTTGTCATTATTAAACGATTGCTAACGATTGTTTTTTTCAGGAACTTTAAAATTGCTGATCAGTAATTTCAAAATGGGGCCCCTTAGACCCATGGCCAAATCACTTAAATTTAGATAAAAATCGCTGGTTTCATTTGATAATGACAACCCTGTGAATTGAAATTGATTGAAATGGCAAACATTATAAAGAGATAAACAGTTAGTAACGCTTGTTGTCGTTATTTTTCAAAACACTTTTATCACTTACACGACGATAAAATTACATAACCAAGTATTTGTATACTTGGTTATGTAATTTTATCGTCGTGTAAGTGATAAAAGTGTTTTTAAAAATAAGTCTGGTCGATTACTTGTCAGAATTTTGATTTGGAGGATGTAGGTTGGATCCCCGACAGAGGCATTGTTTTTTTTTTTTAATGGTTTCTTTGACAGAGGATACAATGATATGTTAGTTGAAATGCCTGAGTTATTGAAGTTATGACATTTTAAGACATTTCTTATACAAAATCAATGAATAAGTCCCTTTAAAGCATGCAATTTGATATTGCGATAGAAGTCATCAATTATGTAAGCAACATAGCTTCCTGGTAAAACTCAGGCAAACAGAGCAACAGTCACCATGACGTCTAACTGCTGATCAAATTTCTTAGAAAAAAAACAACAAAAAGTGAGTCTGTGTGCATCATTCTACTGATCATCAAATTTCTTTGAACAAAAAACAACCTGAGTTTGACTTAGTTTGCATCATTTTACAAACACTAACATAAACATACGTAATACTGCTACATTTCCATTTCTGTATTTTAATATGTCAATCCAACGGCCAGCCATCCTTATTTATACAAGGCCAGCCATTCTTATTTATACAAGGCCAGCCATCCTTATTTATACAAGGCCAGCCATCCTTATTTATACAAGGCCAGCCATTCTTATTTATATAAGGCCAGCCATCCTTATTTATACAAGGCCAGCCATCCTTAGTTATGCAAGGCCATCCATCCTTATTTATACAAGGCCAGCCATCCTTATTTATACAAGGCCAGCCATCCTTATTTACACAAGGCCAGCCATCCTTATTTACACAAGGCCAGCCATCCTTATTTATACAAGGCCAGCCATCCTTATTTATACAAGGCCAGACATTCTTATTTATACAAGGCCAGCCATCCTTATTTATACAAGGCCAGCCATCCTTATTTATACAAGGCCAGCCATCCTTATTTATACAAGGCCAGCCATTCTTATTTATACAAGGCCAGCCATCCTTATTTATACAAGGCCAGCCATCCTTATTTATACAAGGCCAGCCATCCTTATTTATACAAGGCCAGCCATCCTTATTTATACAAGGCCAGCCATCCTTATTTATACATGCACTCTTAAGTGACAGATCACCACCAAAATCAAACCATTTGTTCATTGGACCATTTCAAATGTTTCTAGAAAATTGCACGCAAATCGTTTCAAAACTATTTTGCATAAAGTTGTTAACAGATAGACAAACATATAAACAAACAAGAGATGTTTGTAAAACATGTATACCCCCCACTTGCAGCCAAGTCATGAATATGTGCAATTGTTAAGATTTTTTTTAAATATTGTATGTGCACATTAACACATGGGGAGGAAATTAAAATTGATGCTTTGGAAAGTAAATATAAAGCTGAAAGAAAGAGAGTATAATTATGGATTTATTTTTACAGTCTGTTATATAAGGATATCTGTTTTCTGTTTGATTTAAACATCAAATAAGCCAAAACATCTCTAGATATCCTCCGGAAACAAAATGGTCTACGGAGAAAACAGTTTTCATGTTACAAGCCCTGTGACCTTGACCTTTGAACTGTTGACCTCAAAATTGATAGGCGTCTTCCTTTCCTCCCGAGTAACCAGCATACCAACTTAGATGATCGTAGGTCAAAGCGTATTCTACATATCATGCGGAAACGAAATGGTCTTCAGATGAAACAGCTTTCATGTTACAAGCCTCTGTCACCTTGACCTTTGACTTGTTGACCTCAAAATTCATAGGCGTCTTCCTTTCCTCCCAAGTAACCAGCATACCAATGATCGTAGGTCAAAGCGTTCTCTAGATATCGTGCAGAAATGAAATGGTCTACGGACAGACCGACCGACCATCCAACCTACTGACCAACGGACAGGTGCAAAGCAATATACCCCCACTTCTTCGAAGGGGGGCATATTGAGCAGAAACCGTTTTTGTATTTTAAGTAACATTGACATTGACCTTGATCTCACCCACCCCATATGCAATCCCAAGCATGGTCTAGATACAAGGTATCTATGTATGAAGTTTCATTTAAATATCTTGATGCATTCTTAAGTTATTCAGCAGAAACCATTTTTCTATTTTTAGTAATGGAGACCTTGACCTCATCCACCCTACATCTATATATGCAATCCCAAGTGAGGTCTCGATATATGGTATCTATTTATGAAGTTTCATTAAAATATCTCGATGTATTCTCAAGTTATTGAGTTTAAATCGTTTTTCTATTTTTAGTAATGGTGACCTTGACCTTGACCCCACCCATCCCATATGAAATCCCAAGAGAGGTCTCAATATAAGGTATCTATGTAGGAAGTTTCATTAAAATATCTCGATGCGTTCTTAAGTTATTAAGCGGAAACCGTTTTTCTATTTTTAGCAATGGTGACCTTGACCCCACCCACCCCATATGCAATCCCAAGCGAGGTCTCCAAATAAGGTATCTCTGCATGAAGTTTCATTAAAATATCTCAATGCTTGTCAAGTTATTGAGCGAAAACCGTTTTTCTATTTTTAGTAATGGTGACTTTGACCTTGACCCCACCCACCACATATGCAATCCCAAGAGAGGTCTCAATATAAGATATCTATGTATGAAGTTTCATTAAAATATCTTGATGCGTTCTTAAATTATTAAGCGGAAACCATTTTCTATTTTTAGTAACTGTCACTGTGACCTTGACCACACCCACCCCATATGCAATCTCAAGCAAGGCTTCGATATATAAGGTATATATGTATGATGTTTCATTAAAATATCTCGATGCATTCTCAAGTTATTGAGCAGAAACCGTTTTTCTATTTTCAGTAATGGTGACCTTGACCTTGACCCCACCCACCCCATATGCAATCCCAAGTGAAGTTTCGATATATGGTATCTACGTATGAAGTGTCATTAAAATATCTTTATGGATTCTAAAGTTATTGAGCGGAAACTGTTTTTCTATTTTTAGTAATGGTGACTTTGACCCCACCCACCCCTTATGCATTCCCAAGCGAGGTCTCGGTATAAGGTATATATGTATGAAGTTTCATTAAAATATCTCTATGCATTCTCAAGTTATTGAGCGCAAACCGTTTTTTCTATTTTTAGAAACAATGACCTTGACCTTAACCCAACCCACCCCATATGCAATCCCAACGAGGTCTCCATATAAGGTACCTATGTATGAAGTTTCATTAAGTTTCATTAAAATATCTCGATGCGTTCTCAAGTTATTCAGCGGATACCGTTTTTCTATATTTTGTAACTGTGACCTTGACCCCACCCATCCCATATGCAATCCCAAGCGAGGCCTCAATATAAGGTATCTATGTATGAAGTTTCATTAAAATATCTCGATGCGTTCTCAAGTTATTGAGCGGAAACTGATTTACTATTTTTAGTAACGGTGCCCTTGACCTTGACCCCACCCACCCCATATGCAATCCCAAGCGAGGTCTCGATATAAGGTATCTATGTATGAAGTTTCCTTAAAATATCTCCATGTGTTCTCAAATTATGGAGTGGAAACCGTTTTTCTATTTTTAGCAATGGTGACCTTTGACCTGTTGACCTCAAAATCAATAGGCATCTTCCTTTCCTCCCAAGTAACCAGCATACCAACTTAAATGATCGTACGTCAAAGCGTTCTCTAGATATCGTGCAGAAACGAAATGGTCTACGAACAGACCAACCATCCGACGGACTGACTGACAGGTCGTTTCGTTTTGTGGGATTGTATAGCTTGGCGATTTTTAAAACAGTATTTTTAAAAGAAAATCTAGAAATGTTTAATTTAAATAAACATTACGTCAAAGTATTTTTATCAGTCCCGACGACTTCCAAATAACGAGATTCGACTATATAAATGATCAACTCATACAAGATCACAATTTATCCAACAGATATAAAACAATACCTGTTCCAGAAAATATTTCCTCTTTCCAATGAGCCAAATAAGCCCTGGATCCTAAAATAAATGTCACCAACATCAAACAAACAAATCCATTCAAACAAACGTGCCAGCATACGTACTGTTACAGACTGCAAATATACAAAGTTGCTCTCAGCTCTAAAGTCTGAATTCTATACAGCCAATTAGAAGCCATACGTCACTCACTCTATATTTTGTCGAATACATTTAGGTTCAATGGCCAGTACTCTATTAAAGCTTTCAATAAGAGCTGCCAGATTTCTGTCAGCAACAGGGTGTTTCTCATACTAAGGTATACTTAACCAAACAAATACATATTAATAGGAATTATTAGGAGGGGTCAGTGCTCTGTGTCAGTAATGAACATTTCAAGCATTTGACCAACAAGCGTTCATACAACAGAAGTTTTCTTCTACAAAGCAATGTTCTAGATGAAAAACATAGTGTGCCACAAGGAAAACATAATGTACCACATGAAAAACATAGTTAACAACATGAAAAACGTAGTGTGCTATATGAAAAACATAGTGTACCACATGAAAAACATAGTGAACCACATAAAAAAAACATAGTGTGCCAGATGAAAAACATAGCGAACCACATGAAAAACATAGTGTACCACATGAAAAACATAGTGAACCACATAAAAAACATAGTGTGCCAGATGAAAAACATAGTGAACCACATGAAAAAAACATAGTGAACCACATGAAAAACATAGTGAACCACATGAAAAACATAGTGTACCACATGAAAAAACATAGTGAACCACATGAAAAACACAATATTCCACAAAAAACTTAGTCTAGCACATAAAAAACGTAGTGTGGAATATGAAAAGCATAGCATTCTACATGAAAAACTACTATGCCTCTGTTTATAAAAAAACACAATATAGCGTACAAAAAACAAGAGCTGTCAGAGAACAGTGCGCTCAACTATTCGAAGTATTTCACTTGGTACATATTTGTAAAGTGAAAGGGGCATACATTTTTAAAAATACAAAACTGAGTTATGGCAATTACCTGATGTAGTTTATAAATTTTAAGACTTTGGAACAAAAACTTTAACCCCCAAAATCTATGTGAAAAGTGGGTATACCTCTGTAAAAATACAAAACAGAGTTCTGGTGATTGTTGAACCTAATGCTGTAGTTCATGGCAAAGGTATATTCCAAGTTTTAAGTGAATAACATAAGAAGTTTGGAATGTACGAGACATCTGTATAAAAAAGAGGGCCATGATGGCCCAAATCGCTCACCTGAGAACTAGTACAGACCATACTGTTGTGACAGGTTTGAAAATTAAGGTATATGAACAATACGCAGAGGGGGATAGGATCAATTTTGATTTAAAACATCAGTTAGTGCAATGGGCTAACTAAAGTACGATATGGGAAGTGGATGTGCGTTTTTTTTTGCTAATTGTTCTCATATTATTTTTCTCGATATTCTTACCTGACCCTTTTTAATTAAGTCATTGACAATTCTGGAACATGCAGAAACAGTAGATTTTGATGTCTGTTTCGCAAACAGTTTTGGAGAACTACTGTTCAATAATGCAATAATTGCGATGGCTGTGCTATAAGGTAAAGTTTTGCTTTTTCTTTGACAATTTTCTGTCAAATGATGTTAATGCAGGCTCTGAAGACATCAATGTTGCATGTACAAATAACTGCATGCAAGTCTTGCAACTGTTGGAAATCAAATTTTATCAATCAATTTTTTTGGTCATGTGCAAACTGCATAAATATGGTCAACATTGAATCAAAAATCATGTGTGCAAGCCAATCATTGATAACTTGTTGATGTTTTTTTCCAAACACAAGGGGCAATAACTCTGGTGTTTCTGGCCTGATCATGCTTTTATTGGACTTCACCTGTAGTCCTACGTTTATAGACAAACTGTACACGATTGGTGAAGATTGAATGAAATATTAAGTCTCTATCCTGAATAATGTCCATTTTTGCATGTTTTCACAAACAAAGGGCAATAACTCTGGTGTTTCTGATCCAATCTTGCTTATATTTGTCTTCACCTTTAGTCTTATGGTCATACACAAACTGTGCAAGACTGGTGAAGATTGGATGAAAAATGAAGTCTCTATCCTGAATAATGTCCAGTTTTTGCTTCTTTTTTTTTCACAAACAAGGGGAAATAACTCTGGGTTTCTGGTTTGACTTTTAACTGTAATCTCATGGTAATAGACAAACTGTGCAAGATTGGTGAAGATTGGATGAAAAATGAAGTCTCTATCATGAATTATGTCCATTTTAGTATATTTTTTTAATAAACAAAGGGCAATAACTCTTGTGTTTGAAACACGGTCTGGCCCATTTTTGGCGTCTGCTGAGACCTGATGGTCATACACAAACTTTGAAAGTTTGGTTAAGATTGGATGGAAAATAAAGTCTATATGTTGGAAAAGGGCATTTTTGCACTTTTTTTTGCATGAAAAAGGGGCAATAACTCGGGTGTTACCGGTGTGATCTGACCCAATAACAATCCCATCCAAGATTTTATGGTCATACACAAACTGTGCAAGTTAGGTCAAAATTGAATAAAAAATGTAGTCTTTATCGCGATAACGGTCCAAATTATTGATGGCATATGGACAACAGATGACGCCCGAGAGGTCCCCTATACCAATAGCTCACCGAGCACTTCGTGCTCAGATGATCTAAAAATATAATGTGAAAAAGGGGCATAACTCTGTCAAAATACAAAACAGGGTTATAGGAAATGTTGCCTCTGATACTGGAGTTGATGACAAATTATATTCCAAGTTTCAAATGAATAACTTATTAGTTTTGAAGTTAAAAACTTTTGAATATAAACTTTAACCCAAAAATCTATGTGAAAAGGAAGCATAACTCTGTCAAGATACAAAACAGAATTAAAGGGAATGTTGCCCTGATACTGGATATGATGACAAATGCATATTCAAAGTTTTAAGTGAATAATGTAGTTAGTTTTGAAGTTACAAAACTTTTGAATATAAACTTTAACCAGAAAATATATGTGAAAAGGGGGAATAACTCTGTCAAAATACAAAACAGAGTTATAGGGAATGCCTCTGATACTGGAGTTAATGAAAAATGTATATTCTAAGTTTCAAGTGAATAACTTATGTAGTTTTGAAGTTACAAAACTTTTGAATATAAACTTTAACCAGAAATCTATGTGAAAAAGGAGCATAACTCTGTCAAAATACAAAACAGTTGCCCCTGATACTGGAGTTGATAGCAAAGGTATATTCCAAGTTTCAAGTGAATAACTTATGTTGTTTTTAAGTTACAAAAGTTTTGAATAAAAACTTCAACCAAATACAGACGCAGACGCCGACGCCAGGGCGAGTTAGAAAGCTCTAACTCACCTATTCTTCGAATAGTTGAGCTACAAACATTGTGTAACACATGAAAAACACAGTCTTGCACATGAAATATAATGTGTAGCACATGAAACACCTTACAAACAATAAAATTCCACTACATAAAATTTTGCTATTGACAGAAATGGGCACAAAAAAACTCACAAGAAATTATCTTATTCAAATTCCTTTGAAAGTCATTTCTGAAACAAACTGACAATTGACTGAGTATTACCCTATATAAACCTTTTGAACACTCCTTGGCGCATAACATGTTCCAGAGGAGAGAGGTGTGTCCAATAGGGACCCAAAAAGGGGCTTTCTCTACAATAATAAATAACTCAAAACATGTGTGAAATAACACATTTTCCACTCTGTTTTTCCAATTAATACTTGATTATTTTCAAGTACATATTAACCAGCACTGGCATTAATCGGCTTTGCATATTTGGTTTAAACTTTTTTTTCAAGTTATTCAAGAATTCATGTAGACATGTAAACATGTGAACATTATACAAAAATATATACATAATAAGTGTGCTAAGGATTGGAAAACAAGGTCGATACGGCACACTTATATTAATTCCTATAGTTATTAATTCATAATCAATAATTATATTAATTCCTATAGTTATTAATTCATAATCAATAATTATATTAATTCCTCTCTGTTTGGATGGAGTTACAATTTGTGTATTTAGCAAAGTATGCATTAATTTGATAATTTGGATGGATTAATTAGATAATTAGGTTAACTTGCTAAAGGTAACAATGATTATTAATAATTGTTATTTGCAAAATAGCCAGGGGGTGTTTATTAGAGTGGGGGTATTAAACAGTTACAAAATAGTATACCAAAGTTTGTTACTTAATGTAAATTAAAAATTTCGAGGGTTGAGCGTGAAACTGCTGTATCTGCTTAACATTTTTATATCAGATACATCAGTTTTATATTCAACCCTCAATTTATTGTGTTTGTTCATGCACAATTTTGCCATGATGTGGCTAGCATAGTGCAATCTATTACGGCCTGTAAAACTGTGCAATGTTACATCATGGTACAAGCCAGGCAATGTAACATCATACCCAATCAACAACAATATTACATCATGTTATGTAACACTGTACACAATATTGGGTCAATGTCTTGATACTTAAAAGGGGTTAACTAGTACACTGGCTTTTTTTTACTACTTTATTTATCTAGGAACAGGGTTACGAACCAACCTAATAATTTATTCAGGACTTATATCCCAAAAAAATATGTGTAACTTGTATCAAAACACCACTAAATCCTGAAAAGTGCACTTTACACAAATAAATATTATGAAATGTATGCATATCAACAATAGTAGAAAATGTATGTATATAAACAGGAGTAGGAAATGTATGTATATAAACAAGAGTAGGAAATGTATGTATATAAACAGGAGTAGGAAATGTATGTATATCAACAAGAGTAGGAAATGTATGTATATCAACAAGAGTAGGAAATGTATGAATATCAACAAGAGTAGGAAATGTATGTATATAAACAGGAGTAGGAAATGTATGTATATAAACAGGAGTAGGAAATGTATGTATATCAACAAGAGTAGGAAATGCATGTATATCAACAAGAGTAGGAAATGTATGTATATAAACAGGAGTAGGAAATGCATGTATATCAACAAGAGTAGGAAATGCATGTATATAAACAGGAGTAGGAAATGCATGTATATAAACAGGAGTAGGAAATGTATGTATATAAACAGGAGTAGGAAATGCATGTATATCAACAAGAGTAGGAAATGTATGTATATCAACAGGAGTAGGAAATGTATGTATATCAACAAGAGTAGGAAATGTATGTATATCAACAAGAGTAGGAAATGTATGTATATCAACAAGAGTAGGAAATGTATGTATATCAACAAGAGTAGAAATGTATGTATATCAACAAGAGTAGGAAATGTATGTATATCAACAAGAGTAGGAAATGTATGTATATAAACAGGAGTAGGAAATGCATGTATATAAACAGGAGTAGGAAATGTATGTATATCAACAGGAGTAGGAAATGCATGTATATCAACAAGAGTAGGAAATGCATGTATATCAACAGGAGTAGGAAATGTATGTATATCAACAAGAGTAGGAAATGTATGTATATCAACAAGAGTAGGAAATGTATGTATATCAACAAGAGTAGGAAATGCATAATTATCAACAAGAGTAGGAAATGTATGTATATCAACAAGAGTAGGAAATGTATGTATATCAACAAGAGTAGGAAATGTATCTTATTAACAAGAGTAGGAAATGTATGTATATCAACAGGAGTAGCAAATGTATGTATATCAACAATAGTAGGAAATGTATGTATATCAACAAGAGTAGAAATGTATGTATATCAACAAGAGTAGGAAATGTATATTATTAACAAGAGTAGGAAATGTATGTATATCAACAAGAGTAGGAAATGTATATTATTAACAAGAGTAGGAAATGTATGTATATCAACAACATTAGAAATGTATGTATATCAACAAGAGTAGGAAATGTATATTATTAACAAGAGTAGGAAATGTATGTATATCAACAAGAGTAGGAAATGTATATTATTAACAAGAGTAGGAAATGTATGTATATCAACAAGAGTAGGAAATGTATATTATTAACAAGAGTAGGAAATGTATGTATATCAACAAGAGTAGGAAATGTATGTATATCAACAATAGTAGGAAATGTATATTATTAACAAGAGTAGGAAATGTATGTATATCAACAAGAGTAGGAAATGTATATTATTAACAAGAGTAGGAAATGTATGTATATTAACAAGAGTAGGAAATGTATGTATATCAACAAGAGTAGGAAATGTATGTATATCAACAATAGTAGGAAATGTATATTATTTACAAGAGTGGAAATGTATGTATATCAACAAGAGTAGGAAATGTATGTATATCAACAAGAGTAGGAAATGTATGTATATCAACAAGAGTAGGAAATGTATATTATTAACAAGAGTAGGAAATGTATGTATATCAACAAGAGTAGGAAATGTATGTATATCAACAAGAGTAGGAAATGTATGTATATCAACAGGAGTAGGAAATGTATGTATATCAACAAAAGTAGGAAATGTATGTATATCAACAAGAGTAGGAAATGTATGTATATCAACAAGAGTAGGAAATGTATGTATATTAACAAAAGTAGGAAATGTATGTATATCAACAAGAGTAGGAAATGTATGTATATCAACAAGAGTAGGAAATGTATGTATATCAACAAGAGTAGGAAATGTATGTTTATTAACAAGAGTAGGAAATCTATCTATATCAACAAGAGTAGGAAATGTATGTATATTAACAAGAGTAGGAAATGTATGAATATCAACAAGAGTAGGAAATGTATGTATATCAACAAGAGTAGGAAATGTATGTATATTAAAAAAAGTAGGAAATGTATGTATATTAACAAGAGTAGGAAATGTATGTAGATCAACAAGAGTAGGAAATGCATAATTATCAACAAGAGTAGGAAATGTATATTATCAACAAGAGTAGGAAATGTATGCATATCAACAGGAGTAGGAAATGTATGTATATCAACAAGAGTAGGAAATGTATGTATATTAACAAGAGTAGGAAATGTATGTATATCAACAAGGGTAGGAAATGTATGTATATCAACAAGAGTAGGAAATGTATGTATATCAACAAGAGTAGGAAATGTATGTTTATTAACAAGAGTAGGAAATCTATCTATATCAACAAGAGTAGGAAATGTATGTATATTAACAAGAGTAGGAAATGTATGAATATTAACAAGAGTAGGAAATGTATGTATATCAACAATAGTAGGAAATGTATGTATATTAAAAAGAGTAGGAAATGCGTGTATATTAACAAGAGCAGGAAATGTATGTATATTAAAAAGAGTAGGAAATGCATAATTATCAACAAGAGTAGGAAATGTATGTATATCAACAAGAGTAGGAAATGTATGTATATCAACAAGAGTAGGAAATGTATGTATATCAACAAGAGTAGGAAATGTATGTATATCAACAAGAGCAGGAAAAAAAAATGTATGTATATCAACAAGAGTAGGAAATGTATGTATATCAACAAGAGTAGGAAATGTATGTATATCAACAAGAGTAGGAAATGTATGTATATCAACAAGAGCAGGAAATGTATGTATATCAACAAGAGTAGGAAATGTATGTATATCAACAAGAGCAGGAAATGTATGTATATCAACAAGAGTAGGAAATGTATGTATATCAACAAGAGCAGGAAATGTATGTATATCAACAAGAGTAGGAAATGTATGTATATCAACAAGAGTAGGAAATGTAGGAAATGTATGTATGTATATCAACAAGAGTAGGAAATGTATGTATATCAACAAGAGTAGGAAATGTATGTATATCAACAAGAGTAGGAAATGTAGGAAATGTATGTATGTATATCAACAAGAGTAGGAAATGTATGTATATCAACAACAGTAGGAAATGTAACTGTGCATATTAACAAGAGTAGGAACTGTATGTATATCAACAGCAGTAGGAAATGTAACTATGTATATCAACAAGAGTAAGAAATGCATGAATATCAACAACAGTAGAAAATGTACGTATATTACCAAGGGTAGGAAACTTTCACAGCTGTAAAAAGGGAATTTTCTGAACAAGGTAAAAACCACCTTTGAAAGGCAAGAATAATGTAAAAGTACAAGCAGAGAAGTTGTAGAGTACATGTTTACAGCAGTTACTCAAACATTGTAATTATGACTACATACCCGTCCTATAATATTGACATAAACACAACAAAGTGGGTATTATTGAAATAACCATGAGGCAGATTAAATTTCAAGGGGCGGAATTTTTTTTGTATATTTTCAATATTGGTTTGGGGTACACTTATACCATAATGTATGGGGTTAAATGTACACTTGTACCATAATGTATCGGGGTAAATGAAAATAATTCTAAAATTTGTTGGTTTGCTTAAAAAGTACCAAGTAACATAGTTGAAGTTTTAATAATACAACTGTTTTAAATGAGGTTTTTCTACACATTCACACCTTTAACAATTAGATATATGTTAAGGGAATGTTTTTCATTTAGTGTATTCACAAATTTGAAACTTTGGGTTTAATGTATATTGTAAACCCTGATTTTTTTTCTGTGCATATCTTTTGTTTGGTTTTCTGTTTGTAAATTATGTGTGTATGGGTAGGAATAAACACAAAATTTAAGACCACTGGAGATGATGTTCATCTCATCACCGATTGGGTAATCTAATCTCTCTCATTTTTCAGGTCCTTAGTTCTGGCACATTTAACTCATATATATTTTTCTTAATGATTTCACTAATTATTATTGCTTCTAGAAACATACATTTGAGAAACATAATATAATGCCCGTATAAAATATTCGCTGATATCTGTACCGTTTATGTCACAAACTATTCCACATAGGTTAAAAGTCTAATGACTTTTAACTGAGGTCATATTATAGAACAAGTTAATAACAATTTCCATATACAAACTGGAATGCTAACTCTGGCTCTTCACACATCGTTTGTTACTGACAAGAAAACATATAAAGATGCCTGATGAGCACACGTGTCGGTCTTGCATCTGACATATTTCTCCTGTTTCCGAAAATGGAATCACAGCAACACATCGGATAAAAGCCATGTGACCAAACTGTTACGCTTATTTGTATTTTACAACCCCCCTCCAAGAGCAGACCGCATGTATTCATACATTAGAGAGTAGGGGGCAGAACACATTGACCTTCATTAGGCCAGAGTTTATATATATTTTTCGATTCACGGGAGCGCCGGACCTACATATTGCAAAACCCCCCAAAAAAATTTATATTTTCCGCCGGTCATCTCTGCTTCCTGAATTATAAAATAAATTGGTCTTGTGTAACCTATTTACGACAACGTCATTTCGTAGTAATTTTTGTGCGCCAGTAGACTTCTTTACAAATTGACGTTATTTCTGGCGTTCTGCGCATATATTTTATTGTAAAAATGGGAAAACCAGTCTAGCTAAGGACAATAAAAACAGCAATGGCGGTTGCGGCCGCTGTGTAGTTAAAAGTTGCGCGCCCGCTGTGTATTTTAAAGTTCCTATCAAAAACATAAAGAAACAAGAGATGTTTGTAAAACATGTATGCCCCCCGAATTGCAGCCAAGTTGTGAATATGTGTAATTGTTAAGATTTTTTTTTAATATGCAAGCCCAAGTGAGGTCTCGATATATGGTATCTATGTATGAAGTTTCATTAAAATATCTCCATGCGTTCTCAAGTTATTGAGAGGAAACCGTTTTTCTATTTTTAGTAATGGTGACCTTGACCTTGACCCCACCCAACCCATATGCAATCCCAAGAGAGGTCTCAATATAAGGTATCTATGTATGAAGTTTCATTAAAATATCTCGTTGCGTTCTCAAGTTATTGAACGGAAACCGTTTTTATATTTTTAGCAACGGTGACCTCGACCTTTGACCTGTTTACCTGAAAATTTATAGGGTTCTTCCTTTCCTCCCAAGTAACCAGCATACCAACTTTCATGATCGTAGGTCAAAGCGTTCTCAAGATATCGTGCGGAAACGAAATGGTCTACGGACAGACCTACCGACCGACCGACCGACGGACAGTTGCAAAGCAAGCTACTTCTTCGAAGGGGGGCATAAAAGAATAATTAATTAAAATCATACAGTTACATTCTTTTGACAAAAATTATAATGAAATAATATCAGAAAGCAGTATGGGACGAAAGATTTAGCAGGTGCCCGAAATGCGAAAACAAGTTATTCATATACGCAACACATTTAAAACATTTTATACACAAATACGTTCTAATCATAAACAATATAATGGTATATGTTGTTTCATGCAACGAATGTAAAGTATTCGTGTTTAAAATACGTATATTTTCATATGTTTCCATGGGTACAAAATGGGTACGAATGTATGTTTTCTTCTAGGTTTGTACCAAATTAAAAAACAACAACAACAACTGTGTTCTTGTATATTTTTTCTTAGAATTTCAGTTTAAAAACGATGTGAATCAACAACAATGTAGATCTACTACATGCACATTATGCAAAAAAAATGTTCTAGAATACAATACAGAATATGCGTTCTACATTGATTTAGGCCAGATTGTTTATAAATTTAAGATTGATGGGATATTTGTTTCAAAAAAGATATAACTTGGAAAATCCAAATAGTAGTTATAAAACCCTCTAACAATATGGAAAAATATCTTTACTTCTAATTCTAGATAAACCTTTCTTGTAATAATATATTTTTCAATTTAGGTGCAGTTATAAAAAATTCAATTTTTTTTTTTACTTTTAAGCATTTTATTTTTATTATTATTTCCGATGCTTACTTTTTTCTATTTTATTTTTATTTGTATTCCCTTCTCCTGGTGCTCAGTTTTGAAAAAATTCCTGTAAATCTAAAAATAAAAAAACTGGCCTTATGTACTATTAATAACATGTACAAAGTTTTATGTCAGCAAACTAAGCTATCACTACATCGAACAAGGTATGATATTTGTCACTAAATATATATTCACGTTATTTATTGTTAGCCTCAGGCATAAGCTTGACAGCTTTTGGCAGACCATCAGTTTTTTTCGAATGAAAATCATTGTTAATCGTATTGCAAATTGTAAACATCGCATAGCCTGATTGTTAATAGAAATTAACCATTGCCAGGCTACCTCCCGCGCACTGTTTTATAACTAGCGAATGCATTGGCAGATAAGGTCACGCGCCATTTGACCTTGCTTACATCATCACAAATTGATAACAGTGCTGTCTGAAATTTAAGTGCGGTTTAAACTGATTTTAATAAGAAAAGGTGGTTTTCAAACCACTGAAGAGAGCTTTAATACATTTTAAGGTGGTGTTTGCAAGCCAAAGAGAGCTTTAATATATTTAAAAGTGGTTTGCCAACAACTGAAGAGAGCTTTAATGTTTTTAAAGTGGTGTTTGTAAGCCACTGAAGAGAGCTTTAATATACTTAAAGGTGGTTTGCAAACCACTGAAGAGAGCTTTAATGTATTTAAAGGTGGTTTGCAAACCACTAAATAGAGCTTTAATGTATTTAAAGGTGATTTTCAAACCACTAAAGGCTGCTTCAATATATTTAAAGGTGGTTTTCAAACCACTGAAGAGAGCTTTAATGTATTTAAAGGGTTACCTTAAACTGATTGGAAAATTATAATTTGCCACTTTCCTTCATCATAGATTCAGGAAGATCTTCATCACAGATTCAAGGACTATTTTTCTGAGACATCATGAAAATAAATGTCAAGGCAGGTATTAAACCTTTCAAATCTTTGCACAAACAAAGAACAGAGATGACAATTATTAATTTATTATTAAACCCCATTCAGTCCATTTTTGTTGTTTTTGATATATCCATTTAATTTTAACCAGCACAATAATTATATAAATTCCACTTGATATAATGCAGGAAACCTAATAATTTATTGTAAATTAAAACTATATAATTGCTGACAATGTCAGGTGAAATGTTCTTCAAGCAAGTGCATGTGTATCTAAATACATTTATTTTACCTGAAGTGTAATTTTTATGCTATAAACTAGGCAAGGCTGCAAATTCCCCCAGTACTGTGAATATATAACTTCGAGACATATATAACTTCGAGACATATATCAACATATATATGAAATAATTATATTTATTTACTCAGATTCATATTTATGTACCAATATAAGCATGTGTTTCTTCAATTCATAGTTATATGTAACCACAGAAAGATTTACTGTTCTGACCGCAGACTTAAAATCACAGCCAGGAGAGCTAAAAATGTGACATCATGGGGCTATATAAAATGTACAACTTTTTTAGCATTTCAGACAATGGAAATTACACTGAAACAAAAACATCTTTTTTCTGATTTGAAAACAACACAACAACACCAGCTTAGCAAATTAACAGTTCTGCAAAATATTAGTCATTATAAAATAATTTCTAGTTAACATACTTACCATAAGTGAACATGTGCTATTATCCACCACAAAGCATGTCACACAATTTAACCACACAGAAAATTCCCTTATTTATTCAATAGTATCCATTAAAACCCTGTTCAGTTTAAACACAAGCTAAATTACAGTTCAGCCATGTAAAGTTTTACACCTTAAAAAGGTCCAGAAAATCAACCCCATAGCATGGCTATCCACCATCAATTTTGCTGTGATTTTACAAGCTACAGTTTTGCCTGCATAACATGGCCAGTTTTGACCCAGGGCAATTGCATAAGCCAGGTTCACTCTGAGTTCAAATCCCTGGACAGTCTAGTTGTTGCAATAGAATGGAGAGTATGTTATCCCAACTTTATTGTCTGATAACTGGATAGCTGGCCAAATAGCCACTTGGTCATTGACATACTTAAAGGTTAAAGTGTTTCAACAACTATGTATACAGCAAAGTTTATTCAACTGTGTTGTCTCTCTGATTTAGAGCTTAAAACCCATTCTGTATTTGTTCGAATAGAACATCATTATTGCTCAGTTTTTGTCCCAATGTAGTATTCCATCTAATAATTTGTCAACATAAATTTCATTTGGTCCAGAAAAGTAAACATGTGTTATTATCCATAATCTTTTCAAAGATTCAAATGGATATCAAATTTCTACTTTCAAAATTGCACACCATTATTCATCATCAATCACCATGGCAATGGAAAAGAAACTATGAAAAGCATGCAGAAGTCTTCATAAATAGTCTCCAAGAATTCTCCATTTACCACTTCTTAAGTTAAGACAATTGAAATTGACTACTTGTGAATACTGATATAAATATAAATACTGCATATTCAGGGGGGTGGAAATCCTCTGCCTGACTTGTCCTACTCCAGTTATTTTACCATTGGACAAGTTAACCTTTCATGTCCAGTAGTCTGCAGACAAGTACAATTTTAAGGTGTGAAAATTATGTAAAAGTTGGGAATTATTTATTATATAATAGTATATTTAACAGCAAAAACAGTGTTTATTACTATAATTTAATGACAAATTATATATTAGCTTAGCCCAGAATAAAAACTATATTTATATTTCGACAAATGACTAGCTGGCAGACAAGTAGATTTTTGCAATGAACTTGTGTGTGGACAAGTGAATAATTTCATATTCAATCCACACCCCTGGCATATTTAAGTATGTTTCAAAAGAATGTAAATACATACGAAATATTACGCTAGTCAATTGTTCCAAGAGTATGTATTAGTTGAGTGGCTTGTGTGATGACGTATCACCTGAGAGGCGGAGCTTCGAGTGTGATATGAAATGACGCAAGCCACGACAATAATACATACTCTTGGAACAATTGACTAGCGTAATTTTCCTTTTATTATATACCACGATAAATTTCAAATGTGCATTTACCTTATTGTATTTGTTTAAAAACTACAATAATGACTAATCATTGTAGGTACAGATTATATTTGTTTACATACTCTATGACGTCATTAAAAAAGTAGTCTAGCTAGTATGGTAATACAGGATCGGAAAAATAGCGAGTAGCATAATACGGGATTTTTTTTTATGTCGAAATATAGTTCACCGATTGATAAATCATCTGTTTTCGAAAGATTTTAAACTGGTACATAATAAAATACCTTAATCAATGTTAGCACCGCAAACCAGATTTTATTAATATATAATATTA
This sequence comes from Congeria kusceri, assembly GCA_027627225.1. Lineage (NCBI taxonomy): Eukaryota > Metazoa > Mollusca > Bivalvia > Myida > Dreissenidae > Congeria > Congeria kusceri. Next base: position 26,747,138 of record CM051040.1, read on the forward strand.
ATATAAAATTATATAAATTATATATAACAAATGGACTAGAATTATTATGCTGACAGATTAAATTGAATTTGTTTCAAAATTTTAATAAAAGTTATCCAACTTCAGGGCTTTTTTGGCACCTCTTGGGGATGGGGACCTTTGCCCTCATTTTCGGGAAAAATAACATTATTTTTGACATTTTGGGGAAAATTTTCCAAAGCACGGGACTGATAAACCCCGGGGCAAGATCAATTTTAGGGCAAAACTCCATGATTGGAAAGAATTTCTCTGAGAAAATGACACCTTTGAACTGCCCCTACTATAGAAGGAAACAGACCCTGTACTTTATAAGCCCATACATACAGGTTCTTCGCTGTTTTAAAACCATATTAGGCTGATATTACATTTGAGGCTCGTCGTGGGAAAACCGGTCTTAATGCATGTGCGTAAAGTGTCGACCCGGATTAGCCATTAGGCTGATATTACATTTGAGGCGCGTCGTGGGAAAACCGGTCTTAATGCATGTGCATAAAGTGTCGTTCCGGATTTGCCTGTGCAGTCCGCACAGGCTAATCCGGGATGGCACTTTCCGCTTTTATGGTAATTTCTGTTTCAATGAAGTGTCTTCTAACCATAAATCCACTTTAGGCGGAAAGTGTCATCCCGGATTAGCCTGTGCAGACTACACAGGCTAATCCGGGATGACGCTTTAAGCATATGCATTAAGTCTGGTTTTCCCACGACGGGCCACATTTACATTCATCACAGGCAGTATGTTTATAACAGTACATGTACCTAACTGTCACTAATGGCCAATTATCCTCATAAACACAACCAGATCCCAGATGTAACACAGTTGTTATCTGCTAACACTATTGGTGGGTTCAGACAAATAGCTCTTTAATAATACATTTAAATTAAGTCAATATTTTTAATACTGCAAATGCTACATCACTCATACAGATACTGAAATATATTTCATTACTGATTTGTCAGTAATAATTTTTTTAAATATTGTACACTCAACAAAAGTTATAACACAACAAATGGAAATAAATGGACATTTTATTTTCTTTATTTATGCGAATTTCATCTTGAAATGTCAGCTATGATTATGTGAGTTATACATGCACGTGTTCATTATTCATACCAAAATATTGGAAACAAGAAGGCCATAATGAACCTGAGAACTGGTACAGATGAAGACCATACTGTTGTGTCAAGTTTGAAAATTAAGCTATCTGAACAGTACACAAAGGAAGATTGGATCAACTTGTATTAAAACATCTGGTAAGGATGTGTTGGATAGTGGATGTGCAGTGTTTTTGCTAATGGTTCTCAAATCATTCAACTTCACCTATAATTTTATGGTCATAGACAAACTGTGCAAGAGTGATGAAGATTGTATGAAAAATGAAGTCTCTGTCCTGAACACGAGATGTTTGTAAAACATGTATGCCCCCCCGACTTGCAGCCAAGTTGTGAATATGAGCAATTGTTAACAAATTTTTTTAATATGCAAGCCCAAGCGAGGTCTCGATATATGGTATATATGTATGAAGTTTCATTAAAATATCTCGATGCGTTCTCAAGTTATTGAGCAGAAACCGTTTTTCTATATTTAGTAATGGTGACCTTGACCTTGACCCCACCCACCCCATATGAAATCCCAGAGAGGTCTCAATATAAGGTATCTATGTATGAAGGTTCATTAAAATATCTTGATGCGTTCTCAAGTTATTGAGCGGAAACCGTTTTTCTATTTTTAGCAACGGTGACCTTGACCTCACCCACCCCTATGCAATCCCAAGCGAGGTCTCGATATAAGGTATATATGTATGAGGTTTCATTAAAATATCTCTATGCTTCTCAAGTTATTGCGCTGAAACTGTTTTTTCTATTTTTAGTAATGGTGACCTTGACTTTGACCCCACGAACCCCATATGCAATCCCAAGCGAGGTCTGAATATAAGGTATCTATGTACGAACTTTCATTAACATATCAAGATGCATTCTCAAGTTATTGAGCGGAGACCATTTTTCTATTTTTAGTAATGGTGACCTTGACCTTGACCCCACCAACCCCATATGCAATCCCAAGCGAGGTCTTAATATAAGGTATCTATGTATGTAGTTTCATTAAAATATCTTGATGCGTTCTGAAGTTACTGAGCGGAAACCATTTTTCTATTTTTAGTAACGGTGACCTTGACCTTGACCCCACCTACCCCATATGCAATCCCAAGCAAGGTCTCAATGTAAGGTATCAATGTATAAAGTTTCATTAAAATATCTCAATGCGTTCTCAAGTTATTGAGCGGAAACCGTTTTTCTATTTTTAGTAATGGTGACCTTGACCCCACACCCCCCATATGATATCCCAAGCGAGGTCACAATATAAGGTATCTATGTGTGAAGTTTCATTAAAATATCTTGATGAGTTCTGAAGTTATTGAGAGGAAAACCGTTTTTCTATTTTTAGCAATGGTGACCTTGACCTTTGACCTGTTGACCTAAAAATTTATAGGTTTCTTCCTTTCCTCCCAAGTAACCAGCGTACCAACTTTCATGATCGTAGGTCAAAGCGTTCTAAAGATATCGTGCGGAAACAAAATGGTCTACCGTTTATCTATTTTTAGTAACGGTGACCTTGACCCCACCCACCCCATATGCAATTCCAAGAGAGGTCTCGATGTAAGGTATCTATGTATAAAGTTTCATTAAAATATCTCGATGCGTTCTCAAGTTATTGAGGGGAAACCGTTTTTCTATTTTTAGCAACGGTGACCTTGACCTTTGACCTGTTGACCTCAAAATTAATAGGATTCTTCCTTTCCTCCCAAGTAACCAGCGTACCAACTTTCATGATTGTAGGTCAAAGCGTTCTCAAGATATCGTGCGGAAACAAAATGGTCTACGGACAGACCTACCGACCGACCAACCTACCGACGGACGGACGGACAGTTGCAAAGCAAGATATCCCCACTTTTTTGAAGGGGGGCATAATAATGTCCTTTTTTTTCACAAACAAAGGGCAATAACACCAGTTTTTCTGGTCCAATCTTGCTTATATTCAACTTGACCTGTAATCTCATGGTCATAGACGAGCTGTGCAAGAATGAAGAAGATTGGATGAAAAATGAAGTCTCTATCCTGAATAATGTCCATGTTTGCATATTTTTGTTACAAACAAAGGGAAATAACTGCCGTTTTTCTGGTCTGATCTTGCTTATATTCAACTTGACCTGTAATCTCTTGGTTATAGACGAGCTGTGCAAGATTTATGAAGATTGGATAAAAAAATGAAGTCTCTATCCTGAATAATGTCCATTTTTGCATACGTTTTTCATAAACACTGGGCAATAACTCAAGTTTTTCGGGTCCGATCTTGCCTATATTCGATTTTACCTGTAATCTCATGGTCATAGACAAAGTGCAAGATTGATGAAGAATGGATGAAAAATGAAGTCTCTATCCTGAGTAATGTACACTTTTGTATATACCCTTCTCGAAAAAGTGTATTTAATGTGCATTTAATGCGTATTAAACGCTGCGGTATTGGCACCATATTTTATTTTTTCTGCATTTAATGCGCATTTAATACACTTGAAAATGCAGAAAAAATACACTTATTACAGAAATAAGGTGTATTTTTTCTGCATTTTTCCTGCATTAACACACTTAAGTGCATTTATAGCGCATTTTTCTCCTTGAAAAATACACTAAATGTTCAAAAAATACTCTTAAGTGTATTTAAAGTGTATTTTTGGTGTTTTTTCTAGTGCATTAATACACTTTCTTGTAAAAAATGCAGAAAAAGTACCGAAAAAATACACTTAGTGTACTAAAAGTGTATTAAATGCGCATTTAACGCTGAAATAATACGGTGCCAATACCGCAGCGTTTAATATGTATTAAATACACTTTTTCGAGAAGGGTATTTTCATTAACAAAGGGTAATAACTCCTGTGATTGAAATACGATATAGCCCATTTTTGGCGTCTGCTGAGATCTTATGGTAATACACAAACTATGAAAGTATGGTTATGATTGGATGGAAAATAAAGTCTGTAGGTTGGGAAAAGGCATTTTTGCACTTGTTTGCATGAAAAAGGGGCAATAACTCTAGTGTTCTGGTGTGATCTGGCCCAATAACAATCCCGTCCAAGATTTTTTGTCATACACAAACTCTGCAAGTTTGGTTAAGATTGGAGAAAAAGTGAAGTCTCTAGCATGAGAACGAAACAAATTGTTGACGACACACGGACGACAGATGATGCAGGAGAGGTCCCTTATACCAATAGGTCCCCGAGGTAGGCTTAAAATACAAAAGAATTTTGTGTTTACCACAGCGCATCTGAAATTCTTAAAAATAAAGAAACTCCAACAATTTCTATTTGGTGTATTACAACCTTTTCTTGAGTGTATACATCATAATATTACATGAAAAAATCCCACACGTCATCTAAATTAAGTCATAATTCTTCAATAGATCACCATTGTTATATGCATTCAAAACACCAATGCTTTAAAACAACACACTTAAAGATGTAACCTTGAAAACTAATTTGCATTGTTATACCATCCATCAACAGAAATCTGTTACACCGCCCACATTCAACAAGTTGCTTATAAATGCATTTAAAACACAGCTGATGCGATTGTTGGTTGACACCGCATGACAGATGCATATCAACCTCAAGTAAATGCGCTATGTGCCCATCACGTAACAATATGTTAATTATTTTCTTCTAACATCGTCCTTGAGCATGATTAATGGATTGAAAACACCTCATTATAGTATTAAAGGTGGTAATGTTTCTCCTGTCAATAACATCAACATATAATTATTGACACAATTTCTGCACCACTAGCTGTTTTTTTCGGCATGGATGGATCCACAATTAACTACTTCGGAAAGTTTAGCGTAGTGGAATGTGGGTCTTGTATTATTATGACATATGCACTTCAACATACTGGAAAGTCAGTCTTGTATTGTTATGACATATACACTTCAACATACTGGAACGTCAGGTCAGTCTTGTATTGTTATGACATATACACTTCAACATACTGGAACGTCAGTCTTGTAATGTTATGGCTTATACACTTCAACATACTGGAACGTCAGTATTGTATTGTTATGACATATACACTTCAACATACTGGAACGTCAGTCTTGTATTGTTATGACATATACACTTCAACATACTGGAACAACAGTCTTGTATTGTTATGACATATACACTTCAACATACTGGAATGTCAGTCTTGTCTTGTTATGAAGGTACACTTCAACATACTGTAATGTCAGTCTTGTATTATTATGACATATACACTTCAACATACTGGAATGTCAGTCTTGTATTGTTATGACATATACACTTCAACATACTGGAATGTCAGTCTTGTATTGTTATGACAGGCACACTTCAACATACTGGAATGTCAGTCCTGTATTGTTGTGACATATACACTTCAACATACTGGAATGTCAGTCTTGTATTGTTATGACATATACACTTCAACATACTGAAATGTCAGTCTTGTATTGTTATGACATATACACTTCAACATACTGGAATGTCAGTAGTATATTGTTATGACAGGTACACTTCACCGCAGTATTATATTGTTATGACAGGTACACTTCAACATACTGGAATGTCAGTATTATATTGTTATGAAAGGTACACTTCACCATACTGGAATGTCAATAATTTCTGCTTGACTGAAGCATTACTTAATGTAATTTTCAACCTGAAAATGCCAGGGGACCATGCAAGCAAGCACCAACATCATGATCTAATTATTGAGCATCATGTGGGCTGCTTAAAGAATCAGTGGACAAACATCCAGCAGTTATGGGAAATAGCCATTTGCATGTTAAGTTCTTACTTTGTGCTCAAATAATAGTATTCAAATGTATGCAAAAGTGGAATGTTCTCAGAGAAAATGCTTGTTCATCCACAACAAGTCCTTGCTATATGTGACATCCAGAATGACTAATATCCCCCAGGACCATATTCTGTGTAATTTTATGGAAACCAAATATTTATTCCATTGTTTGTTATTACCATAATTTCCACACACATCCTCTTGTAAGTATGATACAGTTAGGTAATGGGTTTCTTGTATTTTTCTTTTCAAGAAAAAGCTGTGATCATTGAAGGTTTGAGCTGATAAGCCTTAGGCGTCAAAAAAAGTAGCCGTTGTCCGCTTTCCCGACCCCCTCCCCCTAATTTTCTTCACCGACCCTAAAAGGTTCTTTGCCTATCGATCACTAACTTTTTTTTACTTGTAAAAAGTGCAGTTTTCGCTAATACGCAGCTTTTCGGTAATTAGCAAACATTCTGAATAAGTCTGCGTGAGACAGACTCTCATGGTAATGAAATACCATAAGGTACAGCTTCTTTCATTGGAGCCATTTAAATCTGTGTGGTAAATATGCCGCAAAGAAAAAACTAAGTTAAAGAAATAAAAAATTGTTTTCTTCCCCCCCCCCCGACTTTTTAGGAGATGTAAACAGAAACCAATATAAAAAAAATTGGCCTTTAAGTAAACACCTGAGCTACCGAATATATGCTACAATAATGTTTCAACACTTTAAGTGCAGAAAAGTAAAGGATGTAATTTTAAATGATTACAACATAATGGAGCAGTTTCAATCAATAGATGTTTTAGGTTTACTGATTTTAATATCATAAATATATTCTATTTACATCACATTATGGAGCAATTTGTTTAAGGAATAATTTTCGATTTATCATTGTTTATCAGCCAATAAACAACGATTAGGAGTTTTGATGCGTAGGAATCAAACCACGAGGGCATTAGCACGAGCTGTTTAATAGCCACACATTAGAACGACAAAGTGTTGTTAATTGGCCAATAAACTAATTATTTTGATTCTAACATGATTTGACATATATTTTTGCAACTGTAATTGGAACTACTTTTTACAATGCTCAACTTAGTATTTGTCTATAGAAAAATTAGCGAGTATCATGTTAGAATTTAAGTTTTGAAATCTTCTGCTATTTAAAGGGCCTATGTCATCGATAGATTGGATTCCTATTACACTATAAATTATATTATATGATAGAAATGCGCTGTATTAAGACATGTGCATCAAAAAAGTCTGACAAATTAAAACCCCAAGCAGAGATCGAACTCACGTCTTAGGAGTCATATGAAGAAATGACAGTAGACAGCTTTAACAACTGCACTATCATGCTTGGGAAGAAGTAGAGTGTAAACTATAATTACAGAAAATACTCGCAACTATGACGTCAAAAAGTAAACATGAAAAGGGCCAAACAAAGAAGTAAACATGAAAAGGGCCAAACAAAGAAGTAAACATGAAAAGGGCCAAACAAAGAAGTAAACATGAAAAGGGACAATCAAAAGTAAACATGAAAAGGGCCAAACAAAGAAGTAAACATGAAAAGGGCCAAACAAAGAAGTAAACATGAAAAGGGCCAAACAAAGAAGTAAACATGAAAAGGGTCAAAAAAAGAAGTAAACATGAAAAGGGCCAAACAAAGAAGTAAACATGAAAAGGGCCAAACAAAGAAGTAAACATGAAAAAGGGCTAAACAAAGAAGTAAACATGAAAAGGGCCAAACAAAGAAGTAAACATGAAACGGGCCAAACAAAGAAGTAAACATGAACAGGGCCAAACAAAGAAGTAAACATGAAAAGGGCCAAACAAAAGTAAACATGAACAGGGCCAAACAAAGAAGTAAACATGAAAAGGGCCAAACAAAGAAGTAAACATGAAAAGGGCCAAACAAAGAAGTAAACATGAAAAGGGCCAAACAAAGAAGTAAACATGAAAAGGGCCAAACATAGAAGTAAACATGAAAAGGGCCAAACAAAGAAGTAAACATGAAAAGGGCCAAAAAAAGAAGTAAACATGAAAAGGGCCAAACAAAGAAGTAAACATGAAAAGGGCCAAACAAAGAAGTAAACATGACAAGGGCCAAACAAAGAAGTAAACATGACAAGGGCCAAACAAAGAAGTAAACATGTAAAGGGCCAAACAAAGAAGACCCATATTATAAGGGATGGCAAAACTATTCAAATATTCGAATATTCAATTAAATGATCGCTATTCGAAAGTTAAAACGCCATTTGACTATTCGCATTTGTTTTGCTTTCAAATACCTGATCATACAAACTTTGTTTTTCATTAAAAAGTATTTTACCAATAGATGCCTACAGTTATACCATGTTTTCAATACAATGGTCCGTGTCACGTGTCAGACTAAGAGATATTGAATATACGGGTATGAAAGTATCGGTGGCCACTGGTCTAGTTGCCAGTAAGGCACACCTTTATCAAACAAGGTGAAACCACAACTGGTAAATTGGAAATTACACCTTAAAAGTGTAACCAAAAAGGCACGTGTCCAAATAGATTAGACATACATGGATTAGTGATTATTAATATTAACTTCTTTAACAAAAAACACACACACACACAATTAAAACTGGGACCTTTATTTCTTTTACTTAATTCTTAATAGGGCGTCATTAATGTATTCAAATGTTTGTGCAATTTGTAAATGAAGCTGTTACTCGCTAATTGGTAATGAAACCTTATATAAAATAATTACAGTATGTCGACTAGATCACAAAAGCTCAAAGTAGCTTATCTGAAAATCTATGCGAATATTTGAATATTTGATTGAATGAAAATGGGAATATTCGAATACCGATTTTGGTATTCGATGCCATCTCTACTTATTATAAATGAATTTTTATCTCAGAATATGTGCACTCCTTTTTCATTATATATAGCCTGTTTTAACCATTATTATATGTCAGTATTAATATCTGAATTTCAGAATTTTTTAAGAAATTGCCCCCTTGAGGCCCTTTTCGATGACATAGTCCCTTTAACAACCGTTCTTCAAACTAGGAAGTAGGAAGAAATAGAGAATACATGGGTGGTGCCGAACCGGATAAACTTTCTCCTTCCCGGCACCTACCGTGTATTCTATTTATCCTGATTTCTATTCAATTAAATTTAAAAACACCAAACACTAAAGTTTTAAATTAAACAAAAAAACTCTAGACGGGCCTCGACCTAATAACTCGCTTGCATGAATGCGTACGACCCGGAAAAAATAGTTCTCTATTTCTTATTCACCTTTTTCAAAAAGCAAAAGTAAAATATTAATAAATCTTATTTGCTGACGTCAGTACGACACGAAAATGACGTAGTATATTTGTTTTTGTTTTAAACCAGATTATATTGGTTTTTAAAGAGTTAAATTACGTCACACCAACTACGTCATTCATTTTGAGTTGTTAGTTTACACAATGTAGTCAAACGAGAACGCGAGTGTTTTGCAGTTTAAAATACATGAAATCGGAATAAATATTTAGTGTTTCTGTGTTTTGGATGGATTATATTATGCAATAGCATTCAGATAAAAAGTGTATGGAATATTTGCCTCGAATGGAAACGGTGAGATTGATCCCTTTTCAATTTTCTACGATTTACTCGGATAGTTGTGGGTGGAGGACAGTGTAACTGAAAGTGAAATAAATCATAAAATGTTTAGTTCTACGTTAAAATTTTGATAACTTTTGTTCATTTCTTTTCATCGGAAATAAATATATAAGGTTATTTCTTAGAAAAATATGCTCTGTTGGTTGACCAAAGAAAGTCTATGCACAAAGAATAACCCGCTTGCATCAGATTAAAGTGTGTTGAAATGGAATGGAACTGGAAGGAAGTTGTGTTAACCAGTCAATGGAATGTGAGGACAAACAACTTATTTGTTGTTTAACTCTGTTAAACTAGACAACACAAAGTTTGTATCGATGAAAAACTCGGGTAAGTAGACTTTATGCTGTGTCATTCTCGACAATGTTGTTATCCGGCGCGTAGGAATACCTATTGATGGTATATCACAGTCACGTGTTCTACTGCCGGATATCAACAAGTTTATATGGTCACCGCTTTATTAGGTCACTGTTTGGGTTAATAGCAGGATAAATGCCAATATAGAATTAAAGTGAACATTTTAATCAACATGTGCACCAATTTACATTAAAGCATGGTCTTTTATTAGAAATTACACTTCTATTTACTTACTGTGGATCCCCTGCGGAAATGTTTACGGTCAAACCATGTATGAACCATGTTTCAAACATGGTCGTTCTTGTATCAAACATGTCCAGAAAACATATTCCGGATTTGTTTTGAGATTGTTTTAAACATGTTTGAAACATGATCGATCACATTTGTAGAATGGCCACCATATCCAGAACATGTTTGATCATGGTCAACAGAAGTTATGAAATGACCATATTACAAATTTAATACCATTATATGGTGATGATATGACCATAAAAATCTGCGATCGAAATGACAATGTTTTGGCCATGAATAAGAGACATTGATAGAGCTTTGTTTTGGTTATGTATTGACTATGTTTGAATCATGTTTTGACCATGTTTCTAAAATGGCACTCACTCTAATAACATTGTCTGTTCATGTTTGGCCATGGTTTAACCATAGTCAAACCATGTTGCAACCATGGTCATTAAATACGTTTTGCCTCTGTTATGGATATGTTATGACCTTGTGGAACCATTCGGACCATTATCAAATCAGTCCCAGATCATTTCCCCAACATAGACATAGCATGGTTATATGAGAGTCTAAAAAGATATGTTTTAGTCTTCATGTGGCAATGTTTCATTTCCAATAGGTGGTCAAACCATGTTTTAAACATGGACAGATTATGTTCACATAGGAGTCATTTGTATTGCCAGGTGTCTGCCCTGAGTTTTAATACCCCTATTGCCAGACCTGACTTCAATTAAGTCAGTAGCTAAATTATTATTTAAACAAAGATTTGAAAACAGTAAAAACAGTCTTAAACATTTAAGAAAACTAATGCCCGAAATATTTGTCCAAAAAATGCATACATGTCAATGTTTTTAATTTTATTTCAAATAAATTGAAACAAAGAGTCTGAACATGTTTAATTCGAATTACTATTATTTCAAAGAATTTGTATCAGTCCTGACGACATCGAAATAATGAAGTTCTGCTGTATTTATATTTTGCCTGGCATTTCCAAAAAAAGGGGTTTGTTTAATTGTATTCCATTTTGATCTTTCAAAATAATGTATTACCTATCTTACCAACTATTATTTACTTAGCTAGATTGAACACATGGCAAAACAGACAATATTTCAAACGAAGGAATTTATTTGATCACATGCGTTTACCACAAAAGTGAATAATATTCGAGGGTTGAGCGCGAAACTATTGTGTCTGCTTAACATTTCTATATCAGATACAATAGTTTCACGCTCAGCCCTCGACATGTATCTTTCAGCTAACTGTTAAAAATGTAATTCAAACACCATTACTGGTGAGCAATAACACTTCCCAAATGCCCCAGGGATTGCTTCATACACCTGACACACCAAATCTTGTATCTCTTCCCATTCAAACATTTACATTTAATTTTGTCACATGAACATAATTATGGCCACTAACCTTTGACTGAACCCTGATGATTGTACCTTTGGCCAATCACAATGTGGAAGGAATTGAAACTCTTTAGGTTACATTCTTTACATAAAATCAACTTCAGGGGTGTGGAAATCCTATGCCCAACTTGTCCCATGCCAGTACTTTTACTGTCAGACAAGTAAATTTTTCCTGTCTACTTGTCCATGGACAAGTACATTTTCAGGGTGTGAAAATGATGTACATGTTGGAAGTTAATAAAATTATCATAGTTTTATATACATTTCAATAACAAATTGTGTTTTCTTTATTATTTAAGAAAAAAATTTATAAGGAAGACCTGGAATAAAACTATATTTTTGTTTGCACAAATGACTGTTGCTCGCTGACAAGTAGATTTTTCAATAAACTTGTCCATGGGCAAGTAAACCATTTTGATATTTCCAAACCCCTGTCAACCAAATTTTATTTGGGCAGCAAATTGGTTTCTCCAGGACTGGTTGACCTATCTGACTCTGTGTAACCAATGTAACCACAGCCTGTTGCTAAGCATCAGGAATCATGCATGGCTGCGTAGCAACACCACCAGGTGACAGTCTGCATCTAGTACAGCCAAGAGAGGTCGTGGCAGTGTCAGCAGTGTCCTTCAGGTCAGGTCAGGTCGTGGCAGTGTCAGCAGTGTCCTTCAGGTCAGGTCAGGTCATGTGTGAGGCTGCTGAACAGTAACTGGGTGCAATGAGTGCACTGGAGCACCCCCTGACTCCAGTAAGGCTACAGCAGTTTGATAAAGCAAACAGCGGGTTCACAGTATATGGGAAGAAAAGACACCGAGCTAATATATTTGATATTTAAACATATATTAAGTGCTGAAAGATACCAAACTTTGAACCAGTTTTATAGCGAGAACATGTGACTTCACTTTGCCATTTTGTTTGGAAAGCTATCACCATGTTTGACAAAGTTATGTGGATTTTTGTATTGGGATTATGAAAAATATTCATTAGTTGTCCTCATTATTATGGTCTGGGAATATTTCTGATGTTCTGTTCGCGAAAAGAGGCCATTTAAGACAGCTTTGTTTGTGTACAATTACTGATGTATGAACTCTATTCTGGATACTTTCTGAAGGTGGGGTATGGTAAAATTAATAAGGTCTACAGCGGCCATTGATAAGTACGAATGCAAAAATGAAAAACAGTTGATAAGTACGATTGCGGTTAAATTGTTGGAATTCGTAAGTATATTTAGGATCAAATTTTTAAATGCAGGGAATCCTGTTGTTGATTTTTGAGATTTGAAGATGTTGAAAACATGTTTTAATTATTCTTCAGGTTTACCAGACATGGAAATATAGAAGTGTTACCACTGCTAACTGCATTGATAAACATACATACATGTAGAGAAGTGTGTCAATGTAGAAAACTAGAAATGTGTCAGACACAGATGCCCCCCGCAACACGACAATATTCACAGTCAAGGTAGCTCCGAAACACAAGCATGGATCCATAGTCATATTTATGGACAAAACGTTAGAGAATATCAGGAATTCAGTACTCCAATAATATATATATAATTTCAACCAGTTCAGCACAGGAGATTACAACAATCAAATTTCCATTAAATTAAATGAAGGAGAGAATAATTGTATTCTAGCAACTGCGTGTATTAATGTATTAAAAGCAACCACTTACTCTCAACTACTTAAGTACTAAAAAATACCAATTATACTAGGACCTTGCAAAATACAGTCGGACCACTTATTGGTTTACACACCCAAACTATATATCTTTTATGTACAGTGCAAAATACAGTCGGACCACTTATTGGTTTACACACCTAAACTATATATCTTTTATGTACAGTGCAAAATACAGTCGGACCACTTATTGGTTTACACACCCAAACTATATATCTTTTATGTACAGTGCAAAATACAGTCGGACCACTTATTGGTTTACACACCCAAACTATATATCTTTTATGTACAGTGCAAAATACAGTCGGACCACTTATTGGTTTACACACCCAAACTATATATCTTTTATGTACAGTGCAAAATACAGTCGGACCACTTATTGGTTTACACACCCAAACTATATATCTTTTACGTACAGTGCAAAAAAAAACGCACTTTAATTGGTAAAAAACATTAATGATGCTGTGCAAAACGTCCAAAATGAAAATTTAAGCTTATTAGTACGCTTAGATAGTTACACCAGGGAACATTAGTATCTATTAGTTGTCAATATGAGTGCATACAAGGTGAGTTTAAGTATTTGTTATCCCGAAATAAGCTGCACAATATGATACTGTCTTAATTGTGCAAGTGGCCAAATATGCATGTTTGCTTAGTATTTTCCAGCAAATATATTGTTATATTAAGTTGTTTGTATTATAAATATGGGTATCATGACTGTGAGGTTTAAAGTAAAGAACATCACTGTTTATTGCTGAGTGTAGATACAAAATGTCATCATCAACATAATGTAATACAGCGACATTTTCTTGATAAGCTGAAACACACACACCGCAATTATTCGCTTATTACTCCACGTTATTTAATAAGCTTTCATTGACTACTGCTGCATTAAAATAAAAAAAATAGACATAATATATCAAATATTGTCGACCCATACATGCATATGTATAGTTCAGTACAGTTTCTTTGGAATCTTGTCTACGGTATGGTTTGTTTGTTTTGTTTGTTTGGACCAACAGTATTTCAGTCATATAACGGTGGTCAGTTAACCTACTCTCACTTTTCCTGGGCAAGCTTAGCCGATCAAAGTGGTTTGCCAGTACCAAGTGCATACTGACTACTCGATACTACATGTGTAGGCTACTGCTTATATGAATATGTTCCTCAAATAAACTTCCGCAACTTAAAACGCTATGAATTACAGAACTTTCATCAATTTATATGAAGGATAAGTGAGTACGATCATTTGACTTCCAAATACTTAAAAGACAGGACATGAATAGAAATTTGGAATTGCTTTAAATGCACTAAACACAGAAAATCAACCGCTGTTTACCTTACCTTCCCTTGCTGTTAACCGTACCAACATATTTGTCTGACCGCTGTAGACCTTATTAATTTTACCATACCCCAAATTCATAAAGTATGCGATATAGTGTTCATAAATCATTAATTGTAGACAAACAAAGCAGAATTGACTAGTGTAACGAATAATCCATACTCAAATGGCCTTCTTTCGCAAACAGAACATAAGAAATGTCCTCAGACAAAAAGAATTTGGACCATTAATAAATATTCTTCATAATCCCGATACAGAAATTCACATAACTTCGTCTGACATGGTGATAGCTAACCAAACAAAACGGCAAAGTGAGGTCACATGTACTCGCCATAAAACTGGTTCAAAGTTTGGTATCTTTCGGCTCTTTATATATGTTTAACTATCTAATGTATTAACTTGGTGTCTTTTCTTCCCATAATGTATGCACCACTGTGGACCTTATTAAACTGCTGTAGCTTAACTCAAGTACAGGGGGTGTGGAGTTGGATTGTCTGCCAAATGGCCATCCATTTTAACATCACATTTATCAACAGGGCGGGGCGGGGGGGGGGGGGGGCAGTGGAAGCTTTTAGAGCTTAAAGAGAAATTATCGAATTAACAGCAACTAATTTGCAACAGTTACTAAAACTTGGCATAGATAATCCCCTAACCACATCATAAGTGTGGTACATACATTTAGAATTAATTTAACACCCTTAAATGTAATGCAATCTACAGTATACAATAAAATTAAACAAATATTTATGTGCACTTTCATACGGGCAAGATGTAGTAACGCAATAAATAATTTGCTTCATGGACTAAAATTACCATAATTATCAACCAAGCTGCACATCCGATTCTACAGTTGCATTAGGCCAGAGTTTATATATTTTTCGCTTTACGGGAGCGCCGGTTATAAATATTGCAAAACCCAAATAAAAATAAAATTCACAACCGTATAAATTTTTTTGTATTTTCCGCCGGTCGTCTATGCTTTGCGATTTATAAAATAAATTGGTGTTGTGTAACCTTTTCACAACGTCATTTCGCAGTAATTTTTGCACGCCAGTAGACTGCGTTACCAATTGACGTTATACTCTGGCGTTCTGTACATATATTTTATTGTAAAAACGTTAATACCAGTCTACCTACGGACAGTAAAAACAGCAATGGCGGTGGCGGCCGCGGAGTAGTTTAAAGTTGCTATCAAAAACAACACATTTAATTGAAATCATAGAGTTACATAGATTTGACAAAAAAATCGTAATGAAATAATATAAGAAAGCAGTATGGGACGAAAGATTAAGCAGTTGCCCGAAATGCGAAACCAATTTATTCATAAAGGCAACACATTTAAAACATTTATACACAAATACATTCTTAATCATAAACAATATAATTTGATATGTTGTTTCATGCAACGAATGTAAAGTATTTGTGTTTAAAATATTTATATTTTCATATTTTTCCATGGGTACGAATGTATGTTTTGTTCTAGTGCAGTTCGTACCAAATTTGAAAACAAGAGGGCCACGTTGGCCCTAGGTCGCTCACCTGATATCTATGTATGAAGTTTCATTAAAATATCTCAATACGTTCTCAAGGTATTAAGCGAAAATTGTTTTTCTATTTTTAGTAACAGTGACCTTGACTTTGACCCCACCCACCACACACGTAAAGCAAGGTCTCGATATAAGGTACCTACGTATTAAGTTCCATAAAAATATCTCAATGCGTTCTTAAGTTATTGAGCGTAAACCGTTTTTCTACTTTTAATAACAGTGACCTTGACCCTACCCACACCATAAGCAAACCCAAGTGAGGTCTCGATATAAGATATGTGTATTAGGTTTCATTAAAATATCGCAAAGCGTTCTCAAGTTATTGAGCGAAAACCATTGTTCTATTTTCAGTAACGGTGACCTTGACCCCACCCACCCCATATGCAATCCAAAGCAATGTCTCGATATAAGGTACTTATGTATTAAGTTTTATTAAAATAGCTCAATGCGTTCTCAAGATATTTAGCGGAAACCATTTTTCTATTTTTAATAACGGTGACCTTGACCCCACCCACCCCATATGCAAATCCCAATCGAGGTCTCAATATAATGTTTTTATGTATTAAGTTTCATTAGCGTTCTCAAGACCTTTAGCGGAAACCGTTTTTCTATTTTTAGTAACAGTGACCTTGACCTTGACCCCTCCCACCCCATATGCAATCCCATGCGAGGTGTCAATATAAGTTATCTATGTATTAAGTTTCATTAAAATATCTCAATGCGTTCTAAAGTTATTGAGCGGAAACCGTTTTTCTATTTTTATTAACAGTGACCTTGGCGTTCTAAAGTTATTGAGCGGAAACCGTTTTTCTATTTTTAGTAACAGTGACCTTGACCTTGACCCACCCATCCCAAATGCAATCCCAATCGATGTCTCGATATAATGTTTTAACCAAATATGAAACCTCTGGGCCTTGTGGCTTCAGAGAATTTTTAATTTTGCCATTTACGTCTATATTAACCATGTGAGCCCCAGGGTGTGGCCAGTTTTGACCCCATGGGCATCATTTGAACAATCTTTGTAGAGGACCACTATACAACATAATATACCAAATATGAAACCGGGCCTTGCAGTTTCAGGAAAGAAGATTTTGAAAGTCATTTTGCTATATAAGTCTATATAAACATTGTGACCCCCGGGGTGTGGCCAGTTTTGACCCCAGGGGCATCATTTGAACAATCTTTATAAAGGACCACTATACAATGTTACATACCAAATACGAAACCTCTAGGCCTTGCAGTTTCAGAGAATATTTTAAGTCATTTTGCTATTTAAGTCTATATAAACCATGCGAGCCACAGGATGTGGCCAGTTCTGACCCCAAAGGCATCATTTGAACAATGTTTGTAGAGGACTACTATACAACGTTACTTACCAACTATGAAACCTCTGGGCCTTGAGGTTTCAGAGATGATTTTTAAGGTCATTTTGCTATTTAAGTCTATATAAACCATGTGACCCCTGGGGTGTGCCTAGCTTTGACCCTAGGGCATCATTTGTAGAGGACCACTATACAACATAATATACCAAATATGAAACCGGGCCTTGCAGTTTCAGGAAAGAAGATTTTGAAAGTCATTTTGCTATATAAGTCTATATAAACATTGTGACCCCCGGGGTGTGGCCAGTTTTGAACCCAGGGGCATCATTTGAACAATCTTTGTAGAGGACCACTACACAATGTTACATACCAAATATAAAACCTCCAGGCCTTGAAGTTTCAGAAGAGAAGATTTTTAAAGTCATTTTGCTATTTAAGTCTATATAAACCATGTGATCGCCGGGGTGTGGCCAGTTTTGACCCCAGGGGCATCACTTGAACAATCTTTGTAGAGGACCACTATACAATGTTACATACCAAATATGAAACCTCTGGGCCTTGCGGTTTCAGAGCAGAAGAGTTTTAAAATCATTTTGCTATTCAAGTCTATATAAACCATGTGAGCCCCAGGGTGTGGCCAGTTTTGACCCCAGGGGCATCACTTGAACAATCTTTGTAGAGGACCACTATACAATGTTACATACCAAATATGAAACCTCTGGGCCTTGCGGTTTCAGAGCAGAAGAGTTTTAAAATCATTTTGCTATTTTAGTCTATATAAACCATGTGAGCCCCAGGGTGTGGCCAGTTTTGACCCCAGGGGCATCATTTGAACAATCTTTGTAGAGGACCACTAAACAATGTTACATACCAAATATGGAACCTCGGGGCCTTGCGGTTTCAGAGGAGAAGATTTTTTAAGTCATTTTGCTATTCAAGTCTATATAAACCTTGTGACCCCCGGTGTGTGGCCAGTTTTGACCCCAGGGGCATCATTTGAACGATCTTTGTAGAGGACCACTATACAATGTTACATACCAAATATGAAACCCCTAGGCCGTGCGGTTTCAGAGAGGAAGATTTTTAAAGTCATTTGCTATACAAGTCTATATAAACCATATGACCCCCGGGGCGTGGCCAGTTTTGACCCCAGGGGCATCATTTGAACAAACTTTGTAGAGGACCACTAGAGGATGTCACATATCAAACATGAAAGCTCCAAGCCTAGTAGTTTCAGAGATTTTTAGTTTTCAGTTTTTAAATCTATTTTTAGCTCTGGTGACCTACATATGCAGCCGACCAGAATGATTTGAACAATTTTGAAAGAGGGTCGCCCAAGGATCATTCCTGTGAAGTTTGGTAAAAATCCGCTTAGCGGTTTAGGAGGAGAAGTTCTTTGAATGAAAATGTTGACACATGACGCACGACGGATGACGGATGACGGACAAAAGGTGATCCTAAAAGCTCACCATGAGCACGTTGTGTTTGTACATTTGTTCTTATCATTTCAGCTTAAAAATGATGTGAATCAAAAACAATGTACTATATGAACATAATGCAAAAAAAATGTTCTAGAATACAATACAAAATATGCGTTCTACATTGATTTAGGCCAGATTTTTATAAATTAAAGATATGGGATATTTGTGTTCAAAAAAGATATATTACTCGGAAAATCCAAATAGTAATTTTAAAACCCTCTAACAATATGGAAAAATATCTTTACTTCTAATTCTAGATTAACATTTCTTGTAATAATACATTTTTAAATTTAGGTGCAGTTTTAATAAAATATTTTTTTTTTTCACTTTTAATCATTTTATTTTTATTATTATTTCCGATGCTCACTTTTTTCTATTTTAATTGTATTCCCTCCTCCTGGTGCTCTGTTTTGAAAACATTCCTGTAAATCTAAACAAAACGAACTCTGGCCTTAATATCCACATGAGCTACTGTTTGAAACTGTGTCTCCCCTCTTCATGTATACATATGTCATTTTGTGAGTTATTTGCTGTGCATATAAATCAATCTTTATGCCTACAAATCCACATTGGGCAGAAAATATTTTATTTGTACAATTACTTCGCTATTTGATTCAATGAAACCCAAATATTAACATGAGTGTCCAAGAATAAGACTATGAAACCCAAATATTAAAATGAATGTCCTAGAATAAGACAATGAAACCCAAATATTAAAATGAATGTCCTAGAATAAGACTATGAAACCCAAATATTAAAATGAATGTCCTAGAATAAGACTATGAAACCCAAATATTAAAATGAATGTCCTAGAATAAGACTATAAAACCTAAATATTAAAATGAATGTCCTAGAATAAGAGTATAAAACCCAAATATTAAAATGAATGTCCTAGAATAAGATTATTAAACCCAAATATTAAAATGAATGTCGTAGAATAAGACCACTCCATGGTTAATTTTCAAGAAAATGTGATCAAACTTGTACATCCATTAATTCAATCACACAAGTGTCCTCACATAAAATTGTATTCCATTCCATATACAATTTATGACAATTCCAAAACAAGCAGTTGAAAATCAAAATTTGCTAAATGCTGCATTTAATATTTGTAAATGTCAGATTAGAACTGCTGTTCAGTGTGTCACATTTGTTATATATAAAGTACCTTGGCCCTGTCTTATCAAAGATCTTATGACAAGTTTAAGTTACGACTGAGTTTTGTAGTTTAAAAAAATAGACATGTATTATCAGTATGTTCCTGAAATAAAGGACATGCAAAAGATACCAATGAAATGAATTGAATTACTGAAATAAAGTAATAAAAGATGTTGGTGCTTAGCATTTATGCTTCTTCGAAAATTGTATCCTAATGTAAATATGCCCTAAGATGTTTAATAAGACGGGTCCCTTAACCTTAAATACAAACTGCTCATAGAAGCATGTCATTTTGGTTTTAGGCAATTCATAAAATAATATATCGGCCCTAGAAACAATTATAATATACCAGAACATGTAACAATATTTGGAAAAAGCTTTTGATGCAGATCTGAACAAGTAAAAGCAGGTGAATAAAAGTATTAACTTCATTAAGCTTTTATCCTCTTTTCTCTAAAATGAAATTACATACCTGTAAATACACCATTCAATTCCTTGGCACAACGATTTCAGTATATCACTAAAACGCATATCCTACAATGTATGATTCATTCACATACGTGGTACAAAATATTTAGATTTTCATGCCCAACTGAGACTTCAGTCAAAACAGCCATATTAGCCTTATACATAATGATTGTTAACAAAAGCCTGTAGCTTGCCATTGCAATCCATGCCTGACTAAACATTCTGTTCATTCTTTACATTTTACATTAGCAAGAGGAAAGTAGTGGGCAGTGGAAATATATCATGTAACACAGCACACAACACGGCCTAGTGCTACCATGGTCAGATGGCATAGGTAAGAGTAATACACAGGTAAATTGTGCAGGGCTACCTCAGGCTACACATTTTTGTTAGCCAAAACTAGTACTAAGTTTTTCATTTTTAGCTCGACTTTTCAAAGACAGCTCTTGTTAGTTTCTCTGCTGACTCCCTTTGTTTTGAAAATTAAAAAAAGGAAAAAAACAATATCGTTAAAATATAAATGAACAAAAAGATAAAAATTATTCATTTATTTCCTGTGATGCCTATTCCTTATGGTTATTAAAAACAGTTTACAACTTACAATAATAATGCAGAACACAGTGAAACATATCTTAATTCAATGTAAATCATGTTGACTTTATATGCATATTTATATAACAAAGTTTGCATTGTATTTTATATATATTTTTTTTTTTCTGGTATAATGATTGTCATGTTTATTGCGAAACAATGAGTTTATAATAAAATTGTATTTATTTTTATTTTTTTTTTTTGTTCCAAAAATGTATGAGAAACTAAAAATAAAAAATCTATGGCCTTTCAGTACTAAGTTGAAATAAGTAATTTTTTGGAGTATTTCATAGGTTTTATGAGGAAATTGTTGTAGCCAAAATGGAAATTTATTTATTTAAATGCTTTAATTTGTAGACATTGGCTAATTTGGAGTATACAAAGTAAGCCTTGTGAAGGGCATAGGCAACTGCCCGGTTACCTCAGGTAAGCTGAGACCTTGGAAGTACTGGCAAAGACTATTCCAGCTAGTTTTCCAATGTTTATGTATAACATCCTTTGATTAAACTTGTAAAATGGGTTACCATGTGCATGGGAATAAAATCGCTCACCAGACCTAGTGCAACTTTGAACTGGGTGTGCTCAGATTCTCAGTTTTCTGCTCAGATTCTAAGTTTGATTTGGGGACATGTGGCATTTTCTTGGGGTCAGTAATAAGGACTTAGGGTTTGCTAGGATGAACTGTTAATTGCAATGACAGAAACCATTTTATCACATGCTATACCTTGTCTCCTGTGTAATACAACCATTACAAATATTTCTATTTTACATATGTGTAAGATAACATTCTGAACGTTTTCATTGGCTAGATATTCTTTGACTGACCAATCAGATGACGTTATTTTGGTGAAATGATGTCATCAACATGAAATGAAGTCATGTCAGTACACAACATTTTGGATTTATCAGCATGTTTTGGTAAAATTATAAGATTTTTGTTTCGTTTAAAAGTATGTGATAAAAAGATCTGACATTCGTTGTCATTTTATACCATATTTGATTAAACTCGTCCAGGAAACTCGTTAGTAAGCTCGCCAAAGGCTCGCTTACTAACAAAATTCCTGAACTCGTTTAATAAAATATGGTATGAAATTACAACTCATTTCAGATCCTATATATGTGCTTTTGTAATATATACTAGGATTAAATATATTTTATTTTCTAAAGTCAAAGTCTTGACTGAGCAACAATTTCATTACACACTGAACAGTACTAATAACCCAACACTATTTCAACTCATGATAAAATGGTACATTTTAAAAAAAATCATTGTTATCGAATTTGCACAACAATTAAATTTATGAAATAGGCGTCTGCCTGAAAAATTGTATTATATTTAATACTCAATTTATTATGAAACCAAACAAATTCAAACATCCAGACAAAAATAAAAATTTGTAAAATGCTGCGATCAAATCTGATCGAATTGTGGGTGGCATTTGTCGATAAATGGAGGAATAGATATCAATATTTTATAAGAAACTGCGTAATATTTATTTGACATAGTTGTCAACACGTTTTAGAGTCATGGAAGGATAAAACATGTATAAGTTATCATTAATGTTTTGATATGCGCTCATTTATCATCGAGTGCCTCTGCCATTTCAACCAGATTTGAGGGGTTCGCATTTTGATTACCAGTATATCGTTGGTCCTACAGAGGTTTCCGTTTGTTGTGTGTCAAGAGCAATGGAGGTTCATACCATAAGTCATCTATTCTTTTCAGATCAATGTTCAAATGCTATACAATAGTTTAATATTGGTCATTATCATCGCAGCATTTTGCCAATGTTGATGTTCGACAGCACGTTTTAATGTGTTTGTTTTTCGTAAATAGTGTATGAAATTCATTAAAAATTTTACAGGCAAACACTAATACCATTAAGTTAATCACTGTGCAAGTTCGGTAACGTTTTCTTGAAAATGAACCATTGTATCATGAATCTGGTAAGTGTCCGGTTAGGAGTTCTGTTTCGTGTAGATATTGAATGTTACATCATCTTGGAAATCTTGTAATACTGCAATAAATTTAAATACCCATTAGCTTCATAATATCATTTGCAAAATTACATCTTCATGTCTTGTAATTTCTATACATGAGGCGCGTCGTGGGAAAACCGGTCTTAATGCAAGTGCTTAAAGTGTCATCCCGGATTAGCCTGTGCAGTCTGCACAGGCTAATCCGGGATGGTACTTTCCGCTTTTATGGTATTTTCTGTTTCAATGAAGTGTCTTCTAACCATAAATCCCCTTTAGGCGGAAAGTGTCATCCCGGATTAGCCTGTGCAGACTGCACAGGCTAATCCGGGATGACACTTTACTATGCACATGCATTAAGTCCAGTTTTCCCATGATGCGCCACACATTTATTCTGTTGAACATAAAGCTGGCTCTTATTTTCCCTGTAAAGTAGCCAGGAGAATTTAGTTTCCATTCAGGCAAGCCATTATCACAGACTTAATCAACAGAAGTCAGTGTTTATCAGAGGTTAGGGCTACCACATCAGATGTGATTCATCTCCACCTGTTGTTATGTACTCTCTGTCATTATTAACTGGCCTGAGTTACTGGCAAGAAAAACATTAACAAGATAGAAACAGAAATCTCTAACAAAGATGAAATCCAATTAGTGTTCAAAAGTAACTGCTGTATGGGGAAAAACCCTTACAGTTTACAGATTCAAATCATTAATATCATGTTCTTTTGAGCCACTGGTGCCATGTAATGAGGTATTGTGTCCATAAATACAAAATTTAGTCTTTTGCATACCATATCCATAAATCATTATGTATTGATCTTAATTATTAATTATGAAAAGTATTTCCACTTAAAGCCCTTGACCTGAAGGAAATAGTACGTTGTCATGGTAGTGGTAAAACTTTGTTTTATTAAAACTTAACATCCTACGCTTTAATCATTCTTTGAGAGCACAAAATAATGTTGCTGGAAGCAACATGAAATATAGATAATACATTCAATGTAATCATCTTTCTAGAAACAGTGATTTATCAACCTATGCTTAAAACCACACTGCACTGGTATCACTGTAGAAAATTATATTAACAAATTGATATTTTTATGGAATTGGAGATCTGAAAATCCAGGGTTCATTGTCCCAGGACTGAAATGTTTCCCAATACATTGAAGGGCAATATAACAGACAAATTGGAATGCTTAATCTTCTATTGTTACTGGCAGAACAATGGTTTCCATAATGCCTCTTATTGACCCATACAATGTATCTGGTTTGAATATCTACAATCAGTCATGTCTCATGTTTGTTTCGGCAGGATATTCATGTGCTTCAGTAAAACTTTGCTCTTAACACAGAGGATATTTGTTGATTTCGGTGTAAGATTGTTTTTTATTTCACGAGTGTCCATAGCAAATATATGAGTGAAATAAAATACGATCTTACAACGAAATCAACAGATTTTCTTTTTATTTTATGCTTTTGGACAATAAATAAATAAAATTGCGTGAGATGAGCTTAAACGTTAAAAATTCTGATGTCATAAAATTGACGTCATAAATGGTTCCAAAACTGTCACTCGTTAGTATGGTGGGAAGAAGTGCCATATTTTCAGAGTCGTTGTCGCTAAATTATAATTTTGTTGAATTTTATAATGTGTTTTATGTAAACACATGCATGTACATACTGTACATGTATATACATTTGCAAAGGGTTGTAAACCACTACGTGTAGATCGATGTTATTTATGCAAAAATAGTCTGTATATTTTCACTGCTCCAGCAGTGAAAATATATAATTTTATTTCAACAATAAAATTCGTTATTTCACAGGAAAGCATATAATAAATGCTAATCATCTTAATAATAAATCAAAACGCTGACAACGTAGAAAGACTGTTGGCGAAAAAAGAAACAAAGAGCAAATTAATTATGAGAGTATTTTTATTATTAGAAACATTTATTGAAGTAAGTCACCTGTCTGTTATATCATTTCTACAAAAAAATCTTGAAACTCATAATTATACAGTCTACCGGTACTTAAAATAAATTGGTTTAAACTGGTATTTGACCTAATTAAAGATGGAGATCCAGGCCACTGTTTTTTTGCAAATTAAAATTAATATAGTGCACGTCTAATTCAATGCTATTTATCTACGACATTCTAATCATTTTTTTTTTGTAATTTGTGCGAGGCAAATACTTTTGTGCACACTATTTAAAAAACAGAGTTATATGCATACGAGTCAATTTACAACGGTAAAAATATTCCATGAACCATATAAGTTCGAATCAATATTTAGTGCTTTTTATCACAAGCGCTATGTTCGGTAAATACCAATTTAAATAAAAATAAGTTTAATTAGTAAAATACATTCAAAACTCTCTTTAGAAGTTCCATGCTTTTCCATAATTCTTATGCATACATCAAAAAACAATAGCAATCGTCAATCGAGTCGTTACGATCGCTCTGCTATAAGTACTGACTCAATACTCTGTTGTTAAACTTACGCACTATGATGTAATACACAGTTAACCAGTCAACAGCACAAACATCTATCATACTTATGTGAATTATTATTATTGTTTATTAGTGTTTTAAGTCGGATCTATTTCTTGTCATCTATTCATAGAAAGTAGCATTGCTAACAGAAAGCCTCACTGCTCAGATTTACTGACTCCTAGCCTGCAAAGTAAAGAAGTAGTTCCCTCAAGACCAATTTCTGAATACACCTACTAAATCCTGTTGGCTTGCGCAAACAGTCTTAGTAAGGATATAGTCCGACAACATTGACCTGGCACTGATGCATATTCTGTTCGTTTCCGTAACCTTCTATCCAGAAAATGTGAGTTTAAATTAATTTAGCACACAATTCATGACATCAATTTAAATGATCGAGAGGTTAAGGCAGTTGCTTTTGGCTCGTGTGGTTGCGGGTTTCGAATACGTTCTCGGTCTTAACATATTTTTTTTAATTTGTGTATAATGGTATTAGCGAGCATTTTCACTTTTTTCGCTTTATGGATTACTTATTTATTTGAACAAATAATAAATTGAATAATATTTAATACATAACAATAACAAAAAATACGAGATGTATCATACACATTAAAGACATTAAAAGGCAAATATGTTGTTTCACAAAAAATGGACATCAATTACAGTTGCAACGTAGATTTCCTTTTTTAGCCCTGAAAAAAAAGAACATGATTGAAATGCTTATTTGATCATTATACTCTCTGAACACTAGGGGAACACTCTACCATTAGGCTATCAGTCCAGATCAAAAAGAGTATGTGTAGATACCAACTAAATTTTATCTCAAGAGCACAGTGTTTACAATGCATACAGGAGTACAACAACAAAAGTCTACAAAACATCATGGAAACAAATGAGTACCAGGTCAATGTTGTCGGACTATACCTCATAGAATTTATAATTTGGAACAAACTTGTATTTATGCATCTACATTGAACAAAACATTTTCAGCATAAAAAAGTTGGTAAAAAATAACTATTTGTAAACAAATGGTTGATTCCAGAACAAACGGTAGCAGCAAAATTATCGGTCTTTTTTGTGTGATATCTTCTTTGTCCAGTGTGATATCTGATGTAAGTTGTTTCCATTGGTTTCTTCTTCAGCAATTGTGATATCTGCTTTGCTTTGTCCAAGGTGATATTTGCTTTGTCCAAAGTAATATCTGCTTTGTCCAAGGTGATATATGCTTTGTAGAATGTGATATCGGCTTTGCTTTGTCCATATGATATCTGCTTTGTCCAATATGAAATCCCTTCGTCCAAGATGATATCTTACTTTGTCCAAGGTGATATCTGCTTTGTCCAAGGTGTTATCTGCTTTGTCTAAGGTGATAAATGCTTTGTCTAATGGATATCTGCTTTGCTTTGTCCAATATGATATCTGCTTTGTCCAAGGTAATATCTGCTTTGTCTAATAAGATATTTGCTCTGTCCAAGGTGATATTTGCTTTGTCCAATTTGATATCTGCTTTGTCCAAGGAGATATATGCTTTGTCCAATGTGATATCTGCTTTGCTTTGTCCAATAAGATATCTGCTTTGACCTTATGATATATGCTTTGTTCAGGGTGATATGCCTTGTCCAGTGTGATATCTGCTTTGTCCAAGGTGATATTTGCTTTGTCCACTGTGATATCTGCTTTGCTTTGTCCAATTCATATCTGCTTTGTCCAACGTTAAATCTGCTTTGTCCATGGTGATTTCTGCTTTGTTCAAGGTGAAATCTGCTTGTCCAATGTGGTATCTTCTTTGACCAAGGTGATATCTGCTTTGTCTAAGGTGATATCTACTTTGTCCAATGTGATATATGCTTTGTCCAATGTGATATCTTCTTTGTCTAAGGTGATATATGCTTTGTCCATTGTGATATCTGCTTTGCTTTGTCGAATATGATATCTGTTTTGTCTAATGTGATATATCCTTTGTCCAAGGTAATATCTGCTTTGTTCAATGTGATATATGCTTTGTCCAAGGTGAGATCTGCTTTGTCCAAAATGATATCTGCTTTGTCCAACATGATATATTATTCTTTGTCTTCTTGTGTCAAATCTCCTTTGACCAGTGTTATTTCTGCTGCATGTAATGTGATACCTGTTTGTATTTTTATATCTATTTCTGTGAGATATCTGCTATATCTAGTGTGAAATCTGCCATCTCTTGTTGATATTTGCTGTCTTTTGTGTGATATCGGCTTTATCCAGTGTCATATATGCTGTCTCCTGTGTGATATCTGCTATATCCAGTGTGAAATCTGCTATCTCTAGTTGATATCTGCTGTCTCTTGTGTGATATCTGCTTTATCCAGTGTCATATTTGCTGTCTTTTGTGTGATATCTGCTATATCCAGTGTGAAATCTGCTATCTCTTGTTGATATCTGCTGTCTCTTGTGTGATATCTGCTTTATCCAGTGTTATATCTGCTGTATTTTGTGTCATATCTGCTTTATTCAGTGTCATATCTGCTGTCTTTTGTGTGATATTTCTATATCCAGTATCATAATAAATTATTTGATGTCTCGTGTGTGATATTTGCTATATCCAGTGAGAAATCTGCCATCTCTTGTTGATATCTGCTTTATCCAGTGTCATATTTGCTGTCTTTTGTGTCATATCTGCTTTATTCAGTGTCATATCTGCTGTCTCTTGTGTGATATGTGCTATATCCAGTGTAATATCTGCTGTCTCTTGTTTGATATTTGCTATATCAAGTGTAATATTTGCTGTTCCTTGTGTGATACCTTTTGTAGCCAGTAATTTATCAGCTGTCACTTGTTTGATATCTGTTTTATCCATTGTGATATATAATTTTATGCTGTCACTAAAGTGATATCTGCTTTATCCATAGTGATATATGTTGTCTCTTGTGTGATACTTGTTGTATTTAGTGTGATCTCTATTTTATCAATTGTGATATATATCTGCTTTCTCTTGTGTGATATCTGCTTTCTTTAGTTTGATATCTCATTTGCCCTGGTTGTGTTTTGCTTTGTCCTGTTTCATATGTTGTTTGACCTGTGTAATATCTCATTTTACCAGTGGGATATATGCTTTATCCAGTGTGATATCTGCTTTGTCCACTGGGATAACTGCTTTGTCCAGTGTTATATCTGTTGTTTTTTCAGTGTGATATCTGCTTTGTCCAGTGTGATATCTCCTTTGACCAGTGGGGTACATGCTTTGTCCAGTGTGATATTTGCTTTGTCCAGTGTGTTAATTATATACGTTTGTTGTTCTTTCATGTGTCAAATGTTGAATTCAGTGAGTTTAATTTATT
This sequence comes from Congeria kusceri, assembly GCA_027627225.1. Lineage (NCBI taxonomy): Eukaryota > Metazoa > Mollusca > Bivalvia > Myida > Dreissenidae > Congeria > Congeria kusceri. The sequence continues at coordinate 26,776,006 of CM051040.1, forward strand.
TGAATTGTACAAAGAAAATCAAACCAAAAAGTTTGTTGTTGGTTGCTTTAACTTTTCATGTACAAAGCAATATTGTGTAAACCATAATAAACACTGTGTTAACCATAATAAATACTGTGTAAACCATGATAAATGCTGTTTATACCATAATAAATACTGTGTAAACCATAATAAATACGGTGTAAACCATTATAAATACAGTGTAAAACATGATAAATACTGAGTAAACCATAATAAACACTGTGTAAACCATAATAAATATTTAGTGAACCATAAAAGGCCTGTTCAATTAAATCAGGACTAAGCCTGCATGGCTTGCTTTGTAATATTAATAACATTGCCATTGGCCAATGTAGAAGCTGAACACTGAATCAGCTTCCATCAGGCATGACATGCCTATTGCCAATCACTTAACCTACCATCCATTCTCATACAATGACCTTTGTATGTGGAAACAAGGCAGAAAAATCTAATTCCACAGATTGAACAACCAGACTGACTTTTCTGACCAATAGCATTAATATAAGTGGCCATCCCTTATCTGTCTAATGCAGATGACCACACATTGGAGTAATTGCTGGTCAATGATAATTAACATCCCTTGGGACAACATATGGTTTGCAATCCCAAAACTATCTTCCAGCAACCTTAACTCTGATGAAGGTTCACAATGAGCCCTGAAGCCAGATAAAAGTCTAGATTGGTTTTTCAAAGTCAGTGTTCAAATGATACTTGCTGATGTAATAAAGAAAATATTAGTCATACATATGTTCAAAGACTGTTTGCAAGTAAGTCAGCATATTTACAAGTTTAGGTCTTTCAAATGAAAATACACTTGTAGCAATCTGAACATAATTAATTTGTATTTGAACTTACTCTTATCATTTCAACTAAAGAATTACCAATAACTATCTTTGTACAAAGATGATTTATCCAACTGATATATTATTTTATTTCTATCTATTATATATAATATATAAAAATTATAATAAGATACGTGATTTTGTGGTTGAAGGTAAAGAGATACAATTTATGTCTATAATATTGTTTGTTATTGGTATAAAAAAGTTATAGAAGTAGCAGTAGTAGTAGTGGTGGTGGCAGTAACATCAGTAGGAGTAGTAGTTGCAGAAGTAGTAGTACTAGTAGTAGTAGTAGTAGTAGTAGTAATAGTACTAGTAGTACTAGTAGTAGTTGTAGTAGTAGTATTAGTAGTAGTAGTAGAAGTAGTAGCAGCAACAGCAGTAGCAGTAGTAGCCTCTACTCCTGCAAATTCGTGGATGTTAAGCATTCGACGTTGCGCATGCGCATAAAACCCCCTTGTTTTAATAAAAACACATCACAATAAATCGATCTGAATGTAAACTAACTATTTAATATACGAAACTTGCTAATCTTTATTCAGAAATCTGTAATCTTCCTTAAAAAATAAACATGACCCTACAACGAGCTTGATCTTTTTCAACTGCATGTAAGTTCGTGGGCTACTTTTTATGACGTCATACGCTGAGGCCCTGCCACTGATTTTTGTGTTTTGATATAAATAGGGCAAGTTTTTAATGTCCTTATTTATTTCCTTTTATTTTTGTTGGATTTTAGTGAAATTAATACTTATACAATGTTTATTAACAACAGGAGGGGTTGAATTTTTTTAACAATTAATAAGTTTAAAACACAAATAACTGCAATAAACTTAACTAACATGGTATATTTATCTGGCGATGTTTTCTGCGCAATTTTGTGTTCTAGTAAGTCAAGCTGTTCTTCGGCTCACCCTTGCATAGAATTGGAGAACGCGTCGTTACGTCATTGAAGATAAAATTACGTCATAATTTCATCCACAAACTTACCGGAGGCCACGAACTTACCAGATTAGATGCTAGTAGTAGTAGCAGCAGCAGCAGCAGCAGCAGCAGCAGCAGCAGCAGTTAATGTTGACCAAATGCATACTTGTATGGAGGGCTACTTGAGTAACTGGAGTCTTCTGTAAATATTATTTGATCCATTTGCATGAATTTTTAGACTTAAAGGGACTGAACTCCAGGTGGTCCAATCTTAAAAACGAAAGAAAATTGTCACAACTACACAACTTTTTTACATAATCGTACAGAACACATTAAAAAATAAGACACATTTGTTTTTTTATTTACAATGATTTTAAATAGCTTTTGTCCTTTTTATTGTTTTAAAATCTATAGCGTCTGCTGATGCTATAACCCATACAGTAATTTAAAATCTATAGCGTCTGCTGACGCTATAACCCATACAGTAATTTAAAATCTATAGCATCTGCTGACGCTATAACCCATACAGTAATTTAAAAATAGCGCTGTTTATATTTCGAATAATCATGTGACAGTTTTGTTTTGTTGAGTCCATCTTCCATCAAAATACTCTTATAGTTATACTGAACTTTTAGGATGATAATAGTAATAATAAATATAGATAATTTTCAACATGCAAAGCTGTGATCAAGTCTTATACATGTGAATTCTTAATTAATTGTAAATGTAAATGAATGTAGATCTGCATGACTGTCATAATGTTAATTGTGTTTGGAAATTGTATTTAATTAAATAAATGGGCAAAGCTTGAATCGTTAGACCCAGTTGGTCTACTTAAACAAAAAATGGACAATATAAACGTAAAAAGCAAAGATTTTTTGTATTCTAAAGTTATTTCAAAACATTATGTTTCGACTCTACTTTAAATTTCATTACTCGGCCATGCTGTACAGAGTTATCTACCTTTAACCTCATGGCGTGTTACGCCAGTCTCCACGCAGCAAGTTCGTTTACCTGCGACCATTGAAATTCGCCCGCCTTACCTGTTGGACGGAGGTCATCCAGAGGTCAGCTGCAGTAACAACCATAATGGCTAGTCGGTATTGAGAAACTAGTGTAGTGTAACCTGTAACCCAACCATCATCGGAATGTCAGCGCGAGAGGTCAGGTCGGGGTCAACGCCGGAAAGAAAGGACATTTTGGGTCACCAGTGGTGGAGAGAGAACGAGATCTTGGGTGTCTGCAAAATACATCAAAGCGGATGTAGAATATAAGCCGGCTACTTTGATGAAAATGTTAAGCGTGCGTGTCCAACAACATTTTCCATTATGTATAATTCCCATGCCACCATAAGATCAGGTCAGCCTGCAGTTAATTACTGAATTCTACTTTGTAGGCCTACTTTTGAATACTGCGTTACGTTCACAGTTTCGAGAACGCATATGCACGCATGTGTAGATTGATAATCAGACACAAAATTTATTGTAGTATTGTGAACATGGATTCTTTCATACATTTTAAGCTCAGATATGTCTCGATTTGTGCCTTCTGATCAATCTGAATATGTTATAGAACAAAAAATCAACTCATTGACAAGACATAAACATGCTATTCGGAATTATTCGAATTGTCGAGGGGGGGGGGCAACTGCATTAAAATATCTTACATTTAAATAAATAATATTGGCATATAATTAAGATTTAAATAATGTACATGTATATACTGGAAACTAGTGGACAGATTTTATTAAATCTGAAAAAAATCATTATATCTATATGATTTATGTCGTTTTTGATTGGCCATTTTTTATTTTGACGTCAGATTTGTGGGTGCCTTTTATACCCAAATATTATGCTCACGTAGTTTCATAAGTAAAATGAGCACAGATGGTTAGTGCGCTGTCAATTGTCAGTTGTGCTCACCATTGCATCATACTGAGTTCGATACCCACTATGGGTTTTATTTTTTCAAGTATTTTTGTTTGTTTTTACCAATTTTCTCAAAATGTAGTAAATTATTCATGCTTTATTTCTTGTACACGCCTTTGTATTGCTCATTTTTATAACATAATATCATTAAAATTGCTCAAAGAGATCACTTTCGTAGACGTTTCCCTTTAACTATCCATTTCTGTATTATTATTTTTTTAGTATTCCTCTAAATTAAATTAAAACTAGCACAACAACGACAAGAAAAACAAAGACAAGAATAACAAGAACATCAAGGAAAAGTATGACAAGAGTACCAGGTTCAAGAATGACAAGAACAAGAAATGTCTTTAAAAAAGACAATCGGCGTAGTAATTAATATTGAGAGGTATTTTTTTTGGCCCTAAATATAATACAAGAGGACCAAGCTGTGACTTCACGGACCCCATATTTTTCTTTCTCTACTAAGGAGTCTTCTCGGACCCCAGATTTTTCGGCCCCTACTAAGGAGACTTTTCGGACACTAGATTTTTCGGACACTATAAGAAAACGTATCGGCCCCCAAAATTAATTTGAGATAAACTCAATAATTATTAATATCTGTACCTAGAATAAACCAATCATATACCGCCCCATGTTTTCACCGGTGATACATGAATAAGCTTAATACTAGTAATTTACGTAAACATAGTTGATACATGAATTTTTCAGGCAAATTTAACAAATTAACATTGTCAGAAAATAATAGCGGGAATCAATGAGCAGTAAGTTTATGAATTCCCCATTTATTGCAATTCTCGGGTTTAGGATTTTCCAGACGCTAATTGATGGGTGTGTATTAACACAGCATTACCGCGCGCTATTTTTAGAATGATTCTCCTGCTGGAGTTGTACTCGCTAGAATTAATTCACGGGGACGACAGTCGGTTACAGCGTACAATAATATTTTTACATTATGATAAAATAATAGGAAATATAAGCTCAATCAAATTTGCTAATATTTGTTTTGCTTATTTATCAGAAAAATACCAGAAATTTACCACTTTATATTTTACGTTAATCCATTGTTTGAAGTTTGCATTATCTAAAATAGAAAATTTGCCCAATTATATTGGCATTCAATTTTCCCGATGCATAATTATCGCAAGAAATCTAGGTCAAAAGTGATCTTAGACAGCTACGCCGACAAACAAGCTCAAAAATGACAAGAAAAACGAGTACAAGCATTACAAGAAAAACAAGTACAAGAATAACAAGAACGAAGTCAAGGTATGACATGAAAAACAAGCACAAGAAAAGCAGGTACGACAAGTAAAACAAAACAATAAGAAAAACATGTGCATGAATGACAAGAAAAAGAAACTAAAAAGACAATAAAATCAAGTACAAGTACTACAAGAAAATCATGAGCATGAATGACAAGAAAAACAAGTGACTGTGCAAGAATGACAAGACAAACAAGTTCAAAAATGACAAGAAAAAACATGAACAAGCATGAAAAGAAACAAATGCACACAAATTACCAGAAAAAAAACAAGCGTAAGAATGAACAAATACGCGTAAGAATGGCCAAAATCACGCCGGGGATTCATTGCGACCATAACGCTCGCGTTATGTGTAGAAAATGTCGCAATGCAGCTTACGTTATGCTGTTAATACATAGAAATGGATGTCAGCGGTGAGTACGACTCCGTATTTTGTCTTATTGGACACTTGTGAGCGAAAATTTAAAAAATCGGAGAATGCTTTTCAACACAAATATGTATATGCTTTATTCTAGTTACAAACCTTGGAAAAATTACGAAATAGTATGCTGTAGAACTTTCGAAACGTTTACTGCTTCACTGTTATACAAAGGAAAACTTGGACATGTTTACAAATTTCCAAGAGTTTGGTACATTTAAACAAGTTTTTGACCTATAAACATCATTGCTGTTAATATTGCCGTGGTGTGCTACATGAAAACTGGTACTTTTTCTTTAAAGATGAGGCTATATGTCCATTTTTTATAATGTTGTGGTCGCGAAGCACATGTTGTGGTGTCAGTGCATGGTTGTGGTGCTGATGCGAGGTAACTCTGGAGGATATATTGAAGTAGGGTCTAAAACCATACGACATATGTTACTTTTTTATGCCATATTATGCTGTTGTTGACTTGTTGTTTTTTCTCAGATCAAGTTCTGGAGATGTCTGCAGTCTCAAACAAACGGTGAAGATTCATATGTAACTTCTGCGAAAAGTCATTTAGCTTTAATTGATTAACTCTAAGTGGAAGATGTTACGAAATTTTAAAAACGCGCACAATTTCAATTTGCCAATATCACAGATCCCATTTTTTAAAGAAGATAGTCCAAATAAACAGTTTGCTCTTGATAATAACAAAGTACATGTAATTACATGTTTATTTAAACATACACCACATGTAGGCTTATTTTATTATGTTTTCAATTGTTTATTGGAGCATTGGAAATAAAATACACGAAAGCGTATATTTATTTTGTCAAATTATTTGTTTATTTTTATATTTTATATTAAAAGGCATTATACATAGTTATACATATGACACATGTTCAATTTCTTTGTTCGATAGAGCATCCACATAAAAAGATTGTACCGGAGTAAGAATGCATTCAAATAGCAATATTAAATATGCGGGGTTAAATTGGAATAACACATACTTATATCACTACCGTAACACAATAAATCAATGAGTAATCAGACTATTGTGTGAACCCAATCGTTGTTAATAAGTCAGTGAATAACAAATCGTTGTTAATAAGTCAGTGAATAACAAATCCCTATTCTGTTTAACACAACACCTGCAGTTGCAATAGATAAAGATTATCAAACAGAATATTGTCATTGGTGCCATTTAACTTAATCAAATGTTCTAAATAATATTGTCATCTGTGAGCATAATTCAACGATTGTAATATTAAACATCAAAAATGAATGCATGAATGCAGTACATCGATCAGGCCTAAAATAAATATTGTTTGTTTCCCCTCCCGCGACCGACCCAGCAAAATCGCCGCGACCCACAAAATTTCACAAACCAAAGAAAACAATATTTTATTTGTGTGTGAACATGTGGGGTGCGAATCCTTAAAAAGAATGCAATAGCGTGTACAAATCTTACTTTCAAAAGACGTTTATAAAATGACTTTAAACGGACAGTTCTCGGTAACGCGTAATTCGGCATATTTTGACGCATGCTTTTACGAAAAGGACGCCTTAACATTCAGTGTCAGATTCTAGAGCGCAACCATTTCCGCTCGCATATGCATGTTTTGTTTAAAGACAAAGAACGCCCATCGGCAATGAACAAACTCGCCTTTATGCACCAAGTGTCCATTATCGATAATCTTGACGCAGGAGGAGTCAGCTTAACAAGAGCCAAACCGTCAGCCAATGAGAACGCATAAAATTTCCAATATGCAAATGAGCGTCGTCGTTAGAAAGTTTATCGCGCCCTCATTCTAATTTTAATTGGTAAAGGTGCAAGTCATTTGTAACACATTTGCGTTAGGTATGTGTTTTGTTATAGATATGCGTGTTTTTAACAACCGCGTTTGTAATAAATTACTACAAATTAAAATAGTAAATAAATAAATAATGATAAATAAATATCACAATTTTTGTGAATTTTGGTGAAAGGAACCGTTTACTAAGAATATGAATTACGACGTCATTTAACTCGACAAACTGATCGTGTCGAGCGTCTTATTTTGTTAAAAAAATAAATAAAATTACTAGATCTAGTAATAATTAACGGAAGTGTTAAACAAACTAATCACTGCACACGGATTAGAATTATGCAAAAACTTTGGCTGAGGCAACATTTGAATGAAAGTTAGCGGAACTTAAGTCCTTGTCAACAATGAAAGTAAATAAACTTAAGCGCCTTTTCTTTTTATTTTAATTTATCAAAAATGTTGTGTTGCTTTCTTTTTATTAATGAACAAAGTCTTATTTCTTTTTATTTCAATAGAATGCTAATTCATTTATGCTCTAGCATTTGCGTTGTTCAGATACAGTATTGCAGATTGATGCTTTTAAACACTATCCACGTGCTAAGCGTGTAACACGCTTTTCAGCTACAAACTGCTAGCCACAGTTTGACAGTCACCGTTGCTATGGCTGTTGCTAACAGCGTTCTGGTTGGGATGCCCGGCAAATTGCAACGTCACGCTATTACTCCTTAGTTTTAACAGGTTTTTATTACTAACGCTCTTATTTGTAACGTATGTTATTGTTTTTTAAATTTTGATAAAACGCTATGAATCTACTAGAACGGAAATATTAAGAATTAATACTATAACGTAACATTTCGAACATAAGGAAAACATGAATGAAAATGACTTATTGTGTATACAAATAAAATATTTTTCCGACCTACCGACCCACCCTTCATTAGCATGGGTCGCGGGAGGGGAAACAAACAATATTTTATTTTCGGCCTCAAGAACGTGTCATATATAGTTACTACACTTAATCTTTCACCAGCTTAATGTTCTGTGTCTTAAAAGTTCTCAACAAGTGCATAGCTTTACACATGGCACTGATAACTGCGTACACCACTGTTCACAATTACAATGTCAATTAAGATATGAATTCTATTTAATACATATTGCTGTCACAGGCAGTTGAGGGATATAGTAAATATTGCACCCCCTCCCCCCCCCCCCCCGAGGAGAGTGATGTCGACCGAGGCTGAAGGCCGAGTTTGACATTACTCTTCGGGGGGGGGGGGCAATATTTACTATACCCCTCAATTGCATATGATATTTATTTTATTTTACCGAACATAAACATTGTAATTCAAAGAACAAACTAGTAATAAACAATTTATTGTTGGAAAATCAGGCGCTCATCAACCTTGATTTTTTAAAAACATTTTAATAAGCGCCTACCGATTATTAGCTAATACGGATTTCTCGGAAAACCCGAGTTTTTATTTTAAGCCCCACGCCCGGGGTATATTACAAATTATAGCCCGTTCGGGGTATATTACTTTCCAACGTCATGGCATGTTAAAATTATGCAGGGATGGGTATACGGGATTGTACAATGGGAAAACAAAGTGAGGTAGATCTATAATAATTCATCTTCAGCTAAGAGTGACGGCTTTGATGACAACATCCGTGCTTGTTTTTTGTTGCCATTCTGAACTAATATTGTTTTGTTCTTCTTGAAAAGATTTGAAGTCCATACTTGTCTAGTACATATGATTCCTCTTACAAACACGGGCGCGTTCTTGTGTAAAGAAATCCCTATGAAAACGAAAGTAAAACATTTCATCACAAGACCTTTGGTCATTTGTACGTTATGATGTATCGTTTACAAGAAGCATTAAGAAACTCCAAAATGTGATTATAATGATTTAATACTAACTGATCGCTTACAACAAGCTCTAAGAAACTCCAAAATGTGATTATAATTATTTAATAGAAACTGATTATACTGGAAGTACATGTCCATATTAGACGGGTAGAAAACTGACCAGCTTACGACTGACCGCGGAAATGGTGTATATTTCATATTGAAGTATACCTTTTATCACAAATGTTCACCAACATTGACGGTGGTTAACGGCAACAATTTCCATAAAGTGGCACATTATATACGGTCTTATCCTTATAAATGACACTCAGCGCACCCCCTTTTCAGATCCACTAATATAATGGGCACATGACTTCCGTGTGCATTTCAGTTATGCTATTAAATGGGGCGATTGATCGATGCATTTACATAATGAAGTTTATTTACAGAAAAAAATGTTGAAGCATTTAATACGTTGGCCTTGTTTCTATGAACAGTTAAGTTAACAGGTCAATATTATTGTAATGTATTAAAAGTGGTAATCGATGGTAATTTCGCGGGCACGGAGGTAATTTAGTAGTAATAGTAAAATCGACTTATTAAAATTTTTTGTTTACACGAAGTTCCATTACGAGCATGCGCAACATAGATAAAAGCTAATGTAACGTAGACAAGTTTTCACAGAAGTGTGCTAGCATGTAGGCACGAGTTCGAATGCTGCTTGAATCGTGAATCAAAAAACGTTTTAAACAATTCCATTACGGTATTATTGCTAATAGAACAATATATTCGAGAACAATGGGGATGTGTGCTGTCGTTATGTGTCTATTGTGATGGGAAATACTCTCGATATACCCCTTTAAGATGCTTAGACGGGTTTATAACAGTGACGCAATATGTCTTTCACTTCCGAATATTCTGACAAAAACATAGTTATTAAAAAGAGGTGTTATATGTGCTCCTATGTGCATGTTTGTACCTAAAAACTGTGTAACAGAAGATTTACAACATATACGTGTATCTTCCGGTGTCCTTAACAATATGATATTTTAAATAAAGATTTGATGATCTGTTTTCACCCATAACTAATAATTTTCACTTATTTATTCTCCCTCGCTTTTTAAATAATGTAAAAAGTAAAGTTTCCCAGTGATTTTTAGTTGAACACTGACTCACGGACTCCATTTTCTCGTTGATGTTTTTTTATGCCCCCGGCATCTTGATGCAGGAGGCATAAAGTGATCGTCCTGTCCGTCCTTCCGTCTTTCCGTCCTTCCGTCTGTGACAAGGTTAAGTAGATTTTACCGTTTCGTCTAGCACCAACACCGCTTACTACAACACTTTGATACTTACACAGTTGTTGCTTATGACCATTCCCTATCCATCCATATCACCCAACCTTACTTTGACCTTGACCTAATTTGGACTTATGATAATTCAAAATTGCAATTTCTTGGTTAACTAGATTTTACCGTTTTGTCAAGCACCACCTACTACAACACTTAGATACTTAAACAGTTGTTCCTTATGCCCATCCCCAATCCACCCCTATCGCCCAACCTTACTTTGACCTTGACCTTGAACTAATTTGGACTTAATAATAATTCAAAAGTGCCATTTCTTTGTTAACTAGATTTTACCGTTTCGTCTAGCACCAACACCGCTTACTACAACACTTGGATATTTACAAAATGTTTACTTATAACCGTTCACAATCCACACATATCACCCACCCTCACTTTCACCTTGACCTACTTTGGACTAAGAAATGGGCTACCCAGCACCAACCGGGGGCATGTGTGTTTATCAAACACAGAATCTTGTGTTTTTTTTCGTTTTTTTTATTGCAAACTTTAATCTTGCTTATCATGATGTTGCGTATAAAAATCTAGGTTAAAGTTTTGTGTATACGTTATATATGTTTTTAAACCTAGCTAGTAACGTCTTTTGGACGTGTTTGATTTATTGCATGTATTTTTTCGAACATGTTTGTACATGTATTTACATTTTGCCGGAACTAACTCTTATCTGCGCCCTTTCTCTCTTCTTCACACCAGTTGGATATTCAACATCACCTTTGACCATTAAATAACCCCATCTCTCAGGTCATCTCAGTCTGTGGGCGGGCATTCTTCTGTTATTACCTTGAGTGCAGTCCGGTTACAAAATAAACCATTCGGGTCATTCGTCATGCTCCGCGTGTTGTTGGGGAATATTTGGCGCGTTGCCAGGGATTTTGAAATCACCTGTTGTTTCTGTCCGTATGATATAAATCTATTTTACCTTCGGAATAAATCAAAGCGCCGACAGCATTAAATGGCTGTTGACTAGACATAAAAGAACCTAGACTAATTTTAGTCTCTGAAAACAAACTGCTGAAACTGTATATGAAATGTAAAAATCGACAAATCCTTTTTCTTGTTTTATCTTACCCAGTTACATTTCCTTGGGAGAGGTTACAGTCTTGAGCAAGATCAAAATGGCAAGCACATTATACAAGGAGCAAAGCAGGAGCAAAGTAACAAAATAGATGATTAATTCGATGTTTGACAGAAACGACTGCATCAGTCTAGGAAGAGCCCCGAAGCAAGAGAAACATGGATGCATTTTTTTCTAATATAAGTAATAGACATGGTGTATTTGTTTGAAGGTGTGTATTTCGCTTTTCATGGCCAACATCAATTTGAATACCAGTACCGCTATATGCACTTTTGCGCAGCCGCAGACACCAGTCCATGCCTTAGATTTGTTTCTTTAATAATCTCAATATTCTGAAGAATGTTAAGGATTTAATGGACTGTGAATCCACCTAATATTAGATATAGCTATTAAATATAAACACGAAATATCTTTAAAAAGATATTCGGCGTCTATGGTAAGTTTGAAAATAAGTAATGTCAATTGCACTTGTTACATAAATATTCAAAACTGATATATATGTATCAAGAGTTTCTGTGTATAATTAGCATTGCAAATAATGTATGCATGCTACGAAAATGAAGTTAAATTTAAGTAACATTAATTTCATAACATTTCGATTACGAGACTTCATTCACCACATTTATTTTGCATCTACTGGAGAAGTTGATAGAAAGGTGGAATTCTAAATAATTCTCCATGATACACAACCGCAATTCAAATTCAAATTAACATGAACAGTAAGTTTATAAATATAAATTCCCAATTTATTGAAATATTCAGGGTATGATTATCTGGACGCTAATTGGTGCAAGTATATTAACACAGCAATACGGCTGCTACAACCCGCGCTATTTATAGAATGATTTAATAATTTATACTGGAGTGTGTTGAACTCACTAGAATAAATGGGAGTATCGCACAGTTGTTATTTATATAGCGTATACCGTTTTGTAGGCTAAACAAAATAGTTATTTCATTCTGTGACTGAATGTAACATTCTTTTCATGACATACAATGAGAAAATATGTTCATAATTATGCTAAGTTCCAGAGTGTTATAACGAGGATATGTTTATAACTTTATTTTAACCGCTTATGTTAATAATTCTGTAAATTCTAATCAAAAAATGTATGCAACAATTTTTGGTATACATTAAAGTTTTTAAATGATTAAACCCTTGCTGTACGTTCTCATTTCCTAAAATTTATCCGTGATTTAATGAGTTGGGTGAAATATTACACTGTCGTTTAATGTAGATCAATGAGTACTGCTAATGTCGTCTGCTGCACCGTTCCGTGGTATAAATATTTTTTTAATTTCGACCTGCATGTTTTGGAGTATAAGATGCCTACATGCACGTACATTAACATGTTTCGTCCGCTTGGGGCAAAACGTATCGTAAATGACTTTTTTTTAATTTTACAGGGAGAGCAAAGACTGATTTTCTAAAGTTTATTTAAATTTTTACATAATATCTATACGATACAATCAAATATGCCCATTACAGTGCAGTTGCTATTTATTTACAGTTCAGTTAGTTTACAAAAATATGTGTATTTACCCGGTAATTGTTCAGTTACATGATTGTTTGTGCTGAAATTTTTTACATGCAATACTCATTTAAGTGAACAGAACAGAGATTTCGCGTTGGCAGGTATAACATTCGCACCTTTTGACAAGGCATGTTTAATGATATCCACTATTATAATTATACTTAACTGGCAAATCCATTTTTTTTACTTCAGTTAAATTATTTGATGACTTTTGGGTGAGCACAATTGGTAGTGGAAAGACATCGTATACGCAACTACGTGTATTTGCCATACTTTTTGCGCCAACAATTTTGGCCATATATTATTTTTTGCAAAAGTCAGGATTACCAGGTGAAATACAATCCATATCACAAATAGCAACCAGGAACCACATTTAAAATAACAATATGAACGTCCTGAACAAATGCCAGTTTTTGCAACACACGACCAGGAACATCGTCGGACCCCACGGTATATTTTCCGTTATCACTACATTCTTTCACAATAATCGCTATCACTGGTGATGAAGTGAAGCATAGTGTACATCAAACGTGCATCCTTGAGGTAATTTTGATGAGTTTACTAGTAATCATGCTGATAATTATATATACCTTGACCTATACCTGCTCATGAATTTAGAAACCATGATGAATAAGACCACACTGGCACTGATAACTCCTACTGATTCATATCAACTTTGTATATTGTACAAAGTAGGGAAATATCTAGAAAGTACATGGTGCTGATCAAAAGACCAGTGGGTCGGAGGTATGTGCGTTAACCATTTTTAGCTCGACTAGTCGAAGAATAGGTGAGCTATCCTACTACCCCCCGCCGTCGGCGTTCGCGACTGAATTAGTTAAAGTTTTTATTCAAAAGTCTTGTAACTTCAAAACTATATAAGTTATTCACTTGAAACTTGGAATATACCTTTGTCATCAACTCCAGTATCGGGACAACATTTCCCATAACTCTTTTTGTATTTTGACAGAGTTATGCCCCTTTTTCACACAGATTTCCTGGTTAAAGTTTATATTCAACAGTTTTGTAACTTCAATACTACATAAGCTTTTCACTTGAAACTTGGAACTAATCTTTGTCATCAACTCTAGTATCAGGAGCAACATTACCCCTAACTCTATTTTGTATTTTGACAGAGTTACGCCCCTTTTTCACATAGATTTTCTGGTTTAAGTTTATGTTCAAAAGTTTAATAACTTCAAAACTACATACGTTATTCACTTGAAACTTGGAACTAACCTTTGACATCAACTCTAGTATCAGGGGCAACATTACCCATAACTCTGTTTTGTAATTTGACAGAGTTAGGCACACTTTTTACATAGATTTTGTCTGTCAAAGTTTTTGTTCCAAAACTGTATAAACTATTCAAGGCTCCACTTAACAGTTTTTTATTTTAACAAATTTATGCCTGTTCCACTATCCAAAATATGTACCAACTGAAATACTTAGAATAGTCGAGAGCCCTGTCCTCTGACAACTCTTGTTTGACATGTTCTAATAATGAGGTAAATCCAAGGGTTTTATCATCAGTTAAATGCTTCAAATTAAGATTTTTTTAACATAGCATCTTCATTTGACATTGAATATTTTTATTAACATATCACATTCAAAAGACATTGAACATGTCTTTGTAAACCAGCCCAGAGGGGCAGCAGTGGGACGGGACTTAAAAAGGTGCAGAATTCAGCACCTTGCTATGTTGCTTTTTATCTTTCCGTAGCCATATACCATTTTCTTACATTCACCGCTTACATATGTATAGTGTACGAAAAGAACACAAGTGTAAACCTTAAATGCACGTGGTAACATGTTCATCACGAGCTAAAATGCCTCAAATATACCCCACTTGCGATTAATATACCTCTTAAATAAATCATAAAACATTTCGTTATTATAGACGTAATAAGTATAACACTCATGATCATTTAATTTTGTAGTTCACCTGAGCACAATGTTCTCATGGTTAGCATTATGAGGCTGTTTCCGTCGTCGTGCGTCGTCATTTACTTCAAACATCTCCTCTAAAACCACCTGATGGAGTTTAACTTGATAATTTGTCAAATTATTTCAATATATTTAATCAAAATAATTAATATATATAACAACTCTGGTTGCCATGGCAACCAAAAGCTAAGTAACTGGTTGATTTTAAAATAATTTAATTATTTTAAATCGTTAAAAACATGTCCGTCAGAAAGCGGGGCCTTTTCCCGTTATATGGCTATATTGAAATCTTCTTGTCAAAAACCATTCCCTGTATATGGGAATAATTTCACTGAACTGTTCATTGGGTAACCATCCGCCAAAGTCCTTAAAACCAGTTTTATTCTTTGCAAAATCATGGCCGCCTATATTGCCAAGCCGTTTTCTTATCGTCTATATTGAAGACTTGCCGTCTTTTTAGTCGAAATTATTTCGAAAAAAAATTCCTTGGGTGACTGTCTACCAAAATACCGTTAAATTATATGGATTTATGAAGGCATGACTGTCAGTGGTCCGTCATTGTCGTCAGTTATCAACATTTTACTTCAAACATTTCTTAACACGCCATTAAATGTGTTTATGATTCATTTAACCCAGTTAAACGATCAAGGGCCTTCTTGGCCCTCTTGGTCAAATTGGCTATTAAAATGACGACAGCTATCCTAGGACTGCTCCTATAAATATGCGTTCGTTATTGTTTTCTTTACATTTACATTATTTTTCGGAGTAACTGTCTAAGATCACTTTTGACCTAGATTTCTAGCAATAATTATGCAGCGGGAAAATAGAATGCCAATATAATTGGGCAACTTTTCTACTTTTAGGGAATGCAAACTTACAACAATGGTTAATGTATACCAATAACTGTTGCATACGTTTGGGGATTAAAATTTACATAATTGCTAACATAAGCGGTTAAAATAAAGTTATAAACATATCTTCGACATACACTCTAGAACTGAACATAATTATGAACAATTTTACTCATTGTATGTCATGTTCAGAATGTTATATTTATTCACATAATGAAATAACTATTTTGTTTAGCCTACATAATCGGCGCGCTCTATAAATAGCAATAACAATGCTACAATTCACGAGGACCACAGTCGGTCACAACGTACAGTGTTTCTTTTTGAGCTCGCGTCACGTCTGCTTGTCAATAGTGTTATGGTTTTACGGTGACAAGCAAAAAATATAAAATGGTTAATTTCTGGTATTTTTCTGATAAATAAGCAAATCAATATTAGCACATTTGATGGAGCTTATATTTCCTATTATTTTATCATTTGTTAAAATATTATTGTATGCTGTAACCGACTTGGGTGCCCGTGAATTAATTCTAGCGAGAACAACACACTCCAGCTGGAGAGTGAATTATTCTAAAAATAGCGCGCCGTAAAGCTGTGTTAATACACACGCATCAATTATCCTCTGGAGAATCCTAAACCAGAGATTTTCAATATATTGGGAATTTATATTTATAAACTTACTGTTCATTTTAATTTATATTTGAATTGTGGTCACGTTTTATAAAGAATTGTTTGTAATTGCACCTTTCTATCAACTTCTCCAGTAGATTTTATTCAATCTATAAAAATATTGAACCTCTTTCAATAAGTAAAATATGATGAAAGAAGTCTCGTAATACGTCGAAATGTTATTCGTGTTCCTTTAACTTCATTTGCCTAGCATGAATGCACTATGTGCAAATACTAATGATACATAATATGTATATTATTTAACATAACTATGTACACTTGTCTGATATATATCATAATTTTCATTCATTAGCGCTTTTATTTTCTGACAATGTTAATTTGTTCAATTTGTTTGACAAAATCATGTATCACTTATGTTTACGTAAATAACTAGTATTGAGGTTATTCATGTAGCACTGGTGAAAACATGGGGCGGTGTATGATCAGTATATTCATGGTACAGATATTAATAATCATTGAGTTTATCTCAAATTAATTTTGGGGCCGATACGTTTCCTTATGGTATCCGAAAAATCTATAGTCCGAGAAGTCTCCTTAGTAGGGAACAACAAAACTGGGATCCGATAAATCTCTTTAGTAGGGACCGAAAAATCTGGGGAGCGAGGTCACGTAACAGATCATCTTGGTCCTCTTGTATTATGTTTAGGATTCAAAATGACACTCAATATGAATTTCAACGCCCGTTGTCTTTTTTAAAAGACATTTCTTGTTTAAATATTTGTCATATTTTATTGCGTTTTTTTTTCAAAATCCTGACCCAAAACAGAATCCACTGATTACGTCTAGTTACTAGAAATTGGACTAACATAGAGCGTAATCGGAGCAGTTACTTTACCCAACGATTGCCTAATAACATCCGCTTCGTTATTGCGATGTGTAACCCGACATAACATCAAGTATTGCTCTTCATGCCCATCTGTACGGCAAGGGCATTGGCCTACATTAACGATAGGCTTTTGCGTCGTGGGGAAGTACGTATATATATGGCATAACCCAATTGTTTGCGTATAGGTTGAACGAACTCTTGGCTATTTGTATCTTTCCAAGAGAATACATTGGTAATTGTTGTTATCACGGTGTGGGGAACTGACATAAGTAAAGTATGAGCAAACATTGATTTATTTTCCAGTTGTATAAACATAATGCATATCTATATTAAGCCTGCCATTTGTTGCTGTTCTGACACGTGTTCTGTTGATAATAACTCGTACATTAACGACATGAATATGATATGATGCATCTTTGTTGTTGTTAGTGGTGGTGTCGTCATTGTTTCAAATAGTTCACTTCTTACTGGCTCCTCGGCATATAACTCCCTGTATATACAACGCTGCTCAGAATGGAGAAACCGACATGTTAGTAAAAGGCGTTTCGTTTGAAACCCCATTGTTACACGACTGCATGCGATAATCTGATTTTCGCTAAACAGAAGTGCTACTTATCGCCAAAATTTAAGAATTTCATGAAAACTACTCCAGCAAGACAGTGATTTGTGTCATAACAAATTTAGCAATTCAAAAATATAACTACCGGTATCTTTTAATTTGTATCGCAGGCAATTAGAAGCACGTGACATTTTCTATTTACTTTGGTAACCGTTATTTGGAAATGTCTATTTAATTTGAAATTTCACGAAAAGTATATGGTTATTTTATGCAGAAGTATGCCACCATACTTATGGAATTAATTTATCTGAAGTCATTTTGTAAAACATCATTCAACTAGTCATTCAACTGGTGTTATCTCGATTAAACAAGATTTCGGAGCCATTCGCATTTCTCTCGACACGAGTACCATACGGTGTAAGTTAAGATAACTTCAAATTGGTATAATTCAGGACATGGTGTACATGCCCGACAAGAGGTCACTGGTAATGAGGTCACCAACTAGACTGGGTTCACTAACCTGAAGGCGGAGGGCAAGGTCGGGCAAACCAGTCTGCCATATCCAATAAAACTTATTTGCCATATCCAATAAAACTTATTCTGATGACTAAAAGCCAAAACAAAGTATCTTCTGTTTACATATGACAACTTACTTGGTTTTGTATTTAACTGATACGTGTAATGACGGGCATGTAGATATATACTAATGTAATTAGGAAACTACACGTGCACGACGAGGGTTGATTACCTGAATGGCAAATATAATCTTTTGTGATATTCTTAAATGGTGTTCAGGATGGACCAATTACCCTTGTAGCCTGATATTGCGATGTTTGTTTTAATTTGTCAACATTATGGTTTATAACTTTATAACTTATATACATATACAAAGATCATCTTGTTGTTATTTGGTTTTATTCATTTATATTTAATGTTAAAGAACTGAAATGATGGACCAACGAAATAAACGTTGTTTTTGCATTTTCTAAACTATACAGTAAACGCCCTCATTTTTCCTGTATACGATACATATGAGGCGTGTCGTGGGAAAATCGGGCTAAATGCATGTGCAATAAGTGTCGTCCCGGAGTAGCCTGTGCAGTCCGCACAGGCTAATCCGGGACAACACTTTCCGCATACAGTGGATTTATGTTTAGAAGAAACATCCTGGAAATAGAAAATACCATAAAAGCGGAAAGCGTCGTCCTGGATCAGCCTGTGCGGACTACACAGGCTGATCCAGGACGACACTTTACGTAGATGCCATAGGGACCATAACATACATGCAAGGAGGGAAAACACTCCATGGGGTCTATGGGGTGCTTTATTCAAGTACAGTATCTTTCAAATCATAAAACAATTCGGCAATAGATAGCAAATATTAGTATGCTTCTGTATATAGTATCAAAATAACAATTAAATATATGTTTTATATAATGATATAGGATTTATTGTTTACAAAATGCCAAGCAACATTAACAGGGCGTCCATACTTTTTTTAAGCTTGTTTATGTTTGGCATTTTGTAAATAAAAACGTTTTATATATTTGTATAACGTAGGTTTTATATACTCAATAATATATTTGTCAATTAGTATACGTCTATATTTGGTAATTGGTGAGTTTAGCTGATTTATATGCGAGCTAAACGTATAACATGTATATATGACGCAATTAATAGTAATATAACACATATGGCTTTATCAAAATTCCATAATCAAGTGTTAATTTGGAAGTAACGTGGTTTGAGGAACCACAATGTCAAAATCGTATTTATTTGTATTTATAATCTGTATTTCTTTGTACATGTATTTCTGTTTACAAGATTGTGTGTGTAATTCAGTGTGTGTTTGTCTAGATCTAGAGTTACTCGTGTGTGTGGCTGTTGGGTGTGTATTGATATTCATACACGTTGTTCCCACCTACAAGGAGAGTTGTCAGCCAACAATTGGCTCATTATTGATAGAACGAGTAAGCTCCCTTACTCACAATAATAATTCAACCTAGAATGAGTAAGCTCCCTTACTCACAATAATAATTCAACCTAGAACGAGTAAGCTCCCTTACTCACAATAATAATTCAAGGTTGAAAACCAGAAGGTACCAGCTGTAATTTTTAGTTCGTCCCATGTGAGCCAGAAGGGCTTTTCAGCCTTTTTGCACATATGCTTTTTTGCATTTTACAACACATGCTTTGAAAAAATACTCATAACTAATTTGGGCCACAATATTTTCATACAAAAGGTGCTTACTCTAGTTAGCGCCCATTAAATAATAAAATGCCAAAAATCTGTTCCATCACAAGGTATCAAAATGTTCTGTCAAACCTACCTGATAATCTACCAAAGTTATTTGCAGTTTTTGATCACTTTTTATACGGAACACTTGGGCAGTGATGTTGTTGTTGTGTTTTTTGTAGCTCACCTGAGCACAACGTGTTCATAGTAAGCTTTAAGGATCGCCTTTTGTCCGTCGTTCATCGTCCGTCGTGCGTCAACATTGTCATTCAAAGAACATCTCCTCCTAAACCCCTGGGCATGTTTTCACCAAACTTCAATGACATGATCCTTGGGTGGCCCTCTTTCACATTTGTTCAAATCGTTCCGGTCCACTGCATATGTAGGTCACTAGAGCTAAAAATAGATTTAAAAACTGAAAACATTAAAAATCTTCTCCTCTGAAACTACAAGGCTGAGAGCTTTCACATTTGATATATGACATTCTCATATGGTCCTCTGCAAAGTTTGTTCAAATTATGCCCCTTTGGTCAAAACTGGTCACGCCCCGGGGGTCACATGGCTTATATAGTGTTCAATAGTAAAATGACTTTAAAAATCTTCTCCTTTGAAACTGCAAGGCCTAGTGGTTTTCTATTTGGTATGTGACATTGTATATTGGTCCTCTACAAGATTGTTCAAATGATGTCCCTGGGGTCAAAATTGGCCACGCATCGGGGGTCACATTGTTTATATAGACTTGAATAGCAAAATGACTTAAAAAATATTCTCCTCTGAAATCGTAAGGCCCAGAGGTTTCATATTTGGTATGAAACATTGTGTAGCGGGCCCCTACAAAGAGGGGTCATATTGTTTCAACTGACTTATATGGCAAGTTGGCTTTTAAAATCTTCTCCTCTGAAACCACAAGGCACAGAGGTTTCATTTTTTACGTGAAACATTATATAGTGGTCCTCTACAAAACATTATTGTCTAAATTATGCCCCTGGGGTAAAAAGAAGCCATGCCCCTGGGCCACAGAGTTTTTATAGACTTATATGGAAGTAGGGGTAGAAAGTGGCCATGCCCTGGGGTTACATGGTTTATATAGACTTTAAAAATCTTCTCGTGAAACTGCAAGGCCCAGATCTTTATACTCATGTAAGTGCTTTAGGGTCATTTGGCCCTCTTAATTGTTATAAGCCTTTATGATGCCTTAAACTCAGGTTAGCGACCTAGGTCCTCTTGTTTTTTGTTTTTGTTTTGTTTTTGAAAATATTGACCGAGTCAGTAGTGAGATGATTGAACCATACGAAAATAAACAGATTACTTGGCGTTCTTTTGTAGCAAATACTGTGTACATGTACATGCAATTAGGCAAGAGAAAAATGCTGCCAGATTTAAGAAGGTTTTGAAAACAGCGAAATATTGTGCTATTTTTCATTTAAAATATACAAATTTAAATATAATCAATCCATTTTGATAAAAACGAAGGGGCCTTGTCTACGAAAAGGGCCCAAACGGGACAACTGCAGTAAAAATCAAAACGCTGACTGCGTAGAAAGACTGTTGGCGACCAAAGAAACTAACAGCATGTCAACAATGAGTGCACTTTTGCTAAAATAGAAACAGTTGTTAGAATGATGTTCAATTCCCATCTTTAAACTTGATAGCATGGCTTCTTATTCAAGTATACGACGTTATAATAACAATTAATGTGTAAGTAACGAACAAATAGGTTTCAAGCTTATTATTTAAAGCAAACGCAAGTATATTCATGCCTGTTAACAAGTCAATCTGCAACGAGCCAAGCAGAATAACCGATGAAGCGTGGAAGTTAGGAGAATCGATTGTTAGTGATTCGTAGCCTAATGAGACAAAAGTAGGTCATACGATGCGTGCTCTCGATTTTCCATACTACAGTTTAAAATTAATAGATTGCAGTAATTTGTTGCCAAAATATTCATAATAAGAACCGTTAACAAGAAATAAATTTTCACAACGAGTCAAAAATAACCGATGTAGCGCATTAATAGAGTGGTCGTATTCCAGGACACCTAGGTGAATATTTCGGTTAAATACAAGTAAAAATCGAAAATATGGGCGTCTTTAGTTTGGCGTAACATTTTTAATAATTAACTTCTTTAGAAACTGTAATGGCAATAAATCGCATGCTGTACAATTATAATACACATGACAAACGTTATCTTAAATAATTGAAAGGTAAGAAAGGGCCCTTTCAGGTTTCGATTTACTGATTCGTAGCCTGTAAAGAAAAAAAGGTAGTTTTCCGCGATACCTGTTTTGGAAATTACCCTTTCACAAGTCAGAATAGCGTACATAAAATAAACAATATTATTATATCAATGCACTTGATATTTTACATTTACATTGCGAAAGGACACACATACATATTTATATTTAAATTTAATATCGAACTATCAGCAGGATGATTTTATTGAGATTTTAAGGGGACTTGTTCATAGTTTTTTCGTGTTTTTTTTTAATGTTATCAAATGTCATAAAGACAAAAACTATAGCATCTGGAATAATATAACACAAATATTGTATACAGAAAAAAAAGTGCATTTACAAATTTGCCTTCGCCGGGACTCGAACCCGAGACATTTGCGATCAAAATTCTAATGCGCTAACTTTTTATGCGGACTTTAACGCTAAGTGATACAAGTGTTGTTTTTTTTCAAAAATACCGCTGATCAGCGTTACAAACGCTAGATAATTTTATCCATTTCGATTTATGATTATCCATAAACGAAACCATAGTTCAAATTATTAGTCATGAGTGTTATTTCGTTTGTGTGTATATATTGTATAATTTCTTTTTGGAATCTATGACATAATTTTTGAAAATTGTCAATTTGCCAATTTGTGAAGAAGTCCCTTTAACTTCCCAATGCAGGATTTTGAAACAGCTTGTCACAAATGTTAACTTGGATAAGACGGTGTTTCGCGCACAAGAACAGGATATGGCTAGTGCCACCATAAAGGTCAAGGTCATACTTTGAGGTCAAATATCAAAACAAAATGGTTTGTTGTCAAAATAGCGCTTGTCCTAGTTCTAACATCTCCATGCATTGAAAGATTTTATAACAACTTGGCACACGCCAAGGTCATACTTTGAGGTCAAATGTCAAAATTAAGCGCCTTTGTTATGCCTGGAGGGATTTTTTTTTTTATATAACTTCAGATTCAGATTATTATTCCCCTTGACTAGACGATGTGTCGTGTAGTAGACCCATACCCATCAGTCAAAGGTCAAGGTCACTATTCATAATCAAAGGTCAAATACTTGTATTTTGTTTCTGCTTCATAATTTCTTGATGTTTGGAAGAGTTTTAATATCACTTTAAATTATTATCCCCCCAGAAAATGTGTCGCGTAAATGACCCATGCTTGTCTGTCAAAGGTCAAGATCACAAGGATTTAAATATTTCTACAGGTTTTTATTTCCCATGACCAGAAGATGTTTCACATAAATGGCCCATACTTTTATGTCAAAGGTCAAGGTTACAATCCAATGTCAAAGGTAAAATTTGTGTATTTCATTTCTGCTCCATATATAACTTCTAAATGCCTAGAATAATTTTAATATAACTTTCATATTATTATTCCCCATAACCAGACGATGCGTTCATGACCTATGCCTTTATGTCAAAGGTCAAGGTCACAGTTTATGGTCAAATATTTGTTTAGAACATTATATTTTCTGACATAGAGGGATTTTCAAATGACTTGGTAAAGATGATGTCCATCGTTATATGGTATGTTGCAAGCAAGAACCCTGCCTGTAGCTTAAAGGTCAAGGTCACATTTAGAAGTGAAAGGGACCATGTCGAGAACAATTGGATGCATATTGTACTATAAATTATATTATATAATAGAGATGCACTATACTATGACATGTGCATTAAATAAATAAAAATTATTATAAGACACAATGAGATACTTGATAAAAAAAAGTCAGCAAAAAAGTCTGAAAAATTAAAACCCCAAGCGGGGATCGAACACACGATTTAGGAGTCATACGAATTAATGACAGTATACAGCGCTTTAACCAGTTGCGCTATCATGCCTAGTAAGGAGTCGTGTGTAAACTATGATTATACAAAATACACACATTTCTAAAGTCAAAATGTAAACATGAAAATGGCCAAACAAACAAGACCCATACTATATATTGATTTTTATCTCAGAATGCGTACACTCTTTTTCCATTTATATCAACCCTGTTTTAACCGTTATTTTTTGCCAGTATTTATATCAGAATTTCAGATTTTTTTTAAATATATTGCCCCCTTGAGGCCCTTTAAAGGTCACATATAAAAAATAAAATGTGTATTCCATGTGTTAGTGTACCTACAAAGAGGGAATCTGTTAAAACTTGGAACAAAGTCCTTACCATCATGAGAGGATGTGTCCCATGCAAAACATTGTTTTGTTTATTTTTGTTTGTTTTGTTGGGGTTTTTCGCCGTTTTTAATAGTATTTCAGTCATATGACAACGGTCAGTTTTTAACCTACTCACACTTTTCCTGGGCAAGCTTAGCCGGTCTAAGTGGTTTACCAGTACTAAGTGCACATACATATGCCAGTAACTGACCACTGCCGTACTTGAATCAGCGGTAGGGGGAGAATGGCCGTAGAAATAATTTCATGACCAATCCCCACACAAGTTATGTGGCCGGGCTGGTGTTGGAACTCACGATCCCCGGATTGACAGTCTAGCCCTCTACCAACTGAGCTAGCCGGGCCCGGCCAAGCAAAAACATTGTTCTGTGTGTGAATATTGTTCTGTGTGTGAATAAAATGGCTGGGTGGAGCGGGTTCTAAATGTCAAATAAGCAAAATATCTTGTTACAGTGTGGCAATGCAATACAACTGGAAACCTGGAGTATTTTTCTCCTTTAGTGATAGCTTTAGTTTTATTTTATTTGAATCCAAAATGTTGTATTTTGGAATGATGTTTATATCCTTTTAATATAAATATTTATTTTCCTCTGCAATAGGTGTGTAGAGATGAAGATCTGCACTACTTTGAAATCGAAAAACCAAAATTAATTTATTTACATATTTTATATTCTAAAACATATGCTTAATTGTTCGCACAAATCGCACAGTCTTTCATATCATTAACGTTAAAGATGGACGACCATTTAGAAATACATGCTGGCAACTATTCGTTGATATAAAGTATATAATACATGGACCGAGTTGCGTTCGTATATTTAAAAAACGACCGTAAAATATTTGATATAAATGGTTTATCAAAACTAGGATCAAACGAGCTACAAGTCCTAAGGTACTTTGTTTGTGCATTAACAATGCCTAGAAAGCAAAACAAGTGTAGAAATTATATATTTCACAAGATTCTTGAATTAGAAAATGTTAGTTCACTGTTACTGACCATCTCCAACGAAATGAACACCGCTTTCCGTTTTCAAACCATGATTGGAAAAAAACAACACTTTTGTAACCAATCACAATGACTGGATTATACAATATTGAATTTTATAATAAGTACCTGCAGTGACTTGATCAAACTTATTAAACCTCATTCAGCATACTTTTTTATAAGCAGAATTTGTTAATGTTTGTTCTACACAAAATAAAAAAACAAACTACATGTTCCAGTATTTTATGCAACAGATAAGGGCGTGAATTAAAAAATGATTTAGCACAGGCAATATTCTTTCGTTTTTATACTTTTAATTGTTTTATAAGCGTCAGTATCCGTTTTGTCCAGTTTTAAGGTGATATTTTTCTTCTTTGAACAAATTGTTTATAAAATTGGGTTCTAACATTATTTAGGTCGATGTGAATTTTTTAACTAGCATGTCAAATGTATGTTATTTCCATTTTAGTTTACATTGTGTTTTAATGCTTTCACAAATGATTTCCTATCCAAATGTCTCGTATGAAAATTAACTTTCAAGCCAGAGTTTTGTCTACAGAACAGGCCAGGAGAAATTACATCTAATATTCCATTAAGAGATTCTGCAGTGTCATCCAGGAATTCAGATTAATTTGGTTTGTCTTGAGTTGAAGGGATACTATTTTAGAGCAAAGTAAATATATTTGGTAACTAAGAGGATTGCCTTGTCGCATCTGCGTTGTATTGGAAATAACTATGACAATAACCAACATTGTATTACCGCTGAATTCCGTCTTTATATACATTTCCGCGAACATTTCGATCACCCCTCGTAAAACACTAAAACATTTTCATGTAAGGACTAAAATTAAAAATTTAAATGTCTATTTTACGAATGCTCATGACAGAGAATCGAAGATCTTTTCAAAATCTATAAGTCGTAAGAGACTGGGAATATCATTTGCTTCAGTGTTATTTAGTATGTTGTTAATAAGTCAAGAATTTTCCCCTATAAACCCACAGTACCAATATTGTTTTCTATAACTTATTTTATACAGTATTGCATAAATGGAAAAACTGCGAACTCGAATTAGAAACAGTTAATAATTGTGTGGTATATAGTAAGATTAGACGCACTGGACCATGATGCAACGGCAAATTTACAAGTTTATATATTAATGTTTTCATATTGATATAAAATGCTTAATCTAAGTTCGTTTATGTGGTTTATTTTGGTTCGACCGAAAAGATTGGAATGATGCAACGATGAAATATGGTTTCTATTTTCACTTATCAAATACAATACAAACTTACGTTATATTGCAAACCAATGAGAAGTCAAGAATGGTATACGATTACATGTACACATTGAAAGGATTGGTATGTCAGATGTAGTGATTTCTTGACGTTATGTTCTAACAGCAAGGCTTCACAGAAGCTTTTTGTTTCTTGCATAACCATAGACCTTTATAGTTTTTGTCACTTATATAATAAATTATAGTTAAAACAAATGTAATGTATTGTCTACAAAAACTTATAAATAAACGTTTAAAATGCGACTCTGTAAACAGTTTGCATATAATTCATCATGGGCAAATCCATTAATACATCGCATGATGCAATTATAGCATAGCTCATCCGATTTGTCTAACATCAATATGGGAATGTTGAGCACACATGAACGTTTAGAACTAATATATGCCGTAAGATTAACCCAATAAACATATAAATGTGCGATATGTTTTTTTTTTTTATTATAGAAAATACATACGTCAATATACCGGTACGCCACAAAATATTGTTTACTACACATATTTGAGCTTATATAAAATAAATATGCTAATTTAATTAATAACTATACCTCTACTAGTATTTGTAGAGCAAATAATTATATAAAACAAGAATACACATACGAACATCGTAGTAGTTTAATACTATTTTATTGCCTTTTTCATAATATATCTAAACAAATGTGCAAATACAACATAAAGTAGACATAGTACATAATCAACGTAGAGAAATGTGTAAAAAAAAGCAAAAGGGTTGGGTCACAAGTTTTAACAACATTAGATAACGACCCTTCCCAAGAATTTCCGGACTGGTTCGTTATAACTAAATGCATTTATATAGTTTTATAATAAGCACAAAATTAATGTACAATGAGATATGTTAGTATGTAAATATATATTGGCAAATGACAAAAAGTGAAACAAAATTATTTCATATTCCATGCAGTATATTATACCGTGTATTTAGTATAACAACAAGAAAAAAGGGAAGAAAAAGGAATATATAAATGATTGTAAATACACGAAATAATTATAAATAATTATAAACAATTGCTCCACACCACCCAGCTCATACAAGATAAGTTGCAGCGAAAATATGTGAATTCTATTAATAAAAATATACTTATGTAATTATAATCAATTCGCGAATCTATTCGAGGTTTGTATATATCGTTGAACTTCCAGAAATAATGCCTTATTTGGATTATCAGACAATCCTGGAATACCAGAAAAAGGAATATATAAATGATTGTAAATACACGAAATAATTATAAATAATTATAAACAATTGCTCCACACCACCCAGCTCATACAAGATAAGTTGCAGCGAAAATATGTGAATTCTATTAATAAAAATATACTTATGTAATTATAATCAATTCGCGAATCTATTCGAGGTTTGTATATATCGTTGAACTTCCAGAAATAATGCCTTATTTGGATTATCAGACAATCCTGGAATACCAAATAAAAATAGTTTGTTTGCACTAAGGAGATGAAATGGACTCGTGTTAGTAAAGAGAACGAGTCGTTGCTCTGAGTAGAGCGGACATTTGAAAAAGAAATGATCGGTATCTTCGACGAGACTATTACACACACAGATTGGATTTTCACGTAGGTGATTGGAATGTAAATCGGTATTTAAATCACTACATTGGTTTCTTAACCGTGCATGTAGAATTTGTTGTTTTCTTTCACCAATAAGAAAAAAATGAAGGAACTGTAGGAAGATTAAACATTTGTTTGTGTTTTTAAAGCCTGATATCGAGCGAGTGTCAACATCAATATCATTCCAAAGCTTAATCGACGAAAGAATAGTAGAATTCGAATAGATCGCTAGTCTGCGGGCAACTGTTGCGTAATTGCCACTATTTCGTAACAAATATGGAATGTTGTAAGACGGTGCTGGAAAAAGATTGTTTAGATACTGCGGTAAGAGACCTTTATTGTGTTTATATACTAAAACAAGTTTTTGTATTTTTCGTCTGACATTTAGAGGAACCCAACCGATTTCTTTTAGAAGAAGAGTAGTTTTAGTTGGCCTTGTTAATCCTGTGACAATTCGGGCTGCATCCAATTGAATTTTGTCTAATAATTCCGTTTCATATCTTGTACAATTGTCCGAAACTATAGACGCGTATTCTAAAATGGGTCTTAAATATGAAATGTATATTTGATTAAGAGTTTCGCGTTTGAGTTTATATTTTAACATTCGCATGGACCCAAGTACTTTTGAAGCCGATTGTGTAATATTGTCAATGTGTTTATGCCACGAACCATCTGCGCTAAGTGTTAGACCGAGATGCTTGTGGAATTTCACAAAGGATAATTGAGTTTCGTCGAATATTAAGTTGGGACGGTTTTTATTTTTTGAAAGGGTGAAAAATATTACTTCCGTCTTAGAGGGGTTAAAATTAACAAGCCATTTCTTGGCCCATTGATTTATGCAGTTAAGGTCATGATTTAGAATATTTTCAATAAGAGCATTGTCATTAAGGAAACAGATAGTGAACTGTCGTCAGCAAATAAGCGACTAATGCTGAGAAGTGATTCAGAGATATAGTTAACATATATTACAAATAATAGTGTCCCTAATACTGAACCCTGGGGAACCCCAGCATTTATATTTTTGATCGAGAATAGGACGACCCAATGAATACTTTTTGGGATCTGTTTGCAAAATAACTGGATATCCATTCAATGATATTCCCAGAAAAGCCTAGTTCTTTAAGTTATTGTATAAGGCCTTTGTGCCAAACTCTATCAAATGCCTTACTAATATCGCAATAAACAATACAAGTTGATTTGTTTTCGTCAAAAGATTTACATATTTGATTATACATGTCAATTAATTGGTAAACTGTAGAATGTCCTGGTAAAAAGCCTGACTGATTTTTGTAAATAAGTTGATTTATGTGTAAATAGTTGTAAAGGTATTTGAAAACTACCCTTTCAAATACTTTGCCAACACAACTTATGAGAGATATGGGTCGATAATTCGAAGGAATAAATTTTTCATCCTTTTTAAATAGGGCATAACATTGGCTTCTTTCCAACAAGATGGAAACATATTTTCACGAATCGATCTGTTAAAGAATATAGACAGTGGCTTACTTATTGATTTAGATGTTTCTTTTAACATTTTATGACTGATACCATCCGGGCCATTGGCTTTGTTGATGTCTAAGTTACTTATAACATCGATTACATCTTGTTCGGAAATAATTATGCTGTCAAGAATAGTACTTGTTTTCTGTTGAATGGAGGTAAGTCATGGTTAGTTTCATCAATTGTAGATATAGAGGCAAAGTACTCGTTAAGTGTATTGGCTTTTTCTATCTCTGACACTGAATACGATTCATCTGGATTCAATAACGGAGGTATACTGTTGCAATTGTGTGCATTTTCTTTGACTAGCATTTTTACCGTTTTCCAGTATTTACGAGGATTACTTGTTTTACAATCAGCAAGTCCATTTTCTAGAGTATTAAAAAAGCATTCTTTTGCGTGTTTTTCATATTGTTAACTTTATTTCTTAGATTTGTGTAACTGGACCAGTCAGACAATTTACCGGACTTTATAGCAACATTCTTTTGTCTATTTCTTTGGCGTGAGGTTTTGCGAATTAATGAATTATACCAAGGACGGTCGTTAGGTCGTATAGTAACATTTGATGATGGAATAAAAGAAGAAGCTAGTTCAAGAAAAGTGTGTGTAAATCTAACAGCAGTTTGATCTAGATAACCCGTATTTAAAAAGGTCCAATCGTATGACATAATGGCAGCATTTAACTGACTGAAATTTGCATTCTTGTAGCGCCATACTTTTCTTTTATAAGGAGCATTTTCGTTTAAATCGATGTCAATATGTATGTATGTGCCATAGTGATCACTTACTGACTTATCAATTTCAAGGATTCCAGAATGTAAACGCTGCAATGTGTTCGTTATTGCAATGGGATCTATCAATGTACGAGTTTGTTCTGTTACTCGGGTTGGTTCGTTTATTACGTTTGTCATGTTGCTCAGATAAAGCATATCTTTAAATTTATGATTGGATGGATTCAGTTGATTTTCATTGATGTCGCCAACAATAATAATGTTATTACAATAATCATGAGCTTTTTCTATGCATATTTGGAATCGATCCCAAACTTCAGTGGCGGTATTTGGAGGACGGTATACATTACAAATTAAGTAAGATCTAGAATGGTCAAAAAGTTCAACCCATATAGATTCCGGTAGTATTATTTCCAAATTTAAAAGTCGTGTTGGTCTAAATGATGACGAGACATATGTTAATAAGCCCGCGGAATGATAAGTGTTATCTTTCCGAAAAACGCAGTCATGGCCTTCTAAAAGTATGCTTTCATTACTAATATCTTTCGAACGTTTGGTTTCTGTAAAACAAATACTATCAAAATCCAAGAAATTGTTCCGAATATATTCAAATTTATTACGAATACTTCTGATGTTTGGGTGAAATATTGACAGGCAGGACTCCCGCGAAGATATATTAGGTCGACCAGGATTAGGTTCAATATCTCCAGACAATAACAGTAGCAGAGAAGACCAAGTATACCTGTCAGTACCTGCAAAATGTTCTACGCAGGAATTTATATGAATTAGATTGCTGTCTGTTACTATGCAAGGACAGTACAAATAAAACCAAATGTCTCTCAACAAAGAAATATAGTGAAGATATAAGGATGTATACGTTATATAAAAATATAAACTCCTAAAAAAATGACATCGTAATAACATTACTAATGAAAGTTTCAAACGTTTGACACGTAGTCATGACTCTTTCGTTACGTTATTAAGCTTTCGTACCAATAATTGTAATTGTTAGTGTTATTTTGATGTTCTTACTTTTCATTAATCGTGGCCCGTTATATCTGCTATGTAAATACGGAATGCCTATTTTTGGAACATCGTGACGTTCTGTGATAATAGGGACGTGTTTGGTCTGTTATGGCAGTGGATCGACCAAACATGGACGGAGTAATCAAGTGCCTGGTTTTGCTTTTAGTTTCGATAGGTAAATTACTTTAAGGCGTATTTAATCACATTTCTTATTCTGAGTCAATGTATTACTTGTATTATGGAAAATACTTGGCAAGATTGCTAGAAGTAAGTGGCATTCATCTGAATTTAACGTCTTCGCATGTCGGGTGTCATTTTGTACATTATTTTACAACTCTTATTTTTGGATTTTAAAATGTCTGTGAAAAATATTTGTTTCTATTGTGTGTTGTTTTTATTAAGTGTGTATGTACGATCTTTCGTACCAATTATTTTTTAAAAAAAGCAGATACAAGTGACAATAAAACTTGAAAGCAAACAGATAAACGTAAAAATGACGACGGAAACACTTCAATATGGAATAAATCAACAAGTATATACTAGTGTCGAGTTTTTGCATCGTTTATTTGTGTTGTGTAACCTTAACCAACTGTCAAGTCAACGTACATACATATTTGAGTTTCCTCTTGTACAGACGAATATTATTCGGTAATTACAAACTGGCCAATTGTACGTTTAAAGTAAATGTTTGTTCTTAACTTTTATTCCGTTGTAAATAGAAATATAGGTTAATTAACGTTATTTAGTTAATTGTATTATGCCACTATATTGTGTACATACACATTTTAATCATACACGCAAGAATGCATATTTGGATCGGCCATGTGTTTGGCGACGGAAATGAACAACAGGTGTACATGATATATGGTAAAGCTACAAACGGGCTATTGCCCACGTCGGAGGCCGCACGAATGCCGCACGATGCTTATACGGAAACGTGTGATTTTCGTGCGGCTATCCGGCGGTCTCACTTCTCACGGAAATCGTGCGACATCCATGCAGAGGCCGAACAGCTTCCGTGAGGAGATGGTGCGGCGACAATGCAGCCGAGCCATATGTTAGCTTTTGGATGCCGCGCGATAATCGCGCAATATCCGTGCGATTTTCACGGCTACCGTACAGGCATCCTGCGGCAACTTTACGAAAACCGTACGAGAGCCGTACAGATTCCGCAAGATACCACATAAACAACAACGTGATTTTGCCGCACAATCATTGCACGGCCTCCGCACGATGCCCTTGCTGACATCGTACGGTATCATCTACGATATGTTTACAGTCTACTGGCTTACGACTTTTAAAATTTGTATAACTTTCAGTTAAACAAAATCGTAGAGGCTACGCCGCCCGTATATCCTTACGATATAGTACGAAAATCCCACGGCTTCCTTAACGAGGCCGCACGGAAAGAAAGTTACGGGCAGTTTACGGGCTACGTAGACGCATCTTATTCCAAATGTAAACTAAGCATAAAGTTTGTAGAAATCAAAGACGTTGGGTTTTTTTATGGAAAAGGGACAACATTTCCTATGTTTATGATCCGTTCCGGGCCACATTTAAATGTGTGACCCATGGTCATATGGTTATGCTTAAATTGTCATTGTGCATGTTCGGTCGTGCATAGACGAACAACGAATTCTCAACAAAGACAATAATTTATGTTTGCGGTCTGATCTGGCCAATTATTGGATTCTTCTAAAATCTTAAAACCATACCAAAAATGTATTCGAAATATTTCAGTTGGTACATATTTTGGATAGTGGAAGGGGCATACATTTGTTAAAAGACAAAACTTTTAAGTGAAGCCTTGTATAGTTTATACATTTTGAAAACAATTTAACTACAAAATCTATGTAAAAAATGTGCATAACTCTGTCAAAATACAAAACAGAGTTATGGGTAATGTTGCCCCTGATACTAGAGTTGATGACAAAGGTTAGTTCCAAGTTTCAAGTGAATAACTTATGTAGTTTTGAAGTTACAAAACTTTTGAATATAAACTTTAACCAGAAAATCTATGTGAAAAAGGGGCACAAATCTGTCAAAATACAAAACAGAGTTATGGGTAATGTTGCCCTTGATACTAGAGTTGATGACAAAGGTTAGTTCCAAGTTTCAGGTGAATAACTTATGTAGTTATGAAGTTACCAAACTTTTGAATATAAACTTTAAACAGAAAATCTCAGTTAAAAGGGGGCATTACTCTGTCAAAACATAAAAGAGAGTTATGGATAATGTTGCTCCTGATACTAGAGTTGATGACAAAGGTTAGTTCCAAGTTTCAAGTGAAACGCTTATGTGGTATTGAAGTTACAAAACTTTTCAATATAAACTTTAACCAGAAAATCTATGTGGAAAAGGGGGCATAACTCTGTCAAAAGACAAAAAGAGTTATGGGGAATGTTGCCCCTGATACTGGAGTTGATGACAAAGGTTAGTTCCAAGTTTCAAGTGAATAACGTATGTAGTTTTGAAGTTACAAACCTTTTGAATATAAACTTTAACCAGAAAATCTGAGTGAAAAAAGGGCATAACTCTGTCGCAATACAAAACAGACTTATAGGGAATGTTGTCCCCGATATTGTGATACTGGAGTTGATGACAAAGGTATATTCCAAGTTTCCAGTGAATAACTTATGTAGTTTTGAAGTTACAAGACTTTTGAATAAAAACTTGAACCAATTCAGGCGAGGACGCCGACGCCGGCTTAGTAGAATAGCTCACCTATTCTTCGAATAGTCGAGCTAAAAAGTCTCTACATGCCCAGTGTATATTTTATGCAGCATTGTTTTTCTACGAACAAGGACAATAACTCTGGGGGGGTTTCTGGTCCAATCTTGCCCATGTACATTATATATTTAGTTTTAATATTATTGTGATTTTAAAGGGTAATTTTTTCCTTTCAAAAATCTGAAATATAATTGAACTCCTTAATAGTGTTGGTTCATATTGTAATACGTTTTTCTTAGATCTATTGTAAGTGCTTTTGCCAAAAGTAGTGTTCTGTTTGTTTTATTTGGTATTCCCTGCAGCGGTATATTAGTTAATCAATGTTTATTTAATATGTTCTATAATTATTATATATCAATATATAAAACTTTTTTTAAGTTTGATGAGTAATGGAATTAAAAATATACTATACAATATCCTCATTTCCTTTTTTATTTACAGGAAGCGATGCGGTTAGTAATGCGGAGTTATCGGACTTTATGACGTCGCTATGGCACAGTGACGTCAATGCTGCGTCCACCGTCCGGGTGAATCTTCAAGGTCATACGTCGACAAGCTCAACGTCCGATAATGCTAATGGACCGTTAGTAAATCATTTATAAGATCTTTATTTAAGCTCTTTTATTTTTTTCCTTGAGTTTATTTAAGACCCAAGCCAGATTAAAGGACAAGTAACACATCATTCCGTGTATAACTAGATTAGAGGACAAGGAACACACCATTATGTGTCTTACTAGATTAGAGGACAATGAACACAACATTCTGTGTCTTACTAGATAAGAGGACAAGGAACACAACATTCTGTGACTCAATATAAAGAGTACAAGAAACACAACATTATGTGTCTTACTAGATTAGAGGACAAGGAACACCGTATAAAGGTATACATCGTATAAACGCATACAATTAAACGGAGAGGGCTGAGCTTGAAAAAGAGCTTAGTTTAATTTGCTTTAGATTTAGCTTATTCCATAAATTGTATTTATATTTTATGCACATGTCCAGCCAAAACATTACTGTACATCTACATCATATAGATGTATATAAATGTTTCTTACAGGCTTTTCAGCTACGTCAACGACCAATATTACTTCAGTCGGCCTACTTACGCAGCAATGATACAGCTATTGGACAACTACAGGATATTGATCGGTGACCCAGAAATTTCCAGCCAGCACGAGGAGCAAGAAGTGACGTCATTCCTCGACGCAATTTCAAAGACATCAGTGATGCAAAAGACCCAACAGTTTCTTCATCAGCAAGGCGAGTATTTTAAACTGAACTAAGGTCTTACCAGAGGCCAAGATAAGGCGCGTTCACGCGTAAATTACGCTCGAATACATGTAATTGGAAGATACGCAAATAAAAATTTGGGTGTACATTTACGCACAATTTTTCCGAGTCTGTTCGCGTACAATAGAGACTGGAAGTCAGAAAAATGCTCAGTAGTTAGCCATAAAAGTCTTTAATTGATCAGAATTCTTACTTGTTACATTTATTCTATTAAATTGAATGCATTATAAAGGGTAATTATTATAATACTTCGGTTTTCTGCTTATATCGTAATGTATTGTTGGATATAAATTTACCCAACAGACACTAATCCTACGTAGAGTGTACATTTACCCCCACAGCTTCCGAAGTGAGTGTACATTTACTCGCAGATTTTCAGAAGTAAGTGAACATTTAGGCCCAGTACCAATATTTATCCAACCTCCGCGCAGAGATTTGACTGGTTCCGAGCATAGCTTTAATCAAACCCCTGCCGTCATAACAAAGCACGTGATGATGATCGATTTAAATCTTCGATATTATTTATGGTTTTAATTAGTTATTTTCTTTTTCTGTTTTCATTATGGACTGCAAACGATATATAAAAAGTCCAATTATGTAGAAAATTGCACTGAGTTGCATTAAATAAATTAAAGTTACAAACACGTAATCCTTCCAGATCTGGAAGGATTTTAGTTGTGATGGCAGTGGTTACCGTTAACGGATAGGAGAGGTAACCGCTGCGAGGAGTTTGATATTTATCTGGAGCAGTGGTCATATGGAATTTGAATGTATGAGTGTAAAATCGGTGTTAATGTCATCATTCTCGAAAAAATACTGGAATCCCATAAGTATTCTATTCTAAAAATGTTACATATCAAAAACGCAGCTTCCGTTGAAGAGAAAGTATGACCTCCAACACATTGTCTTAAAAATTATCAAATGTATGTTTCGAAAAATATAGTACCGTTTCATGATTCTATATCAATAATGATGCCTCTTTGATTTTACACAAAAAATACTTGGAGACATATACACACATTTCCTACTGATAATCTTATCTTAAGTCATATTCAAGTGAAATTTTCAAATACCATTAACTTGTATATTGCAAAAGTACATATCTGACAAATGGTTAAATTACAAGCATCAGTTGATTCTTTAAACATGTTAAACCCATTTAAAACAAAACAAACTTTAAATGAACCAGCCACAGACTTATGATTTTAGGAAAATTATTTAATTGTGTACTTAGGAGCTTTCTGGATACGGGTCCTGGAGTGGAACTAGTTTAAATGCTAACATATAAGGAACGGAACCAGCATCTTTAATAAGTTTCTGTTGCCTTTTCGCAGTATATTGCTGGTTTCGGTTAGTCAGTACACCCACGTGCTGAGATGTGCGTCTACAACGTGACTCGCAGAAGGTTGCATGAGGAAAACTTATGAAATATATCATTAATTGCTGCTAATCACATCTCAGTTTGAAGTTTAATTGGCCTTTATGGTCCTATATGTTGCTTATTCATTCTAGCGTCTCTCCACGCCTCCGCGCATGCGAGTTCGGTTAGTGCTGATCCCCATACCGGACATGTAGGTTTCCTTCGTGGAACCTGATTTTCCCTATTACAACGCAACCACATCAGCAATAAATAAGCACTTTAATATTTAAGAAATTATTAGACATCACAGGTTTAATGAGATTAAAACATGAAGTCATTTTCCAGAAATTTCGGTGCTCATGTGTGTGTTAAGCAATTCATGTGGATATGATGGCAAACACCCAGAGTCCTGCAACGAAGAGGCTTCGGCGCAGAAGGACCTTATCAATTACAGAATATTAAAAAACATTGCTAATTACTATGTAGTTGCTCATAGTATCTAAATGAGCGACATCTGTTAATACACACTATATATGTATTTTGTACCAAATAAACATGGAAAGTAAATTTCCAAGAAATGAAAGAAATTCTTTCTTGGAAGACATGTTTCATTTTATTTTTTGGTACATAAACCATCTTTGAGGGTATTGATAACACAACTAATGATTTTGGTAATTATTTGATAAGTTTGTCAATTTAATATTCCACAGGCTACGTGGGCAGTTCGTGGTCGGAGTTCGAGACGCTGCTACGTCAGATCTGGTTCGCGTTCTATCCCCGGCACGGCCATACGCCGGACAGCAGCGGGTTCGAGCACGTGTTCGTGGGGGAGACAGACACGAGTGACGTCATCGGCTTTCACAACTGGATTCAGTTCCATCTCCAGGAACAGAAAGGAAATATCAATTACAAGGGATACGTCTTTTCCAAACAGGTAATGTAATCTCGATACAAGGGATCCATATTTTCCTAACATGTAGGCAGTGACCCGCAAGCTTTGGTGCTATAGGAATTTCTGTTGTTGCTATGGTAGCAGTATCAGTCTCAATATCAGTAGCGTAGGGGGATCTCAGGAGTGGAAGTAATAGTAGAAGCATCTTGAAGTCAGGGTAGCAGTAGCCATACAAACAATGTCAGCTGTAGTTGTAGCAGCAACAATAGTAGTAGGAACAGTAGCAGGACTAGTATAAGTGACAGTAGCAACAGTTGCAATAGTAGTCGAGGCAGTAATAGTAGTAGTAGTAGTATCAGTACTAGTAGTACGAGTAGAAACAGTAGTAGTAGTAGAAGTAGTAGTAGTAGTAGTAGTAGTAGTAGTAGTAGTAGTAGTAGTAGTAGTAGTAGTAGTAGTAGTAGTAGTAGTAGTAGTAGTAGTAGTAGTAGTAGTAGTAGTAGTAGTAAGAGTAGTAGAAGTAGTAGTAGTAAACGTAGTAGTAGTAGTAGTAGTAGTTGTTGTTGTAGTAGTAGTAGTAGTAGTAGTAAGAGTAGTAGTAGTAGTAGTTGTTGTAAGAGTAGTATAGTAGTAGTAGTAAGAGTAGTAGTAGTAGTAAGAGTAGTAGTAGTAGTAGTAGTAGTAGTAGTAGTAGTAGTAGTAGTAGTAGTAGTAGTAGTAGTAGTAGTAGTAGTAGTAGTAGTAGTAGTTGTAGTAGTAGTAGTAAGAGTAGTAGTAGTAGTAGTAGTAGTAGTAGTAGTAGTAGTAGTAGTAGTAGTAGTAATAGTAGTAGTAGTAGTAGTAGTAAGAGTAGTAGTAGTAGTAGTAGTAGTAGTAGTAGTAGTAGTAGTAGTAGTAGTAGTAGTAGTAGTAGTAGTAGTAGTAGTAGTAGTAGTAGTAGTAGTATTATTAGTAGTAAGAGTAGTAGTAGTAGTGGTAGTAGTAGTAGTAGTAGTAGTAGTAAGAGTAGTAGTAGTAGTAGTAGTAGTAGTAGTAGTAGTAGTAGTAGTAGTAGTAGTTACCAGCAATATTAAAACTATTGGCAGAAGCAGAAAAAAATTAGTAGTGCTAGTAGGTGTGTACTGTTTCTATAGAAAAAACATCATGTAAACACACTGCTGGTGTATGTCCAGTTACTTTTACTTAAACTAGTGTCCAGTTTCTAATCAAATAAACTATAACGTCCACACTACTTGTAGTTACCAATGAAACACATGACCATATCTGTACAGCAGCCAGTGGCCGGCATTATATATCTCAACCACACTTTTGCAGCCGAATACTCTGGGCACGCATTTCACGTGGCTTTCCAAGACGAAGGCTCTAGGGACCTTCATGTACGGCACGAGTCCAGAGCTGGACATGGCCATGTTTACGGTGTGCTACATGGCGCGGCGGAACGAGCACTGCAACTTCTCGGTAGACGGCCATCTTATACAGCTTCAGACCTACGACACCACCCATGGTGGTGGGAATCATCTAGGCACCGCTTATGTTAATTAGGTCGTTGTCCACTGCATGCCGAACACAGATGTTTTGTGAAACGGCTTGTTGATAATGCTTTTGTCGCATTTAAATAAACATCGATATGATTTTTAGCTCACCTGAGCACAACGTGCTCATGGTGAGCTTTTAGGATCGCCTTTTGTCCGTCGTCCGTCGTGCGTCGTCCGTCGTGCGTCGTGTGTCAACATTTTAATTCAAAGAACATCTCCTCATCCACTGGGCAGATTTTCACCAAACTTCACAGGAATAATCCTTGGGTGACCCTCTTTCAAAATTGTTGAAATCGTTCCGGTCCGTTGCATATGTAGGTCACCAGAGCTAAAAATAGTTTTAAAAACCGAAAACTTTAAAACTCTTCTCGGAAACCACAAGGCTTGGAGCTTTCATATTTGATATGTGACATCCTCTAGTGGTCTTCTACAAAGATGGTTCAAATGATGCCCCTGGGATCAAAACTGGCCACGCCCCGGGAGTCACATGGTTTATATAGACTTAAATAGCAAAATGACTTTCAAAATCTTCTACTCTGAAACCGCAAGGCCCAGAGTTTTCATATTTGGTATTTAACATTGTATAGTGGTCCTCTACAAAGATTGTTGAAGTGTTGCCCCTGGGGTCAAAACTGGCCACACCCCGGGGGTCACATGGTTTATATAGACTTGAATAGCAAAATGACTTTAAAAATCTTCTCCTCTGAAACCGCAAGGCCCAGATATTTCATATTTGGTATGTAACATTGTATAGTGGTCCTCTACAAAGATTGTTCAAATGATGCCACTGGTGTCAAAACTGGCCACACCCGGGGGTCACATGGTTTATATAGTCTTGAAAAGCGAAATGACTTTAAATATCTTCTCTTGAGAAACCGCAAGGCCCAGAGATTTCATATTTTGTATGTAAAATTGTATAGTGGTCCTCTACAAAGATTGTTCAAATGATGCCCTTGGGGTGAAAACTGGCCACACCCCGGGGGTCACATGGTTTATATAGACTTGAATAGCAAAATGACTTTAAAAATCTTCTACTCTGAAACCGCAAGGCCCAGAGTTTTCATATTTGGTATGTAACATTGTATAGTGGTCCTCTACAAAGATTGTTGAAATGATGTCCCTAGGGTGAAACTTGCCACACCCCGTGGTTCACATGGTTTATATAGACTTGAATAGCAAAATGACTTTAGAAATCTTCTTCTCTGAAACCGCAAGGCCCTGAGGTTTCATATTTGGTATGTAACATTGTATAGTTGTCATCTACAAAGATTGTTGAAATGATGCCCCTGGGGTGAAAACTGGCCACACCCCGGGGGTCACATTGTAAAATGACTTATAAAATCTTCTCCTCTGAAACCGCAAGGCCCAGAGGTTTCATATTTGGTATGTAACATTGTATAGTGGTCCTCTACAAAGATTTTTGAAGTGATGCCCCTGGGGTCAAACTGGCCACACCCCGGGGGTCACATAGTTTATATACACTTGAATAGCAAAATGACTTAAAAAATATTCTCCTCTGAAACCGCAAGGCCCAGATATTTCATATTTGGTATGTAACATTGTATAGTGGTCCTCTACAAAGATTGTTCAAATGATGCCACTGGTGTCAAAACTGGCCACACCCGGGGGTCACATGGTTTATATAGTCTTGAAAAGCGAAATGACTTTTAATATCTACTCTTGTGAAACCGCAAGGCCCAGAGATTTCATATTTTGTATGTAAAATTGTATAGTGGTCCTCTACAAAGATTGTTCAAGTGATGCCCTTGGGGTGAAAACTGGCCACACCCCGGGGGTCACATGGTTTATATGGACTTGAATAGCAAAATGACTTTAAAAATCTTCTACTCTGAAACCGCAAGGCCCAGAGTTTTCATATTTGGTATGTAACATTGTATAGTGGTCCTCTACAAAGATTGTTGAAATGATGTCCCTAGGGTGAAAACTTGCCACACCCCGTGGTGCACATGGTTTATATAGACTTGAATAGTAAAATGACTTTAGAAATCTTCTTCTCTGAAACCGCAAGGCCCTGAGGTTTCATATTTGGTATGTAACATTGTATAGTTGTCATCTACAAAGATTGTTCAAATGATGCCCCTGGGGTGAAAACTGGCCACACCCCGGGGGTCACATTGTTTATATAGACTTGAATAGCAAAATGACTTTTAAAATCTTCTCCTCTGAAACCGCAAGGCCCAGAGGTTTCATACTTGGTATGTAACATTGTATAGTGGTCTTCTTCAAAGATTGTTCAAATGATGCCACTGGGGGCCAAAACTTGCCACACCCCGTGGCTCACATGGTTAATATGGACTTAATTGCAAAATGACTTTAAAAATCTTCTTCTCTGAAATTGCAAGGCCTAGAGGTTTCATATTTGGTATGTAACATTGTATAGTGGTCCTCTACAAAGATTGTTCAAATGATGCCCCTGGGGTGAAAACTTGCCACACCCCTGGGGTCACATAGTTTATATAGACTTGAATAGCAAAATGACTTTAAAAATCTTCTCATCTGAAACCGCAAGGCCCTGAGGTTTCATATTTGGTATGTAACATTGTATAGTGGTCCTGTACAAAGATTGTTGAAGTGATGCCCCTGGGGTAAAAACTGGCCACACCCCGGGGGTCACATGGTTTATATAGACTTAAATAGCAAAATGACTTTTACAAAATTCTCCTTGTGTAGTGGTCAAATATAAAGATTGTTCAAATGATGCCTCTGGGGTCAAAGCTGGGCACACCCCGGGGCTCACATGGTCTATATACACGTTAAATGGCAAAATGACTTCTCTGAAATCACAAGGCCCA
Source organism: Congeria kusceri (assembly GCA_027627225.1). Taxonomy (NCBI): domain Eukaryota; kingdom Metazoa; phylum Mollusca; class Bivalvia; order Myida; family Dreissenidae; genus Congeria; species Congeria kusceri. Next base: position 26,818,271 of record CM051040.1, read on the forward strand.
GAGGTTTCATATTTGGTTCAAACATTATTTCGAGACCTCGATTGGGATTGCAGATGGAATGGGTGGGGTCAAGGTCAAGGTCACTGTTACTAAAAATAGAAAAACGGTTTCCGCTCAATAACTTTAGAACGCATTGAGCTCTTTTAATGAAACTTAATACATAGATACATTATATTGAGACCTCGATTGGGATTGCATATGGGGTGGGTGGGGTCCAGGTTACCGTTATTAAATATAGAAAAATGGTTTCCGCTAAATATCTTGAGAACGCATTGAGCTATTTTAAGGAAACTTAATACATAAGTACCTTATATCGAGACACTGCTTGGGATTGCATATGGGGTGGGTGGGGTCAAAGTCACCGTTACTGAAAATAGAAAAACGGTTTCCGCTCAATAACTCGAGAAAGCATTGCGATATTTTAATGAAACTTAATACACATATCTTATATCGAGACCTCACTTGGGTTTGCTTATGGGGTGGGGTCAAGGTCAAGGTCACTGTTACTAAAAATAGAAAAACAGTTTTCGTTCAATAACTTGAAAACCTATTGACAAATTTTAATGAAACTTCATACATAGATATCAGGTGAGCGACCTAGAGCCATTGTGGCCCTCTTGTTTATGTTAAAGCATTCAAAACAGTTTTAACATTCTATAAACATGACAAACAAAATCAAGTACACACAAAACATACAGGAATAAGTTCAAAACAGATGATAAGAATTGTATTATTTCAAAGACGGTCGGTGTTTTACACACTACATTGTATTTGCGGCCATTTTATCAATAAATAAGACGTAGTTTATAGCTCAGAATTTAAAATTAGTATAAATATTTTAAAATAGCCGAACAAGGTGGAACAAACCAGGAATTTAAAGGTAAAATATTTTAACAAGGCTTTTAGACCTTTTTGCCACGACTTATGGCTTATTTTGTATATAAATTATGTGGGTTTTTTTTGCAAACGTGTGGAATTTTGGGTGGAAAAAACTACTTTTAACCATACCAGAGTAGACACATTTCTCTGGAAAGAAACACAATTAAATAAACGTACACAACAAGAAAGCGTTGCACACATATCAACTTTTTTTGCATTTTAAAATCTCATGTCCGTTCAGCTAAACCCGTTTGAGACGGATCATATAAACCTCATATAAAATCGAGTTGCTCACCTTCTCGAAGTTGAGCGCTTACTTGATCCGAGGATCAGTCCGTTTACTCAGTTTAAAGCTTATATATGCTTGTGTGAGTCAAATATATAGCCGGTCTACTGCTAAATATAATTTCGTTTTTGTGTCCCAAAACCTTTTTAAATTTGCATAACATGTTGGTGTTGATAATTATGGTGTTGATAATTTATTTTAGTTATATAAAAATAAAATATTACTTTTTGCCGTAATTTATTGTCTACATTGTGTTTTGCGTTTTTATATACAATTCTTCACATTCCCCCTGCTAGTTAAATTATTACTCTCTGACAAATATGAAATTCTCAAGTCTTCAAGTGTCTATATAATACGTATCATGTTCGTTATAACAGACAATGCAAACGTAAGTGATTTTTATTCTTTATACGAGTACAACAGTAAAATAATATGCACAAGTACATGTATTTTATTTCATGTGCTATTGTTATTGTTAGAAGTAACATAAACTATTAACAAAATTATAGAAGTTGATTATAAGTTTTTAGCTCTGCAACATTAACAAAAAAATGTATATTAAATCCAGAAATTACTCGTGCCATTGATTAATAGTAGTTTATTTGCTGAGAATAATTCTCTAGTTGGACTATCTGCATGCAGTATATACCATATTAGTTTTCGAATATTGTCGTTTGTAGAACAAGTCATTTGTGATGTTAAGTGGTAATTTCGTATATTCATGTAATTGTGTTAAACTCATATTATGTTAAACACGCAGAGGAAATCCTTTAAAAAAAAAAAAAACAATTAGTCAGTATTTGGACATCTGTCATTTGATCTAATATGACATGTTTCGTTGATGCACCTAATATTTAATATAAGGTATTTGTTTGTATTACAAGCAAACCTATGCTATTAAATATGGGTTGGCATGTAAGAAACAACATAATACTATGGTGTACATGTATTCTTTTCACTCAGTATCGTACATTATTTTACATGTTGGTTATCTCAACGTTAAACTCTCGATGTTTAGTATAATGTTTATCACCTTGCTAGTGCCTTTAAAATAATACGTGTAAAGTCGGGGTGTATGCAAAGAAGAGTACGCGGTTTGGCCCAAACTGTGTAAATGTCATTCGTATGGCATTATAATATATAGTCTGGAATAGTAATGGACTGGCATGTATAAAACTACTGCAAATACCAGTGAAGGAAAACGCACTATATCGCAGACACGACTTTTCTAAGTAGATATTGCTCGCGAAATTCATCTTCATATGTGGAATGTGTACAGAGAATACGGTTGGACGTTGATGTTGACGACAATTATTGAAATATTCATGAATATTGCACGAAACGAAATGATGTCTTTAATTAAATAATTCCAAGTTGCTTGGTTTTTTTTACATACACAAAATCAATAACACAAGAAAGGTGAGCCACTTGTCTAGGTTTACCTTTTTTTTAGTAATTATGATAGCTGATAGTTGATAATCTATAGTGACCTTTATAAGAAACATATTGAAGATTAAGAGCTTACTATGTTAAACGAACTTACTATGATCAAACGAACGAATATTGCGATGCGATTATATATATATATATATATATATATATATATATATATCAATTGCGAATAATCTAAAAGAAAAAGGGTACAAAATAAATAGAATGCACTCAGAGAGCGCAGATTTCCCACAGGGCACAGCTCACTCCTCAAAAAATATTCCTGGATCCAGACGGTGATCCTATTCCTGGATCCCAACGGTGATTCAGATCAAAAAGCAAACTCTAATCCTTTTTTTATTTTCCCATTTCCAATATTCCCATAAATTGTCATACAATTCCGTGCATAAAGTTGTGTGTAAAGTTGATTCGCCTTGCTAACGAACTGACATACCCAACTTCGACAAAACATAACCCTTTTGTTAAAGGTAATAAGCATGTATGCATATTGTTATATGGTAATAAAATATAACTATTCGCCCTTCTTAAGCAGGCCTAACTTGAGCAGGGCGGCCATTTTGGATGATGTCATCTAGTGCAATGACTTAGATACAAGGTCAGTTAAGTACGTAGTGAATGCCAAATAATGACGGTTTACGGATTATCATATCGCATCATATAATATGCTAGTGGTACAGTCAACAACAATGTAATCTCTTGCATGCTTTGAAATGTTTATGGTAGTCAGCACGAAAATACGGTTTTTCTCTTTAAATTTCTGTAATTGTTCATTAATTAAACGCTTAAAATATTTTGTTTTGTTTGTTTGGATTTTTCGCCGTTTTTAACAGCATTTCAGTCATATAACGGTGTTCAGTTAACCTACTCACACTTTTCCTGGACAAGTATAGCCGATCTAAGCGGTTTTCCAGTACTCAGTGCACATAATTATGCCAGTAACTGACAACTGCCCTACTAAAATCAGAGGTAGGGAGAGAATGGCCGTAGAAATTATTTCATGACACTTCTCCGCACAAGTTATGTGGCCGGGCTGGGGTGTGAACTCACAAGCTCCGGATTGACAGTCCAGCGCTCTACCAACTGAGCTAGCCGGGCTCGGCCAAATGCTAAAATGGATCAATAATGTGAATTATTGCACTCGTTGCTTTTTACGTGGCGTTCTTTTATAACCGACAATGCGCAATCTTTATTGTGTGGCGTTCCCGAATACAGTACGGATTCTTGGTTGCTCTAAATACTGATCTGAATTAGTTTTTCGATGGCCATGTACCTAATTCTGACTAATATTTTAATTGATTGTTGTACAAAGAAAACGAAATATTATTTTATCTATAAATGCATAATCCACGGCTTACTAGTTTACGGCTTACTATCGCTTTCTTGTTTGATATATCTATGTGTAAGAAAAACTTTCTAGACATCTTTAAAATATAATCTACTTACGTTTCCAAGATGTTCTTCAAAAATTTCAGAATTTCTGTCAACCGGTAGGCATGTTTGGCGGATCAATATTGAAAGCGCATCGATGTGTTTTATCAGTGATAGCTCATTAGCACACTGTGAAACTATAAATGGCCTATATGACTTGCAAAGCATAATTATCGTTCTGTAGCTGAACTTGTTAAAATGCAGTCACTGTCTATTAACAGTCGGCGTCATAATAAGTTACGAAAGCATACCATATTGCTAAAACAATCGCAATATGAACGTTCATCATGTTATCAAGCCGCTAACTATTACGGCATCACCATGGCCACCCGGGATCCATTCCATTCCGGTCCCCGTGCATGTCACGGAGTTTGGTAAATGGTCCCCTTAGCGAAGGGTGTTTTCTCTTCTGTAACTCGGTTTCCACCCATAGAGCGAGACCAAAATAAACAGCAAATAAAACATTTTAAATTAATATTTAATTTTAATTGTCGGACATTAAAACATCGTTCAGAAATGTCGGTGTTCACGTGTTTTACTTTAAGCAATTCAGGTGGATAGGATGACATACAGTAACACCATGTGTCCTCCGATAGAGGCTTCGGAAAGACCTCATAAAATATTTAAAACGTTGCAATTATGTAGTTTTAAAAGGACCTGTTCACAGATTGGCAAATTGACAATTTAAAAAAAATGTGTGATAGATTGCAAAAAGAAATTATACACTGTATACAAATAAGCAAAATAACCCTCATGACCAAGAAATTGATTGGACATATCGTTTCGTTTACGGATACTCATCTATCGAAATAGATAAAATTATTAAGCGTTTGTAAAGCTTTCATCGGTATTTTGGAAAACACGTGTATCACTTACATAGCGTTAAAATACACAATCAATGTTTAAGTCCGAATGGCCGAGTGGTTAGCGCTTGATATTATTTTGATCTCAATGGTCCCGGGTTCGGGTACCGGCGAAGGCAAATTTTTTAATTGACCCTTTTTTGTTATATAATATTTGTTTTGGATTATTCCAGATGCTATAGTTTTTTTGGCATTTAAGACATTTAATGATACTTTTTAAAAAATCTGTGAACAAATCCGATTAATATAATCGAAACGAGTGAAATCTGTTTATACCTAATCTTATGTACCAAATAAATTTTTTGAAGATATCAATATCCAATAAATGACATCTTTTCTTGGAAGAAAGGTTTTAGAGTATCTTTTTTTTTGGTACGTACTATTTTTATGACAAAAAAACTAACGTTGACACAATTTTAACAAGTATGTTTAAAGTTTGTCACTAATTGAATTAAATATTCCACAGGCTCCTTGGGCAGTTTGTGGTCGGAGTTCGAGACGCTGCTACGTCAGATCTGGTTCGCGTTCTATCCCCGGCACGGCCATACGCCGGACAGCAGCGGGTTCGAACACGTGTTCGTGGGGGAGACAGACAAGAGTGACGTCATCGGCTTCCACAGCTGGATTCAGTTCCATCTCCAGGAACAGAAACGGAATCTCGATTACAAGGGATACGTCTTTTCCAAATCAGCTATAATAATCTCGATTACAAGATATACGTATGCTGTTACCCGGACTATAAGGTTGTATAATTATTTTAGGGGTAGCCGTGGTGTTTAGGTAGTTAATACGGTTTCGGTAGAAGTAGTAGCAGCGGCAATGTCTGTAGTAGTAGTAGTGGTGGTGGAGATAGTAGTAGTAGTAGTGGTGGTGGTGGTGGTGATAATAGTAGTAGTAGTGGTGGTGGAGATAGTAGTAGTAGTAGTGGTAGTAGTAGTAGTAGTAGTAGTAGTAGTAGTAGTAGTAGTAGTAGTAGTAGTAGTAGTAGTAGTAGTAGTAGTAGTAGTAGTAGTAGTAGTAGTAGTAGTAGTAGTAGTAGTAGTAGTAGTAGTAGTAGTAGTAGTAGTAGTAGTAGTAGTAGTAGTAGTAGTAGTAGTAGTAGTAGTAGTAGTAGTAGTAGTAGTAGTAGTAGTAGTAGTAGTAGTAGTAGTAGTAGTAGTAGTAGTAGTAGTAGTAGTAGTAGTAGTAGTAGTAGTAGTAGTAGTAGTAGTAGTAGTAGTAGTAGTAGCAGTAGTAGTAGTAGCAAGAGTAGTAGTAGTAGTAGTAGTAGTAGTAGTAGTAGTAGTAGTAGTAGTAGTGGTAGTAGTAGTAGTAGTAGTAGTAGTGGTAGTGGTAGTAGTAGTAGTAGTAGTAGTAGTAGTAGTAGTAGTAGTAGTAGTAGTGGTAGTAGTAGTAGTAGTAGTGGTAGTGGTAGTGGTAGTGGTAGTAGTAGTAGTAGTAGCAGTAGCAGTAGCAGTAGCAGTAGCAGTAGCAGTAGCAGTAGCAGTAGCAGTAGTAGTAGTAGTAGTAGTAGTAGTAGTAGTAGTAGTAGTAGTAGTAGTAGTAGTAGTAGTAGCAGCAGCAGCAGCAGCAGCAGCAGCAGCAGCAGCAGCAGCAGCAGCAGCAGCAGCAGCAGCAGCAGCAGCAGCAGCAGCAGCAGCAGCAGTAGCAGCAATAGTTAAAATATTGGCAGAAGCAGATACGAGTAGTACTAGTCGTGTCCGATGGGAGATCTGGCACATCGGCCGGGCGCCATGTCAAATTTGGACGCAATAATTAAATGTGTCCATATTATGTCGAGCACCGGGAACATTCCAATCAGCACAAGGAGCAGGAAGTGACGTCATTCCTCAACGCAATCTCAAAGACATCAGTGATGCAAAAGACCCAACAGCTTCGTCATCTGCAAGGCGAGTATTTCAAAGTGAACTAAGGTCATATAGACTTGACCAGAATGCGATTTGGTCCAAACAGTGTTATTGTCATTCATATGGCATTAAACTATAATCTGGAAACTTAATGAACACTCATAGATAGCTATTTATATAAAAAAAATACAAATAAGAAAACGCACGTAAACCGAATCGAAGAGTTGAAGTATTATTATTAAACACGGGTAATTTCTCTTATAAGTCCTATAAGTAATGTTTTAACCCAATATAATTAAAATTAATATAGTTAGTATATCTTCACAAACACAAAATCATTAATACAAGAAAAAGATAACCATTAGTCTATTTTATACAAATTTGTTTTATATCACGTAACAGTCGGTAATCTTAAGTCCGGAATTATACGGAAGCAAGCGAACTCGAGGCAACAGCAAGGTCATATGAGCGTTACTCATTTCAAAACGAATCTCTGAACTACTTTTCATCGCCAATAATGTGTATTCGAAATGTCTTTTTGTTTTATTGTAATTAAGGCGAGCAGTTTAAGTGAAACAGACTTTGCAAAATGTAGTTTTGTAAAACATAATAATTATTTGTATTTTGCCTTGGAATTTAGGCTTTATAAACTCTTCCCGTCTGTTCTCTACTGATACTAATGTCGAAATATGTTTAAATTTTAAGAAGTAAGAATTGTAGCTTAACAAGTAATTATATACACACCCTGCAAACCCAATAAATAAATTAAATAAATGTCTGGTATCTAGTTAAAATGATTTGACTTTAATAATTAATGTATTTTATAACAAATTCGGCAACTACAAGACCAGAAACTTTACAATAAGATGAGACAATACCGCGGTATGTATATTAAAATCAACTCATCTTACTTTTTTAAGATGTTCTCCCGAGAAAGACATAATTCCAATTAACTAGAAGGCATTTGCTTGGAATCTTTTCTGAAATGGCATCGCAGTATCAGGTCAGTGATATATATAGTTCGCATCAGTTTCGTTGAAGTTTCTTCTTCGTGAATGCCAGCGGTAAGCCTGTAGTTCAACTAGTTTTATTGCTGAAATGTAGATAAAATCTCCACGGCGTCTTTTAATAGGTCTTGTTGTTTATTTATCAGTGTGTTGCTTCTTCTGGTCAGTCATTACAACACCTGCAAACAATCGCAGTTTGAAATGTCAATAGCCTTATGACACTTCAAATGCAATCCCGTTGCCATACTGCTAATTAATACGACGTCAATAAACAGCGTTGTTACCACGGCCACCGGAGAATAACTCCATTGCGGTGGGTACGGACAGTGGTCCTCGTACCGGACAAGTAAGGATCCGTCGCGTAATCAGATTTCTCCCATAGAACGAGGTCACACCAACAAAAACAAATAATTTAATTAATATTTAATAATAGGAAATTTAGATTTAATGTTATTTGCAGAAATTGTGGCATGTGTGATAAGCACTTCAGATGGTGGGGATGCCATACACCTTGGTTCTTCCAAAGCGGACTTGACGCGGAAGGACTTAATTAATTTACTACAAAATAGTTCAAAATACTGCCGTTTTATTAATATTTGATAACAGAATATTAACGACAGAAATGTATTTACCCATGATTACACTTTCATATTAGCGAAAGAAGATTGTATAAATTAATTTCGAAACAAGAGACTTTTTTCTATGTATGAAAACAAGTGTTGTTTTAAAACGAGTTTGATACTAACGACGCATGTTATATCTATTAGGGTACCGATAACAAAAATAGCATGAGCAACGTTTGAACGATTTTGATACTTATGTTGTTGCTGTTTTTTTTTTTCAAATCTGATCTTAAAACAGGCTACGTGGGCAGTTCGTGGTCGGAGTTCGAGACGCTGCTACGTCAGATCTGGTTCGCGTTCTATCCCCGGCACGGCAATACGCCGGACAGCAGCGGGTTCGAGCACGTGTTCATAGGGGAGACAGACACAAGTGACGTCATAGGCTTCCACAACTGGATTCAGATCCATCTCCATGAACAGAAAGGGAATCTCGATTACAAGGGATACGTCTTTTCCGAACAGGTATGCTGTTAACATAGTTATTTCTGAGGTAGCCGTGGTGTTTAGGTAGTTGTAGCAGCGGCAATGTCTGTAGTAGTGCAGCAGCAGCAGCGGCAGCAGTAGTAGTAGACGTAGTAGCATTGCAGCAGTAGTAGTAGTAGTAATAGTAGATGTAGTAGTAGTTGTTGTTATTGTTGTAGTATTAGTTGTTGTAATAGGTGTAGTGGTGGTGGTCGTTATGATTGTTTACCATGGACAATCACACTTACATTTCACAGGTTGACATCCAATCTTTGCAAGGGCACATTTTTAGGTGCAAACATCCAGCTGCAGGCCTTCAACTGGTTTCCGATAGAAAAGTAGGAAAAAAATAGGAGGTTTTCTGAAGAAAAAGCAGGAAAAGTAGGAAGATTCTCAATAAAAAAAGTAGGATTAATAGGAAGGATATCCACATCTTATTTATCTGTGTAAACCAACTCTTACCTTTACAGATGATTATTCTCACCATTCAGAAAGCTAATGTGTTGTAGGTATCTTAGTTGCTGTTACATGCCAAGCTTCTGTAGTTGAAAGGTGCAGCCATCTGATGCTCACAGCCTAAAATGTTTTTTATTTTAGTTTATTAGTAACATAATAACAGAAACATGTTTTTCATAATGTTGTTAGCATTATTGAGATCATCTCACAGCACACAGCTAACTCAATTATAACACATGCCATACAATAGTTTGTACTCAAGCATTTAGGTTCACATTATCAACATAACTATATTCTACAAAAAAATTAAGTTGGGTCAACTCCAGAAGCATATTCAGAGCAGTGAGCAAGTGTTAATAATATCTACATATAAAGCATACATATGTGCAATATACAAGCAGACCAACTAATGCAGAATACATTATCAGGTTACTACACGCAGCATCCTTAATTAAGCACAGTTTCTTTAATTTTCCTGACCCTTTTCTAAGGAGGATGATTGCTTTGAAAGGCATGATTCAATCATTTTTCTCCTTTTTTTGTCAATTTCATCTCTTTCCTCTTTGCACTTTTCTACAGCCTCAGTTGCTTTCTTAAAGTTCAGTTTTGCTACTTCAAGCAAGGACTGTGAAATGTTCAATTCTTTGAAGTCCTTTGCCTTTATAGCTGCTGCAAGTCTTCCATTAGCTTCATCCATTAGCTCATTAGCCCTTTTCAGATCTTCTGAAAGACCCTTTTCTTGTAACTTCACGTCTTTTTCTTTTTCATTCAACTTTCTCTTCCTTTCTTGCTGCTTCTTCACAAGTTCTTTCTCTCTTTCTTTAGCTTGTTTATCTTCAGTTGCTTTTTTATCTCTCAATAATTTCTCTTCCTTTTTAGCTTCAATTCTCTCTGAATATTTATTTTTGGCTTGCCGAACACTTGTCAAAAGTTCTTTACTTATTGGAACATCAGTAACATCACCATACATGCTTACAATGTCTCTCGTCATTCTCAGCCCATTCAAGGATTCCACAGACAGGCATGTTCGTTCAGGAGTCAGGATCTTTTTGTTGATTGACAAACTTCTCTCTACATCTGCGTTTCCATGGGGAATGCACAGGGTTGTTTGCACAATTTTACTCAAGTTTGGATACTTCAATCCTCCTGCTTTGTTTTTGATGCTGAGAACATATCTCCAATAGTAATCTATTCTTTTCAAGTTGTCATTCTCATCATACATTTCAGGTTTAGGGATCTCTTCAGCTCTGTATACTTTCCATTCATCTGTGATGGAAGAAACATCCTTATCAGGCACTGTTGGCAGGGCATTGCACAGCACAGTCAACAGCTTCTGTGCATGGTCCTGGTCCCGTACCTCTGGGTGGAGACATTGGGCTCCTCTGATAAGATCTTGATTCAGGGGCAAATTCTTCTGTAGGTAGGCAACTACAGTCTGGTAGAAAGCTCTCATGTCAAATAACAACCTTTTTTTACTTCCATGGTCAAGGGAAGACAGAGTTTTCCTAGTGTCACTACCAACCTCCATGGTATCTACATCCACACAATGATCTTTGTTTTTGACATCAATGTCCAACAAAAGTCTTCCTTTACAATTTTTCACAACATCAAACTTTATGAAGCGTGACATGATTGATTTCAGCAGGTTTGCAGCTTCAGAGTAAAGCACATGAATTAGAGGTTCTTGTTTTTGGAACAATTCAAGGAATGATTCAAATAATGGTCCAGCATTGGTCAGGAACTGGATTTCAGCATATGTTTCTTTTCCTCTCAACAGGTTACAAATTCGCAGGTACCTGGAATTTTTCTTCAGGATTGATTCTGTATGATTTTCTCTGGCCAGCTTTGGAAGATCCGTCATGAAGTATTTGTTCACAGCTTCCCAGTTGCGCAAAATTCTCTGAAGAGAGGGCACCAGAGTTAACCATCTGCACTGCACATGGCGCACAAACATTTCATCTTCAAGACCAAGTTCTGCAAGTGTTTCCAAGAAGTCTTCTTGTTGACATGTGTGAGATTTAAACCACTGGAATAAGTCTACAGCAAGCTGTTCGGCATTCTGTCCAAAAACATGTATGCCTTTTTTGAAAGCATTGTGGACAACATGTAGGGTGCATGGTACAAAAGGAGTCAATTCATCCAGCCCTTGTTCTTTCTTATAGTCATTGATTTTTTTCCAAATGGACTTGTTAACATTTGGCCCATCACTTCCAATCGAGACCAGCTGATTCAAATTCAGTTGAAATTCAGTCAAAGTTTCAATGATTCCATCAGAAACAACCTGAGCAGGTGCATGACCAAAAAGCAAGCTTTTTAGATAGATTGTAGATATTTCTTCCTTCTTTACATTCCAAAACCTTAAGAGAATGTCACACTGTTTTTTGTCTTGGCAAGTCCCAGTTTCATCAAACTGAACAGTATAAGGAGCCTTGCTGGAATTGATCTGCTCAACAAGTTTTTTTCTTAGAAATGGTCCAATACCATCCGATATCAAATAAGAAGCTTTGGTCTTACTCATACTAAAGTCATCAGTCACTTGACCAGGAAACATAGCCCTAAAAAGATCTGGAAGACCATCACACATGCTGTATGAAAGACCACAGGATGCCACTTTCAATGCCCACAGAGTTTCTGCTTTTGTAACTTGATCCAAATGAGATAATGGCTGTAAGAAGACTTGTTTGCAGACATCACCCCCTCCTTGGCAACTAGTTGATGGTCCAGGGACAGGTTTCGTGAAGAGCAACTTCTGAGAATTACATTTGGTTGCTTTGATACCATTTTTGTGTTTTTGTCCATCAGCATGATTCAATATTTGCTGTACACCACTGTTAGAACATGATATGCTCTTGGAACATACGATGCAGAATGCAGCAAAGGGATTTGATGGATCTTGCCGACACCAATCACTAAGAATTGAACCATTATTGTCCAGCTTAACTAGCCAAGCAGAGTTGAACTTAGTTTTGCCTCCAGGCATTGTTACTGTTAGTTAGGTTTAGGATAAAACAACAGCAGGCATGAATCAACAGTCTAAGGGAATCTGCAAAAGAAAATGTTAATACCCACTAGGATTATTCAGATATGTTATATCCATACTACCATATAATGTACATTTAAACCTTATCTAAACTATAACTAAGTCCAAAATTATATTTTGCATTCCTTAAAATATAATCTTAGGACAAAATTATTGTTCGAACATTAGTAGCATGCAGTAATTGTATAACCTATAACCAGGATAATGTTACAAGCAAGTGACAGAAAAACAGATAAAGCTGCAGCAAATGGCATGATTTGTTTAAACATCATGTGCTGGTCATAGCTTTACAATATTGGTTACTTTCAAATGTTAAACACACAAACACATAATTAGTTATAATGATCTCGGTTAAAACTTTAATGGAAAGCATCTTCATAGTGGCCACAAAAATGTTTGTTTATTGTTACTTGTTACATTTACAGAAGAACCAGAACATTTTAAAGGCAAATATAAATGTTCAAGCTTGCACAATGACTGAGATGTTTGAAGATTTACATCTATTGAATGTCAGGAAGACAAAATACCAGTAGTCCAATTTTTGTATAATTCCCTGATAATTCACTGGTTTTTTGCCAAATTTTGAAATTCCCTGATTTTTCTCTGCAGGGATTTTTTTACCTGATAATTTTCCCTGTTTTCCAGAATGTGTGGCCACCCTGATCATATTGTTTTATTGCTAATAATATTTGATGTTAGAATTGTCCATTTGAAAGTAACCAAATACCCTCAGCAGTGCATCATTGGGTTACATATATTATTAAGTGTTTCTGGATGCTTCTGGAGTTGTACCCATATAACAACTAGCAGTCCTATATAATCAATAACTCCAATACTGACCTTAAAAACTAGAGTTTACATCAGATGGCTGGAGCTGCTTGCCACACCTTTCCTCAACAGAAACTTGCCAGTTCTACAGCTTTTACATTCTGAAAATACAACTAACAAAAAAATTGTTTTTTTTCTCCAGCAAAAAGTAGGAATAGTAGGAGGTTTTAGTGCAAAAATAGGAAAAAGTAGGAAGGAAATAAAAAAGTAGGAAAAAGTGGGAAAAGTAGGAAAAAATAGGAACGGTTGAAGGCCTGCAGCTGAATTCCATGTACAGAGTTTTTGTGTATTTTTTTTTTAACATAACAATAATTAAAACAGTCGCAAGTGACAACAATAAAAGACACCCGTCACAATTATGCATATCATCGATTATGGTCCCTGGTTCTATCCGGCCCATTATTGCACCCTGATGAGATCTTATGGTCATACACAAAATTTTCAAATTTAGTCATCATGGAAGTTAATTCTCTTTGGAGACTGAAAGCCAATTAGTATTGAAAAATTATAGATTTTTTTCACAAACAATGGGCCTTAACTCTGGTCTTTCCCGTCTGATCTGTTCCATATTTGGGACTGGCTGACCCCTTATGGTCAAACACAAACAGTGCTTTGGTGTTTGTACCCCAATCTAGGCCATTTTATTTATTATCTTGAAATATTCAGTTCATACACGAGCTTTGCAACTTTGGTCAAATTCAGATGAAAAATTAAGTCTGTATGTTGCATTTCGCAGATTTTCTCGCAAAAAGGGGCACTACGGACGACTGACAGACGGACGACGCATTACTTCGTGCTCAAGTGAGCTAAAAAGGAGTACCGATAGTGTTAGTAGGTTTGTACGGTTTCTATGAAAACATCATGCAAACTCACTACTAGAAAAACCTCCGCGCAGAGATTTGACTGGTTCCGAGCATAGCTCTAATCAAATCCCTGCCGTCATATCAAACCACGTGATGATCGATTTAAATCTTCTAGATATTATTTGTGGTTTTAATCAGTTATTTTCTTTTTTCTGTTTTCATTATTGATTGCAAACGATATATAAAAAGTCCAATTATGTAGAAAATTGCACTGAGTTGCATTAAATAAGTAAGTTACAAACACGTAATCCTTCCAAATCTGGAAGGATTTTGCTTGTGATGGCAGTGGTTACCGTTAACCGATAGGGGAGGTAACCGCTGCGAGGAGTTTGTACTAGAGTATGCCCAGTTACACTTACTTTAATTTGTGTCCAGTTTCTAATCAAATGCACTACTTGGTCTACATTTCAATTAGTTACCAATAAAACGCATGACCATATCTGCTGCAGCCAGTAACCGGCATTTGTTAAATGACAATAACGAAATTCGACTTTGTACGTTGTAGCATTCAAAACAGTCTGTATAAAAAGGTTGGGTATTTGATTCAATTAACAAGTAACGCGTTGATAAATTTTGGCCATGTGTTTACATGGCCAACATTTATCAACGTGTTGGAAAAATTAAGCTTAAAGACGTTCGCAACAAGTTTTGCTTTTTTTTTCCCACGACAGATTTTCTTAAAAATTTGCACAAACATGTGTTAATGTATCCTAAAACTAAAACAGTCTTAAAAATAGTGGTCACCGGCCTTGTTCCGGAAATATTGGGGTTTAAAAACGGTACCCGTCGAAGCCCTTTTTCAGTATGTCTGACTAGCCATGTTCAATTATATAAAGCGTTCATATTCAAACAAGGATTGAGATTTTTTAAATGCATCTCTTTTTTAATGTTTCGTTTGGCAATATACAAGTAATGATAAAACGCGCTTTATCTATAGTTACCATTTTATAAATGGCTTTTAATGGACGTTTAATGAGTTTAATTATGCATTTAATATGCCTTCGAAAACATCAATAAATAATCAAATATACGGATATGTTTTGTTCCAAACGACCGATTATGTAAAAAAGTTCATATGCATGTGTCATTGTATACTGAAACTAAAACAGTGTTAAAAAATAGGGGTCACCAGCCTTGATCCGGAAATATTGGGTTTTGAATACGGTACCTGTCAAAGCCCCCTTTTTCAGTTTGGATTTTTATCAATGTTTTAAGTATATAGGAGAGCTTTTTTCAAACAAGGTTATGGTTCTTTCAACTGATATGTTTTCACATGTATTGTTTTGCAATATACAGGTGTATTTTGGCAATATACAGGTGTATTTTGGTAATATAAACGACTAACCTTTAATTCCTGTTAAAATAATGAATTTGACTGGACACTGAAGTAGGTCTAATGGGTACTAATAATACCTTCTGAAATGTCATTTATTATGCAACAAAAATTTTAGTTCGAAACGACAGATTTTCTTAACTTTTTGCACATAAATGCACCTTGACCCCACCCACCCCATAAGCACACCCAAGTGATATCTCGATATAAGATATGTGTATTAAGTTTCATTAACATATCGCAATGCGTTCTCAAGTTATTGAGCGGAAGCCGTTTTTTCTATTTTCAGTAACGGTGACCTTGACCCCACCCACCCCATATGCAATCCCAAGCAATGTATCGATATAAGGTACTTATGTATTAAGTTTCATTAAAATAGCGCAATGCTTTCTCAAGATATTTAGCGGAAACCATTTTTCTATTTTTAATAACGGTGACCTTGACCCCACCCATCCCGTATGCAATCCCAATCGAGGTCTCAATATAATGTATTTATGTATTAAGTTTCATTAAAAAATCTCAATGCGTTCTCAAGATATTGAGCGGAAACCGTTTTTCTATTTTTAGTAACAGTGACCTTGACCCCTCCCAACCCATATGCGATCCCATGCGAGGTGTCGATATAAGGTATCTATGTATTAAGTTTCATTAAAATATCTCAATGCGTTCTAAAGTTATTGAGCGGATACCGTTTTTCTATTTGTAGTAACAGTGACCTTGACCCCACCCATCCCATATGCAATACCAATCGAGGTCTCGATATAATGTTTTAACCAAATATGAAACCTCTGGGCCTTGTGGTTTCAGAGAAAAATGTTTTAATCATTTCTTTGAATGAAAATGTTGACACACGACGCATGACTGACAAAAGGCCATCCTAAAAGCTCACCATGAGCACGTTGTGCTCAGGTGAGCTTATAAAAAGAATGGGTCACCGAACTTGTTTGGGAAATATTGGACTTTGAATAGGGTACCTGTGTAGCTTTTTTCATGTTTCGTGTTTATGTAAACAAAAATCAATTGACAAACAGAATGGAGATATTTAATGGATCTTTTTTTAAACTAATTTGTTTGGCAATACATTGTATACGCGTGTTTTTGATTATTATAAAGCTTTATGAACTTTTAACCACTGACTGGAACTTAATGACTTATATTTACTGATTGAATTTAGTATATTGTAACATATATACAATAAAGAAATAATGAAGCAAAAGGAAAAATTAACCCAATTATTTTCTTTTTGTTGCGAACATCTTTAAAAGGCACAAGAACTCACTGTATTTTATTGACATAAACAATGTAAGATGCTATTTGTAGTTGTAAAATCACTTTATTCAACATTCATTTGTCAATGCATACATCAAGACATACAGAAAAAAATGCTTATAGAAAATTACATAATATAACTATTCCATGTTGCAGTAGTAGTGTCATCATCCAAAACAGTTAACAAATAGCTCATGACAGATTTACACTACTAAGCAATATTTCTCTTGTAAGCACATTTCAAACTTAAATATATATCTAGGTCTTGCAAACAATGCGTCTTTTCATGAAGATTCTTTTCCAGCCATGTACAAGGACATTCTCACCGATGTGCACTCACTTTTCCGGGCATGTTTAGCCGAGAGAAAAAGACTGTATACTAGCAAAGACTTGTTTTAATATCTATATTAATCTGCAATTTAGTAGGCACGTATGCCATGAGATTATTTTTTTCTAGCTATACATGGATCGTCCCTCCATTGCCAATCAGGACTGTTGTCACGAGAACTGTTGTACAGCGGTTCGCACTCTGGAACACACGAAAATATGGACAAAATAAAACATAATATACCGCAACTAAACAAGAGGGTCAAGATGGTCCTATATCGTTCACCTGGTTCCAGTAGTGTGATGTAATTTACTTTTAAGGAACAACATTCTAATAATGTTTTAACCTGATCATAATAAATGGGACTGTGTGGTTAATTTTTGTATAGTGCACCAAACTTCTCTTCCATATTGCCATAACCCCCCCCCCCCCCCCCCCCGGGTTTTAACTGGTTCACTTAGGATAGTGTAAGATAAGGGTCTTTTAGTGATTTGTGTAAAGCACCTAGTACACTTTCCCTTGGTTTAGAATCGTATGCGTAAGTTTAGTTGGTGGGGTAGGTTGGAGTGGAAACTCCAACCTACAACCCCTGGGTTGTGAAGCCACAAACTATGGAACACACCTGCCACCCCCCTACCCCCCGGTTTGGTGCTGGACAGCCCATTTTAATTATCCTAAGTCCAAATTAGGTCAAGGTGAGGTTGGGTGATATGGGTTGGTCAAGAATGGTCATAAGCAACAACTGTGTAAGCATCCAAGCGTTGTAGTAAGCTGTGTTGGTGCTAGACAAAACGGTAAAATCTAGTTAACCTTAAATGGACGTAATTATGGATGGGCAGGACTATCGCCATATACCTTCCGCATCAAGATGCTGGGGTCATGAAAAAGTTTTCCAAATATTTGATCCAGTGACCTTTTTTAACACAATGTGACTCATTTAAAGTTTTCAAAGTACTTTCAGATACAAAATGTGACATTGAGAGAGTGGACGATGGATGCCAAAGTGTCTCCAGTGTTTTGCCTTGAACAATGTCAGCTCGCCACAAGGAGGTAAATGTCCATTTATTCATTTGAAACATTGAATATCATTGAATTTGTAAAAACAATCCAAGGAATACGTGGTTATAGTCACAAATACGTTCACGAGTGGCTCTTGTACAGCATAAACTGTTACTAACATGACAGTATCAATATAGTTTTTGTTAGTAATATTCACATTTGTTTGTAATAAAGAACTATTAATAAAACTGAAACACTGCGGTTTACAAAAATAACAAAGCCTAGTCTCACTTATATCTAGTACTTGAATAACATGTAACTATGCATCTCCGTAGGTAGCTGAGGTCAATGAAAGGTTGGCCAGAGTTTCTTTAGCATGTAACTATGCATCTCCGTAGGTAGCTGAGGTCAATGAAAGGTCGGCCAGAGTTTATTTAGCATGTAACAATGCATCTCCGTAGGTAGCTGAGGTCAATGAAAGGTTGGCCAGAGTTTCTTTAGCATGTAACAATTACCTATTTGTAAATGCAGCCAAAAAACACCAATAATACCATACTGACCAATCTCATTAAAATCACATCCTAAAATAAGCTATGCTTTACGCGTAGGAAGATTGTGCACTTTAGTTAGATTGCCCTCTTGACTAGACAAAATATGACCATTTTCATGTTTCACCGTACATCACCGAGGACATCATTCTTTCACAGTTTGGTTAAGATCCAACATATAGTGTGACCGACAGAAATCGGAGAGTATCCAGTGATCCTAATAGTTCATCTAGCTCTACATGCCAGACGAATTCAAAATAAAGAAAGATATTGATCGACTTTGTGTAAACAAATTTACAGAGGGGAGCATTTATTATAATTCAATTAAATGAAAGATAAGCACTAATGGATATGAATATAATAAATATTTCCCAAAAATTAGAGATCGGACCGAACATTTGAATATTCGAATATCGGATAATATTCGAATATAAAACAAGAGGGCCCTAGGACGCTCACCTGAGACCTTGTAACCCAATTGGAATTTGCATCCCCGAGGCGTGGCTTATTTTTATCCCAGGGGCATAAGTTCAACAACCTTGAACAAACATCTGGGCCTTGCGGTTTCAGGTAAATATTTTTTAAGTCATTTTGCTATTTAAGTCTATATAAACCATGTGACCCCTTGGGGGGTGGCCAGATTTGACCCCAGGGGCATAATTTGAACAATCTTTGGAGAGGACCACTATGCAATGTTACATACCAAATATAAGAAAGCTGTGGGCCTTGCGGTTTCAGGTAAAGATTTTTTAAGTCAATTTGCTATTTAAGTCTATATAAACCATGTGACCCCTCGGGGGGTGGCCAGATTTGACCCCATGGGCATAATTTGAAAAACCTTCGGAGAGGACCACTATGCAATGTTAAGTTACAAATATAGGAAAGCTGTGGGCCTTGCCGTTTCAGAGGAGAAGATTTGTAAAGTCATTTTGCTATTTAAGTCTATATAAACCATTTGACCCCCCCCCCTCCGGGCGTGACCAGTTTTGACCCCAGGGGCATAATTTGAACAATCTCTGTAGAGGACCACTATAGGATGTTACATACCAAATATGAACACTCTCGGCCTTACGGTTTCAGCGGAGAAGAATTTTAAAGTCATGTTGCTATTTAAGTCTATATTAACCATGTGACCAATGGGGTGTGGTCTGTTTTGACCCATGGGGCATAATTTGAACAATCTTTGTAGAGTACCACTGTAGGATGTTAAATACCAAATACAAAACCTCTGCGCCTTGCGGTTTCAGAGAAGATTTTAAGACATTTTGCAATATAAGTTATATAAACCATGTGACCCCCGGGGGCGTGGCCAGTTTTGACCCCAGGGGCATAATTTGAACAATCTTTGTAGAGGACCACTATAGGATGTTACATACCAAATATAAACCTCTGGGCCTTGTGGTTTCAGAGGAGGAGATTTTAAAAGTCATTTTGCTATACTATATAAACCATGTGGCCCCCGGGGTGTGGCCCGTTTTGAACCCAGGGGCATAATTTGATCAAAACTTTGTAAAGGATCACTAAAGGATGTTACATACCAAATATGAAACCTCTGGGCCTTGCAATTTCAGAGGAGAAGATTTTTAAAGTCATTTTAGTATATATTCTATATAAACCAGGAGACCCTCGGGGCATGGCCAGTTTTGACCCCAGGGGCATAATTTGAACAATCAGGGGCATAATTTGAACAATCTTTGTAGAGGACCACTATAGGATGTTACACACCAAATATGAAACCTCTGGGCCTTGTGGTTTCAGAGGAGAATAGTTTTAAAGTCATTTTGCTATATATTCTATATAAACCATGTGACCCCCGGGGCGCGGCCTGTTTTGACCCCAGGGGCATAATTTGAACAAACTTTGTAAAGGATCACTAAAGGATGTTACATACCAAATATGAAACCTCTGGGCCATGCGGTTCAGAGGAGAAGATTTTTAAAGTCATTTTGCTATATACTCTATATAAACCAAGAGACCCCCGGGGCGTGGTCAGTTTTGACCCCAGGGGCATTATTTGAACACTCTTTGTAGAGGACCACTATACAATGTTACACACCAAATATGAAACCTCTAGACATTGCTGTTTCAGAGGAAAATATTTTTAAAGTCATTTGGTTATATAAGTCTATATAAACCATGTGACCCCCGAGGCGTGGCCAGTTTTGACCCCAGGGGCATCATTTGAACAATCTTTGTAGAGGACCACTAGAGGATGTCACTTATCAACTATGAAAGCTCTGAGCTTTGCGGTTTCACAGAAGAAGATTTTTTTAAGTTTTCACATTTTAAATCTACTTTTAGCTCTGGTGACCTACATATGCAGCGGACCGGAAAGATTTGAACAACTTTGAAAGAGGTCCACCCAAGGATCACTTTGTGCTCAGGTGAGCTAAAAACGAATACGAATATTGGATTTTCAAATTTATTTTAAGAACAAAATTTATTTTTTTTAAACATGTTTTTTTCCAGTTTGATTGCAAAGTTAACATGAATTCCAGTCGTATTTCCTGCCTAGCAGGTGGGCGGGGGCAGTGTAACGTTTTTACAACACATACCAAACATGTCCAATTAACGACAATTGATAATTGGCAGGGGGGCCATGTCTTTACAAGGGCCGCGAATTAACGGTTTGTAGGAGGCGCGAATATGACGCATTGTATCCACAAATAACAAAACCGGGCCATGTTGTGATAACGGTTTCACAATATGCACAAGGCGTACATTGTTGTTTATTGTCCTTAAGTGACATCTATACGGTTAACTTGTTTACAGTAAATTACAATTACTCTCTAAGTAAACCAAACAAAATGAATCTATTATCAGCCAATTAATTTCTTTAACTCAATTAGCATGATCTGGTCAATCTTAATATACGTCACTTGTAAATTGTTCTCCATTATATCAACACCGTATATTATACAAGAGTCTTGATTAATAAACAATGCCACCATCATGTGCTTAGAAGTATTTTACGCGGTCATTAGACAAAACCCAGGCAACGTGTAATCTATGTAATGAGAAATTTGTGTATGGAACGATTAACACAATAATTAACAATACATTTAACAATATCTTACATTTCTTTATATTTGCCTAACACTCACTAAGTTATATCGCTCATTTACCACTGAAACAAGGTAAAACAACTACGTACACGTGGTATACATATTTCGGATCGGTATATATTCGGACAGAGTGCCGTATATAGTAGTATTTACAAAACGAATATTCGAATATATTGGAATACCTAAAACGAATATTTGAATATATTCGAATACCTAAAACGAATATTCAAATATTGATTTCAGTATTCGGTCCCATCCCTAAAAAAAATAACAGCATAGAACAACAATGTATGCATCTGCAAACAAAACAAGTCAAGATAACTACACACTTTTCAAAGAGAACCGTGTCTGTGGTACTGAGCAACTTTTGAAGAAGAGTTTGTACTCCCATCTCACTCAGTTTGGCCTGCCTGGCATAGGCACCTGTAACAGAAAAATATTTTACTACTTCTATTGGTTGTTCTTTGAACAGATTATTATGTGAAGAATAAGACATCAAACATATAATAAACTATTGTTTTATACCAATGTTTTATATGCAATTGACCATTTATAAGATTTAAGTTTTGCAAAGTAATTAATACAATAGACACTGTAGTCACAATTGCATCAACAAAATAGATTTTACCACGAAACTGTATAACTTTATGCAATGACAATTTTCACAATGAAAAAGGACTGTGTTCATGCATGCATGCTCAATTACTTCTCAACCCAGGTGCAACTTGGTGTTACGATAAATCACTGTGCACCTTAAAAACAACAATGACATTAATTGAACCATTGGTTCTTTTAATCTTTTTGTTGATATTTTTAAAATATGGATAACAACACACAGAAGAGGCCAACATCTTTGCAAACAGCAGGCATAGTTCGATTAGATTAACTACATGTATGTTTAAACATTCCGTTTCCTGGGGTTCTGAAGTGATTTTGGAGGGTAAAGGTAACATTCTGACCAGAAAAAAGTGTGGTTGTTGCAATTACTGGTCTGAAGTTTCTTAAGTTTTTATTTATTCATAGAACGAATGAGCCGCAGCCATGGTTTTCCGTGGTTCTTGTTTTCCAGTGTTTTACTATACTGATTTGCAAGCTGAAAACCAGTGTCCACATATGAGAACAATTTATTCTATAAGACACGTGTGTGCAGAATATGTTAGAATGTCTTCATGGTATTTCATAAAAAACAAACTGTAAAAATGTATAAGTTGAAAAACAAATTTGAGGAAAAAAAAGTACTTTATAATAATACAAAATATGAGGGAAGCTCATTTATAATGTTTGTTACGGTACACCATGAAAAAACAAGCAAATCCTGCCATAAACTTAGTCACCCTATGGCAGAAATTGTGTTGCCACACTATGTCATCGTGAAATTGTGCAACTGCCAGGTTCGCACGGTCAGGCAAGTGCTTGCCCTGTAAGCAAGAGGTCCCAGGTTTGAGCCAGGCACTGGCTGCACCATTTCTTCACAATTGGGACTAACTTCATATCATGTGAAAATCATCACTCAACATCTTCATAAGAATACAACATGACCTTCTTCGCCACTCCAGATAAGGTTAGATATGCAGGCCACGGCAGCAATCTGTAAACTCACGTCTGGTTGATATTGCTGCAAGTAAGCATTCTTATCACATTATCAGGCAAACTTTTCAGAAAATAAAACCCCATTGCAGGCAAAGCTGACAATTAACACATTAACAAATATGCTACTTTATATTGTTCTATTGTTGTTGTCCAATTTTTTAATGACCACAATCAAAGAGCTAACAACTCAGATGATGCAGTAGGGACCTTTTAAATCAGTTTACACACCAATGAGCTAACACATTTTCACTTTACACAGCAGACAGCTATCAAATTGTTAATTTACGGTGACAATGACCTTGACCCCACCCACCCGATACCCAAGCGAGGTCTTGATATATGGTATCTTTGTATGAAGTTTCATTAAAATATCTCAATGCGTTCTCAAGTTGTTGAGTGGAAATTTTCTATTTTAAGTAACAGTGACCTTGACCCCACCCACCCTATATGCAATCCCAAGCGAGGTCTCGATATAAGATATCTACGTATAAAGTTTCATTAAAACATCTTAATGCATTTATATGTTATTGAGCAGAAACCGTTTTTTGTATGTTTAGTAACAGCGACCTTGACCTTACCCCACCCACCCCATATGCAATCCCAAGCAAGGTCTCGATAAAAGGTATCCATGTATTAAGTTTCATTAAAATATCTCAATGCATTCATATGTTATTGAGCGGAAACCATTTTTCTATTTTTAGTAACAGTGACCTTGACCCCACCCATCCCATATGCAATCCCAAGCAATGTGTCGATAAAAGATATCTATGTATTAAGTTTCGTTAAAATATCTCAATGCATTCATAAGTTATTGAGCGGAAACCGTTTTTCTTTTGTTAGTAACAGCGACCTTGACCTTGAACCCACCCAACCCATATGTAATCCCAAGCAAGGTCTCGCTATAAGGTATCTATGTATGAAGTTTCATTACAATAGCTCTCAAGAGAGCGGAAAAGTGCTATGCCCGCCCGCCTGCCCGCCCAACGACATGCGCCAATATAATAACCGAAATTTTTCTTTAAAAAATTTGGTTAAAAATCATTAGTTTACACAGCAGATAGAGATCAAATTATTAGTTTACACAGCAGATATATATCAAATCATTAGTTTATACAACAGAGAGCTATCAAATCAACAGTTAACACAGAAGAGTGATATCAAAACAACAGAAACACATACCCAGAGATAAATCACCAGTTTCACAGAAGAGAGATATCAAAACATCAGTATACACAGACAAGAGGGCCCTGAGGGCCCTAGGATGCTCACCTGAGACCTTCTAGCCCAAAAGGAATTTGCATCCCGAGGCGTGGATTATTTTTTTCCCTGGGGCATAATTTGAACAATCTTGAACAAACCTCTGGGCATTGCAGTTTCAGGTAAAGATTTGTAAAGTCATTTTGCTATTTAGGCCACAACAAATTGATCAGATGTTCGTCGGATTTGCCGCACCTTAAAATCGTAAATCGAAAAAAAAAAACTTTTTTTTTTCTGCGCCCGCACCTACAAATTTGCCCCGCACCCAATGTTTTAAAAAGAAGTTTTCACCAACCAGTCTCATTTTACGTTAAACGCCGACTTCGTGGTGTCCCCAAATCATAACAAGCAATTGGTACTGATATAGACGTAAAGAAGGCACTTTGCGAAGAAAACAGCACATAATTTATGACCCAAACTGTTACTCTCCATTAGCCAGTCACAGATGCCATGTGTATTTCGACTCGGCAATTTCTTATCATGTTTTATCAAACTTGTGAAAACACATTCATTGCCTAATTAAAGATGATTGCTAGCAAGCTCTCGTAATATCAGCAGACACAACAGTTAATTAGAGGATTATCTTGTTGATAAACGATGTGTGAAATTGGATGTCTGGAATATGTCAAATGGACTGATTATCGGGTATGTTTACATTTCGGACTGTTTTGACCAGCGGTTTGTCCATGTTTTCTTACTTCTAATATCCACACAATTAATTTGTATTTTACATGTCCTTTTGATAAATTCAAAGTATCCGTTTGGTGTATATTTTGTTCAGCTTTTATATATTAAAGTACATTTAACAGGGCAAGCCAATTCATTATGTTAGTTATTAATTTCAATTTATTTATGGATATATTTTGTTAACATCTTGTAGATATTTTAAGAGTGTATGTTGAAATAAAAAATAATTATCCAAGTTTACTGCAATGAGCAACTAACAAAAATGTTAATATAATAATCTAAATATACTAATGCTTTTGTTAATGCCATAATGCAATTAATATACAGCACAGTGAAGTATAATTTTATAACAATTAAAACAATAAGATATAAACATTCCCTGACATGGAAACACGCAACAATGTTGCCAGTCGATTAAAAAAATGGCTCAAGCAAAATAAGAGCCAGTGTGAGCCCTGGTTTACGGTTTAAAAATTGGTGGCGTCCAGTTGTTTCGCCGTGTCATTTAAAGATACAGAACTTAAACTAGTCATTCCTAAATTGTTTTGTGTTAATTGTATGACATTTCATATTCATGTTATTAAACTGTTGGTAGTGAATGACTTGGTGTATCAAATATCTATTTTGAAAATGACAATTACCTTGTATAAGGTCTACTTTCTTATCGTTAAGATATGGCTATTTAGTAGATGAAGAGGAAATTATTGACAAGATATCAAGTTATGATGGCGTTTGGCAGAAATGTTCAATCACTATGGGCAAGTTAGGATTTTTTTTATTTTGCGCTTTTCGCTCGCCTCCGATTTTATCGAAAATGGAAAAAAAATATTTTTATTTTTATTTTGCTCGCTCGCACAAAATTATTTTGGACAAAATCCGTTTAACAATTTGTTGTGGCCTTAAAGTCATTTTGCTATTTAAGTCTATATAAACCATGTGACCCCTCGGGGTGTGGCCAGATTTGACCTCAGGGGCATAATTTCAACAATCCTTGGAGAGGACCACTATGCAATGTTACGTACCAAATACAGGAAAGCTGTGGGCCTTGCCGTTTCAGAGAAGGTTTTTAATGTTATTTTGCTATTTAAGTCTACATAAACCATGTGACCCCCGGGGCGTGACCAGTTTTGATCCCAGGGGCATAATTTGAAAATATTTGTAGAGGACCACTATACGATGTTACATACCAAATATAAAACCTCTAGGCCTTGCGGTTTCAGAGGAGAAGAATTTTAAAGTCATTTTGCTATTTAAGTCTATATAAACCATGTGACCCCTGGGGTGTGGTCATTTTTGACCCATGGGGCATAACTTACACAATCTTTGTAGAGGACCACTATAGGATGTTACATACTAAATAAGAAACCTCTGGGCCTTGCGGTTTCAGGAGAAATTTTTTTAAGACGTTTTGCTATTTAAGTTTATATTTACCATGTGACCCCCGGGGTGTGGCCAGTTTTGACCCCAGGGGCATAATTTTAACAGTCTTTGTAGAAGACCACTATACGATGTTACATACCAAATAAGAAACCTCTGGGCCTTGCAGTTTCTGAGGAGAAGATTTTTAAAGTCATTTTGCTATTTAAGTCTACATAAATCATGTGACCCCTGGGGTGTGGCCAGTTTTGACCCCAGGGGCATAAATTGAACAATATTTGTAGAGGACAACTACAGGATGTTACATACCAAACATGAAACCTGTGGGCCTTGTGGTTTCAGAGAAGAAGATATTAAAAGACATTTTGCTATTTAAGTTTTTATAAACCATGTGACCCCCAGGGCATGGCCAGTTTTGACCCAGGGGCATAATTTGAAAAATCTTTGTAGAGGACCACTATAGGATGTTACATACCAAATATGAAACCTCTGGGCCTGGTGGTTTCAGAGGAGAAGCTTTTTAAAGTCATTTTGCTATATATTCTATATAAACCATGTGACCCCTAGGGCGTGGCCCGTTTTGACCCCAGGGGCATAATTTAACAAACTTTGTATAGGACCACTAAAGCATGTTACATACCAAATATGAAACTTCTGGGCCTTGCAGTTTCAGAGAAGATTTTTTAAGTCATTTTGCTATATATTCTATATAAACCATGTGACCCCCGGGGCATGGCCAGTTCTGACCCCAGGGGCAAATTTGAACAATCTTTGTAGAGGACCACTATAGGATGTTACATACCAAATATAAAACCTCTGGGCCTTGTGGTTTCAGAGGAGAAGATTTTTAAAGTCATTTTTTAAATATATTCTATGTAAACCATGTGACTCCCGGGGTGGGTGGGGGGGCCCGTTTTGACCCCAGGAGCATAATTTGAACAATCTTTGTAGAGAAACACTATAGGATGTTACATACCAAATATGGAACCTCTTGGCCCTTCGGTTTCAGAGAAGATTTTTCAAGTTTACACTTTTTAAATCTATTTTTAGCTCTGGTGACCTACATATGCAGCGGACCGTAACGATTTGAACAACTTTGAAAGAGGGTCACCCAATGATCATTCCTGTGAAGTTTGGTGAATATCTGCCAAGCGGTTTAGGAGGAGATGTTGTTTGAAAGAAAAGTTGATGACGGACGCACTGACACACTGACGACGGACAACGGGCGACGGACAACGGGCGATCACAAAAGCTCACCATGAGCACTTTGTGCTCAGGTGAGCTAAAAAGAGATATCTTATCATCAGAGTTTACACAGAAGAAATCTCAAATCAACAGTTTACACAGAAGAGAGGTATCAAATCATCAGTTTACAAAGAAAAGAGATTTCAAATCATCAGTTTATAAAGAAAAGAGATATCAAATCATCAGTTTACAGAGAGAAGATATATCAAATCATCAGTTTTCACAGATGAGGGATATCAAATCATCAATTAATACAAAAGATAGATATCAAAACATCAGTACACACAGAAGAGAAATATCAAATCATCAGTTTACACAGCATAAGCTATCAAGTCATCAGTTTATAAAGCAGATAGCTATCAAATCATCAGATTACACAGCAGATAGTTAACAAATCATCAGTTTCCAAAGCAGATAGCTATCAAATCATCAGTTGACACAGCAGAGAACTATAAAAATCATCTGTTTACAAAGCAGAGAGCAATTTAATCATCAGTTTACACAGCAGAGAGCTATCGAATCATCTATTTACACAAAGGAGAGATATCAAATGTTCCATTTACACAGAGGAGAGATATCAAATCACCCACTGACACAGCAGATAGCTACCAAATCGTTAGTCTACACAGCAGAGAGCTATAAAATCATCAGTTTACACAGCAGAGATCTATAAATCATCAATTTACACATAAGAAAACTGAGAAATCGTCTGATTACATAGAAGAGAGCAATGAAATCTTTAGTTTACACAGCAGATATATATCATTTAATATGTTTACACAACAGAGAGGTTTCAAATAAGAACCTACCATATAGTTCATGAGTTTCTTCAACATGTCTTCATTGCCCATGATAAGCCCCTTGGCTTTGTCACCATCTGCTACATTGGCCAGTATACACAGTGTCTGCAATAATGTTCCATATTGCCAGTAAGTTTAGATGTAATAAACACATGCAGTAGTGCTCTGCTCAATTTTACCACTTGTAATATCAAGTTATTTTACCTTATTCATTCTCTTCTTATTGTACACGAGTTAATTCTTAAGGGTTCCATCAGTTGTGCTTGCAATGACTGTGAACTTACCCATGCTTTATGCAGCAATTACCACTTTTAGCCTTGTATAAATTGATTTCTTAGATGTTCCATTTGCTGTACTGGCTTTGACTTCTGTAACCATGTACACTTACCCATGAGATTAGCTGCATCATCCACTTGAGAAAGAATTATATATCATCCAAACCATTTTGTATTCAGTGTGCTGACACTCATAAATTGAGGCGTGTCATGGGAAATGCATGTGCGTAAAGTGTCGTCCTGGATTAGCCTGTGCAGTCCGCACAGGTTAATCCAGGACAGCACTTTCCACCTATAGTGGATTAATTTTTAGAAGAGACTTCCTTGAAACAGAAAATACCATAAAAGCGAAAAGTGCTGTCCTGAATCAGCCTGTGCATTAAGCTCGGGTTTCATACGACACGCCTAAATTGTTTTGTTTGCTTACACATAATTACACTCACCTGTTCCTTCACCTGTATTGGATGCTCTCCCTCTAGTATGAACACCACTGCCTGCATTATCTGGTTACCGTACATGCCCATAATACTGTCAATATGCTGGAAATAACAACATTCTATATTCCATTTACAAAATAAGTTCTCTTTAAGCTGACAATAGAAAATTTTATAACCAGCTTTTCATCTTTCAGAAAATATTAACTGTTTGAACTGACATTTGTTGCAAGTAATAAATATCTGTACATCTACATTTTAAAAGAAAGGTATACAAATTTAACAATTTCAATATGTATTTATCAAGGGTTCAGTTTTGTAAATCTCTTCTATATGAACATTGTATATGCTCTGGAGTGAAGCCATAGAGATATCTGATGATTGTGTCACATATTCATAATCTGTTAGTAATCTGATAAGGTATGATCTCTTGTGTCACATATTCATAGTCTGTTAATACTCTAATATAGTATGATCTCTGGTGTCACATATTCATAGTCTGTTAATACTCTGATAGGGTGTGATCTCTTGTGTCACATATTCATAGTCTGTTACTACTTTGATAAGGTATAATCTCTTGTGTCACATATTCATAGTCTGTTAATACTCTGATAAGGTATGATCTCTTGTGCCACATATTCATAGTCAGTTAATACTCTGATAAGGTATGATCTCTTGTGTCAAATGTTAATAGTCAGTTAATACTCTGATAAGGTATGATCTCTTGTGTCACATATTTATAGTATGTTAATACTCTGATAAGGTATGACCTCTTGCGCCACATATTCATAGCCTGTTAATACTCTGATATGGTATGATCTCTTGTGTCACATATTCATAGTCTGTTAATACTCTGATAAGGTATGATCTCTTGTGTCACATATTCATAGCCTGTTAATACTCTGATATGGTAAGATCTCTTGTGTCACATATTCATAGTCTGTTAATACTCTGATAAGGTAAGATCTCTTGTGTCACATATTCATTCATAGTCTGTTAATAATCTGATATGGTATGATCTCTTGTGTCACATATTTATAGTCTATTGATACTCTGATAAGGTATTATCTCTGGCATCACATATTCATAGTCTGTTAATACTCTGATAAGGTATGATCTCTTGTGTCACATATTCATAGTCTGTTAATACTCTGATACGGTAAGATCTCTTGTGTCACATATTCATAGTCTGTTAATACTATAATAAGGTAAGATCTCTTGTGTCACATATTCATAGTCTGTTAATACTCTGATATGGTATGATCTCTTGTGTCACATATTCATAGTCTGTAAATTTACTGATAAGGTATGATCTCTTGTCACATATTGATAGCCTGTTAATACTCTGATAGGGTGTGATTTCTTGTGTCACATATTCATAGTCTGTTAATACTCTGATAAGGTTTGATCTCTGGTGTCACATATTCATAGTCTGTTAATACTCTGATATGGTATGATCTCTTGTTTCACATATTCATAGCCTGTTAATACTCTGATAAGGTAAGATCTCTTGTGTCACATATTCATAGTCTGTTAATACTCTGATAAGGTATGATCTCTTGTGTCACATATTCATAGTCTGTTAATACTCTGATCAGGTATGATCGCTTGTGTCACATATTCATAGCCTGTTACTACTCTGAAAAGGTATGATCTCTTGTGCCACATATTCATAGTCTGTTACTACTCTGATAAGGTATGATCTCTTGTGTCACATATTCATAGTATGTTAATACTCTGATCAGGTATGATCGCTTGTGTCACATATTCATAGCCTGTTAATACTCTGATCAGGTATGATCGTTTGTGTCACATATTCATAGCCTGTTACTACTCTGAAAAGGTATGATCTCTTGTGTCACATATTCATAGCCTGTTACTACTCTGATAAGGTATGATCTCTTGTGTCACATATTCATAGTATGTTAATACTCTGATAAGGTATGATCTCTTGTGTCACATATTCATAGTATGTTAATACTCTGATAAGGTATGATCTCTTGTGTCACATATTCATAGTCTGTTAATACTCTGATAAGGTAAGATCTCTTGTGTCACATATTCATAGTCTGTTAATACTCTGATAAGGTAAGATCTCTTGTGTCACATATTCATAGTCTGTAAATACTCTGATACGGTATGATCTCTTGTGTCACATATTCATAGTCTGTTAATAGTCTGATATGGTCTGATCTCTTGTGTCACATATTCATAGTCTGTTAAGGTATGATCTCTTGTGTCACATATTCATAGTCTGATAAGGTATGATCTCTTGTGTCACATATTCATAGCCTGTTAATACTCTGATATGGTAAGATCTCTTGTGTCACATATTCATAGTCTGTTAAGGTATAATCTCTTGTGTCACATATTCATAGCCTGTTAATACTCTGATAAGGTATGATCTCTTGTGTCACATATTCATAGTCTGTTATTACTCTGATAAGGTATGATCTCTTGTGTCACATATTCATAGCCTGTTAATACTCTGATAAGGTATGATCTCTTGTGTTACATAATCATAGTCTGTTAAGGTATGATCTCTTGTGTCACATATTCATAACCTGTTAATACTCTGATAAGGTATGATCTCTTGTGTCACATATTCATAGTCTGTTAAGGTATGATCTCTTGTGTCACATATTCATAGCCTGTTAATACTCTGATAAGGTATGATCTCTTGTGTCACATATTCATAGTCTGTTATTACTCTTATAAGGTATGATCACATCAAAAATCTAAATTTGTTACCAGTTTGTTTGAAAGAAGGTTGCGCAATAGGCCAAGCGTCTTCATGACAATGTTTGCATCTGGGTCAGACAGAAGGCGGAAAAGCTGCTCCGTACCAATGGATTCCACCACTTTTGTTTTCACCTTCTGTTCAACTTGAAATGTGAGATTCTGCAAGCAGTTAGAAATTTCGAAGATTAACTATTTGTTGTACGTAGTTTTTGACACTGTTTTTAAAACGACGAAGCCATGTATATATTTAGAATTATATTAGGTTTCAATGAATGTAAATATGACTTGTTTGACTATATAACAATATATTGAAAGTGTCTATCAAAATCCCAATCAAAAATCTGATAAAAATCTGCCAACTTAAAAAATGTTATGACATCATTCCCTATCCTGTTTAACAGGGTCTATCAATGTATTTTCATATCGGGGAATGATTGTCTCTCTCTTAGGACACAATATAAATCCTGACTCAGTCAAACCCCTTTAAAGACATAGGGAAGAATAAATAACTTAACTAGGGAATTTTAAATCTGAAAACGGGGAATATGAAATATCTGATCTAAGCGATCCTTCTAGACTCGCGGTTCCAACAACAGGCTAGCAATTTCGGATCGGATTCAAACCCATATAATTATACCATTTTGGGAACTTACCATCAGTCCCCAGATGCCATTCAGTCTCAAACCTGGTTCGGGTCGCGCTGCCAGGTTCACCAGAACATCAATAGCCCCACAGTCCAGTATGCACTGTAACCATGGAAATATACTGATACAGAGGCAGCACAGTTCCCTGCAGGTGCCTGAATTTCAAGGTGCTCCTCAAAAAGAGCTTATTTGCTCATAAAAATTGACAAATGCTTGTAAAATGACTATTTCCACTGCTTGTAAAATGACTATTTCGGCTTCAGTTGAGCATAGATACAATAAGAGTCAGAGGACAGCACGCTTGACTATTCTAAGTATTTCAGTTGGCACATATTTTGGAAACTGGAAGGGGCATAAAATTGTTGAAACACATAGCTGAGTCATGGCAATTATGTCATCAATTTAATCCAAGTTTCAAGATAATACCTTATGTAGTTTAGAAATTATAAGACTTTCAAAAAAAAACTTCAACCCCCAAATCTATGTTAAATGTCAAAATACAAAACAGAGTTATGGGGATTGTTGCATATGATGCTGTAGTTGATTACAAAGACGTATTCCACATTTCAAGTGAATACCTTATGTAGTTTAGAAATGATAACACTTGAATAAAAACTTTACACTGAAAATCTATGTGGAAAGGGGGCATAACTCTATCAAAATAAAAAACAGAGTTATGTAGATTGTGGCACCTGATGATGTCATTGATGGCAAAGGTATATTCCAAGTTTCAAGTGAATACCCTATAAAGTTTTGAAGTTCATGTATTTTAAAAATGCAAAACACTCGCGTCCTGGTTTGACTACACTGCGTAAACTTAAAACTCAACAAGATTTTATTGAATGACGTAGAAGGCGTGATGTAATGCAACTTTGTGAAAACCAACATTATCTGACTTAAACAAAAGCAAATTTACTAAAATGTCATTCATGTGTGTCAAACTGATATAAGCATTTAAACATTTAATTAGTTTTTTGGTGTTTTTAGAATTCAGTTGAATACAAATCAGTATAAATAGAATACACGGTATACTGGAATAAAGGACCGAGTTTGTGCACAGCCCTGATGCTGAATTAATGAATGAGCTTCCACAGAGCCTTGGTTTACTGGAATAAAGGACTGAAACTTAGTATTGCTTGAAATACATCGATAATGGATTAATGTATTGGGCTTTCAAGAAGTCTTGATTTACCGAAGAAAATGACTGCTGGGCCCGTATACACAAAGCTCCTTCGGAAAAACTTAAGTAATTTGTTTTTTAATTCAGAAAATTCCTGAAGTCTTTGGCTGTTTTATGTATAGGTATTTTAACGCCGAAATGTTCTAAACTAGTAAATATGCTTAGATGTTTAGCATCCTATTCTGTTTTAAACAGAAATCATTTAGATTATACATTAAAAATTTGATCTGAAATTTTCACAAAGCAAAACTTAAGTTTTTTCTTTTTCTTTTAGGAGTTTACTAAATACCAGCCCAGAGCCTAAATAATTGGGAATAAAGGAATGAGCTATAACATAACCCTGATATAATGGACTGGAGGAATGAGCTATAACATAACCCTGATATAATGGACTGAAGGAATGAGCTTAACATAACCCTGATATAATGGACTGAAGGAATGAGCTTAACATAACCCTGATATAATGGACTGGAGGAATGAGCTTTAACAGAACCCTGATATAATAGACTGAAGGAATGAGCTTTAACAGAACCCTGATATAATGGACTGAAGGAATGAGCTTAACATAACCCTGATATAATGGACTGAAGGAATGAGCTTAACATAACCCTGATATAATGGACTGGAGGAATGAGCTTTAACAGAACCCTGATATAATAGACTGAAGGAATGAGCTTTAACATAACCCTGATATAATGGACTGAAGAAATGAGCTATAACATAACCCTGATATAATGGACTGGAGGAATGAGCTTAACATAACCCTGATATAATGGACTGAAGGAGTGAGCTTAACATAACCCTGATATAATAGACTGAAGGAATGAGCTATAACATAACCCTGATATAATGGACTGAAGGAGTGAGCTTAACATAACCCTGATATAATGGACTGAAGGAGTGAGCTTAACATAACCCTGATATAATGGACTGGAGGAGTGAGCTTTAACAGAACCCTGATATAATGGACTGAAGGAATGAGCTTTTAACAGAACCCTGATATAATAGACTGGAGGAATGAGCTATAACATAACCCTGATATAATAGACTGGAGGAATGAGCTATAACATAACCCTGATATAATGGACTGGAGGAATGAGCTATAACATAACCCTGATATAATGGACTGAAGGAGTGAGCTTAACATAACCCTGATATAATGGACTGAAGGAGTGAGCTTAACATAACCCTGATATAATGGACTGAAGGAGTGAGCTTTAACAGAACCCTGATATAGTGGACTGAAGGAATAAGCTTTAAGTGAACATTAATATAATGGACTGAAGAAATGAGCTTTAATAGAACATTAATTTAATGGACTGAAGGAATGAGCTTTAACATAACCCTAATATAATGGACTGAAGGAGTGAGCTTAACATAACCCTGATATAATGGACTGGAGGAGTGAGCTTTAACAGAACCCTGATATAATGGACTGAAGGAATGAGCTTTTAACAGAACCCTGATATAATAGACTGAAGGAATGAGCTTAACATAACCCTGATATAATGGACTGAAGGAATGAGCTTTAACAGGACCCTGATATAATGGACTGAAGGAATGAGCTTAACATAACCCTGATATAATGGACTGGAGGAATGAGCTTAACATAACCCTGATATAGTGGACTGGAGGAATGAGCTTAACATAACCCTGATATAATGGACTGAAGGAATGAGCTTAACATAACCCTGATATAATGGACTGAAGGAATGAGCTTTAACAGAACCCTGATATAATAGACTGAAGGAATGAGCTTAACATAACCCTGATATAATAGACTGAAGGAATGAGCTTAACATAACCCTGATATAATGGACTGAAGGAATGAGCTTTAACAGAACCCTGATATAATGGACTGAAGGAATGAGCTTAACATAACCCTGATATAATGGACTGGAGGAATGAGCTTAACATAACCCTGATATAATGGACTGAAGGAATGAGCTTTAACAGAACCCTGATATAATGGACTGAAGGAATGAGCTTAACATAACCCTGATATAATGGACTGGAGGAATGAGCTTAACATAACCCTGATATAATGGACTGGAGGAATGAGCTTTAACAGAACCCTGATATAATAGACTGAAGGAATGAGCTTTAACATAACCCTGATATAATGGACTGAAGGAATGAGCTTAACATAACCCTGATATAATGGACTGAAGGAATGAGCTTAACATAACCCTGATATAATGGACTGGAGGAATGAGCTTAACATAACCCTGATATAATGGACTGGAGGAATGAGCTTAACATAACCCTGATATAATGGACTGAAGGAATGAGCTTTAACAGAACCCTGATATAATAGACTGAAGGAATGAGCTTAACATAACCCTGATATAATAGACTGAAGGAATGAGCTTAACATAACCCTGATATAATGGACTGAAGGAATGAGCTTAACATAACCCTGATATAATAGACTGGAGGAATGAGCTTAACATAACCCTGATATAATGGACTGAAGGAATGAGCTTAACATAACCCTGATATAATGGACTGAAGGAATGAGCTTTAACAGAACCCTGATATAATAGACTGAAGGAATGAGCTTAACATAACCCTGATATAATAGACTGAAGGAATGAGCTTAACATAACCCTGATATAATGGACTGAAGGAATGAGCTTTAATAGAACCCTGATATAATGGACTGAAGGAATGAGCTTAACATAACCCTGATATAATGGACTGGAGGAATGAGCTTAACATAACCCTGATATAATGGACTGAAGGAATGAGCTTTAACAGAACCCTGATATAATAGACTGAAGGAATGAGCTTAACATAACCCTGATATAATGGACTGGAGGAATGAGCTTTAACAGAACCCTGATATAATAGACTGAAGGAATGAGCTTTAACAGAACCCTGATATAATGGACTGAAGGAATGAGTTTTAAAAAACATTAATATAATGGACTGAAGGAATAAGCTTTAACAGAACCCTGATATAATGGACTGAAGGATTGAACTTTAACAGAACATTAACATAATGGACTGAAGAAATGAGCTTTAACAGAACATTAATTTAATGGACTGAAGGAATAAGCTTTAACAGAACCCTGATACAAAAAAAAATGGACTGAAGGATTGAACTTTAACAGAACATTAACATAATGGACTGAAGAAATGAGCTTTAACAGAACATTAATTTAATGGACTGAAGGAATAAGCTTTAACAGAACCCTGATATAATGGACTGAAGGATTGAACTTTAACAGAACCCTGATATAATGGACTGAAGGAATAAGCTTTAACAGAACATTAATATAATGGACTGAAGGAATAAGCTTTAACAGAACATAAATATAATGGACTGAAGGAATAAGCTTTAACAGAACCCTGATATAATGGACTGAAGGAATGAACTTGAACAGAACCCCGATATAATGGACTGAAGGAATGAACTTTAACAGAACATTAATATAATGGACTGAATGAATAAGCTTTAACAGAACATAAATATAATGGACTGAAGGAATAAGCTTTAACAGAACATTAATATAATGGACTGAAGGAATGAACTTTAACAGAACCGTAATATAATGGACTGAAGGAATTAGCTTTAACAGAACCCTGATATAATGGACTGAAGGAATAAGCTTTAACAGAACCCTGATATAATGGATTGAAGGAATGAACTTTAACAGAACCCTGATATAATTGACTGAAGGAATAAGCTTTAACAGAACCCTGATATAATTGACTGAAGGAAGAAGCTTTAACAGAACATTAATATAATGGACTGAAGGAATGAACTTTAACAGAACCCTAATATAATGGACTGAAGGAATAAGCTGTAACAGAACCCTGATATAATGGACTGAAGGAATGAGCTTTAACAGAACCCTGATATAATTGACTGTAGGAATAAGCTTTAACAGAACCCTGATATAATGGACTGAACAAATGAGCTTTAACAGAACCCTGATATAATTGACTGAAGGAATGAACTTTAACAGAACCCTGATATAATGGACTGAAGGAATGAACTTTAACAGAACATTAATATAATGGACTGAAGGAATAAGCTTTAACAGAACCCTGATATAATGGACTGAAGGAATAAGCTTTAACAAAACCCTGATATAATGGACTGAAGGAATAAGCTTTAACAGAACCCTAATATAATAGACTGAAGGAATAAGCTTTAACAAAACCCTGATATAATGGACTGAAGGAATGAGCTTTAACAGAACCCTGATATAATGGACTGAAGGAATGAACTTCAACAGAACCCTGATATATTTGACTGAAGGAATAAACTTTAACAGAAACCTGATATAATGGACTGAAGGAATGAGCTTTAACAGAACCCTGATATAATGGACTGAAGGAATGAACTTTAACAGAACCCTGATATAATGGACTGAAGGAATGAGTTTTAACAGAACATTCATATAATGGACTGAAGGAATAAGCTTTAACAGAACCCTGATATAATGGACTGAAGGAATGAACTTTAACAGAACCCTGATATAATGGACTGAAGGACTGAGCTTTAACAGAACCCTGATCCAATGGACTGAAGGAATGAGCTTTAACAGAACCCTGATGTAATGGACTGAACAAATGAGCTTTAACACAGCCCTAATATAATGGACTGAATTAAGGAATTAGCTTTAATAGAATCCTGATATAAAGGACTGAAGGAACGAGCTTTATCAAAGCCTTGATAAATTATGTTCACAGACAGGATGGAGCTTTACCAGGGCACATAATGCAGAAATTAAATAAAGAAAAGCGCAACATAGTTATAAAGATGTGTGCAAATTTAAAGGTTGTTGATGTTGACGTTTTCCAACGTGCTCCGGGTCTTGTTGAATATATATGAGGCGCGTCGTGGGAAACCCGGACTTAATGCATGTGCGTAGTGTCATCCCGAATTAGCCTGTGCAGTCCGCACAGGCTAATCCACACAGGCTAATCCGGGACAACACTTTCCGCCTAAAGTGGATTTATGGTTAGAAGAGACTTCATTGAAACAGAAAATACCATACAAGCAGAAAGTGTGGTCCCGGAAATGTGTTTGACCACTTATATGTTTTTTATGAATAAATTCTACAAACTTTTTTATCATCCTTCCCATACTGGAATACAGAACTGAATATTTACAGAGCTTTGCATTACTGATATAAACGACCAAGCTTTTGCAGAGCTTTAAAATACTGGAATGAAGGACTACGACTTCCACAGAGTCTTTACATACCAGAATAAAGGACTGAGATTTTGCACCTGATTTATCAGAAGAAACGACTTAGCATTTATACGACCTTGATGTTTAAAATTATGTAATCTTGGGACATAGTTAAGATCAAACTTGTTCTAATTTCATGTAATCAGGTTTTAAGAAAGAGGATGCCAATTCAAACTGCAATATTGCAAATAAATTCAAAGGTGTTAAACAGAGTTGTTGTAACTAACATTTGCTACAAAAGTAGTGAAGACAAACAACTTTCAGCATTGTATAGCTCTAAACATACTGACCTCTGCTCAATAACAAGTCATACTGCAAAACAGAGGAGTGAATAACAATTAGCGAAATTGGAAAACAAACGGCACTTCAAATCTCAGGTTGCTTGGGTACTAATGAATACTCATGTTTTGTATCACAATGGTGTTGATGCCGTTTAGTTAGTCACAATCTCTTGCTCTGAGTACAGTTACTCTAAATCGATGGCTCAGCGCAAAACTATGCTATATGACTGGTTAACAACATAGACTAAGCATAGTCTTGCACTGACCCATCAAATTCATCCCCTAACTTTGCTTGGCAGTTAACTAATATGTATCAGTAATGGCAACAAATGCCAATTTGAATAACTGAATTAAGTATGCCAATACAGTTTGAAGAGTGTTTTTTAAAGTGTCTTTAAATGATTTTTCACAACACACCTCATATATACGAGTAATGCTAGTTTATTATGTAAAGCGACATGGATGAATTCTGAAAAAAAAAAAACAGCATGCATCACTTTTAACCAAATAATTACCGGTGGAGAACAGGTGGTATGCAGGTTAAAAATAATGGTGTCAAACAACTAATCTAAACGTTTTCTGTAATTTCATATTTTATAATTAAAGTAATGTAAAGTTCATGAAGGTAAATGATATATAGACCAGATGGTATAATAACTAAAAGTTTTCAAGTTATTGAGTGGAATTAAGTAAACCATTGTTTTCTATTTTTATAACAGTGACCTTGACCTTGACCCCCCACCTCATATGCTATCTCACTATACAGTATCTATACAATATAAATTTTGTTTGATTACAATAACTCATTTTTTTCCTCAAATTATATAGCAAAACCCTGTTCTATTTTTAGTAACGGTGACCTTGACCCCACCCACCCCTGATGCAATCCCAAGCGAGGTATCCATATAAGGTATCGATATATGAAGTTTCATTACAATAGCTCTATTCATTCTTAAGTTATTGAGCCGAAACTGTTTTTCTCTTTTCACCCACCCTATATGCAATCTGAAGCGAGGTCTCAATATAAGGTATCTTTAAACCAAGTTTCATTACAATATCTCAATTTGTTCTAAAGTTATTGAGCAGAAACAATTTTTCTATTTCTAGAAATAGTGACTTGACCTTGACCCCACCCTATATGCAATCCGAAGTGGTCTTGCTTTGAGATATCTATGTATGAAGATTCATTCTCAAGTTAAAGGGACTTGTTCACAGATTTTTTGTATTTTAAAATATGTTAACAGGTGACTAACTGCAAAAACTACAGCATCTGGAACAATAGGAAACAAATATTATATAAAGAAAACAAGGTAAATTAAAAAATTTGCTTAAGCCAGGATTCGAAACCTGTACCTATGCGATAAAAAATCTCATGTGCTAACCACTCGGCCATTCGGATTAATACATTTTGTTGTGTATTTTAAACAATATGTAAGTGATACACGTGATTTCCAAAATACCAATGAAAAGCGTTACAAACGCTTTATAATTTTATCAATTTCAATTGATAATTATCCATTAATTAAATGATATTTCCAATATATTTATTAGTCATGAGTGTTATTTCCGTTGTTTGTATATAATTTTTTTTTTTTTTAAATATATGACAACATTTTTGTCAATTTGTCAATTTGCCAATCTGTGGGCAGAAACCAAAAGTTGACGCCACCACCCCACCCACCTTGAATGTAAAATTTTGAAGTGTAAAAAGGCCCATAATTTTGACAAATTTCAAACTAGAGTTACCAAACTTGGGCTACGGGTTTATTTTATTATGGGGAAATATGTTTTAAGTTTGAATGAAATCCCTCAACCCGTTTCTAAAATAGTAGCTTACCAAAAATCTTTAACCTATCCTTTAAAGCTTTGAATGTAAAATGTCTAAGTATAAACAGGCCCATAATTTTGACCAATTTCAAACTAGAGTTACAAAACTTGGCCTTTTGGTTCATTTTAATAATGAGAATAAATGTTTTAAGTTTGAATTAAATCCTTCAAGCCCTTCCTGAGAAACTAGCGGATCAAAAAACTTTATCCCATCCAAATTGCTTTAAAATTAAAATTTCTAACTGTAAAAAGGACCATAATTGTGACAAATTTCAAACTAGAGTAATCAAATTAGGCCTACAGATTCTTTTTCATATGGGGAATAATTGTTTTAAGTTTCAATGAAATCCCTCAAGCCATTCTTGAAAAACTAGCTTATTAAACAAACTTTAACTTAGCACGAGCGCCGATGCCGACGCCGAGGCGACAATAGCTTGCCTTTTCTTCAAAAAGTCCAGCTAAAAACGTAATCAAAACACCTGATCCATGCTAGAAGCCTTACAAGAATCTAGAAAACTCGGCTTACCTAGTTTCAGTGATTTTATGCGGTAACAAAAGCAAACAGACTGATACAAGGCGGAAATAAAAATAACAGGTTCCCAGAAAAGATAAAACAACTAACTTGGAGTTGCAGTGGTGTAATGGATACTGTGGTCTGAAAATCGTGAGTACAATCCCTTCCAATAAGCCACTGGCTTTTAACACTATCTTTTAACACAGTCAGGCTAAAAGTAATAACTTTAAACTAAAACAACTAAAGTGATGGAAGACAACCATCATGCCTGGCTACAAACTTTATAAGCATACCAACAACTCTACTAACCTCTTTGCTGGGGGAGAACTCAAGAAGCAGGTTACACAGGGTTGATGAGGCCACAGGAAGTAATTCCTCGGGGCCCTCTTGTATGACCTGAGATTTGAAATGTTTGACAATCAGATTTCAACAAGACCTAAACCTGCAAGAACAATTCCTCCCTTGTTGTAATCAGATTTTAACAATACTTATAACTATACGACCAATTC
Organism: Congeria kusceri; assembly: GCA_027627225.1. Lineage (NCBI taxonomy): Eukaryota > Metazoa > Mollusca > Bivalvia > Myida > Dreissenidae > Congeria > Congeria kusceri. The sequence continues at coordinate 26,860,418 of CM051040.1, forward strand.
TTCACAGTTATCTCCCCTGTTGTAATCAGATTTCCACAAGAATAATAACAGTCATACTAATTCCTCACAGTGATTTTCTCTGTTGTAATCAGATGTCATCAAGACTAATGACAGTCATACCAATTCCTCACAGTTATTTTCGCTGTTGTAATTAGATTTCATCAAGATTACCGTAATTCACCTAAATGTTCGGCCTAGCTAAATATTCGGACACCATATTTTTTATGTGCAAATAATTTATTTTACGTATCTAAATCCGGACACTTAAATGAAAGTATTTTTTCTAAATATTCGTACATATAAATCTGTTACCTATATCACGAGTTTTTTGTTAAAAATCCGTACGTCAAATGAAAATTACGTCGCTTTGCCAACCCAACTAACACAACTTGCCACATTGTTGTATACTTATCAACAAAGCATGTATCATACAGCATGACATCAGACTGCTTTCTATGCAATTTGAAAGCCTCTTAACTGGACTGTGTTAATTGGTAGATGTGTGATGTGTCAATCAAACTCGAGCTGAGACTGCACTCCCGATTGCGCCTATATTGGTTGCTAAGCAACAGGCGTTCGTCTGCATGATTTGGATCGACTAAATCAAGCGTCTTGACAATTATGCAGAATTCAAATCGGACAGTTTCGGCGTTAGTATTGTTGCATTGTTAACGTTTCGAGGAGTGAAATGTTTATGAAATTACCGAGTACATTTGTAATTCAAAATATTTGCACATAACAAATTATTAAAGGTTCTTCTGTTAATAGGCCTTTTGCGACGTACGCCAGCTGCTGTCAATTGAGCGAGCCCACTTTACAACATCAAACGGCTTTTGGCAAAATGTATAATAAGGTGTTTATTGATAAACAAAGGATGTTTATTTAACAATTATTGACTGAATATCACATTGTGCGCCTTGTGTGCTCACACTTCGGTAAGACACTTCGTAATTATGTTACGTTCGGGTACACCGTTTTCTTGAGTATCTTAATTTTCGGCCGAATTTTTTAGGGATTTTTTTTGGTATCTAAATAATCGGCTGCCAAAAAAAATTATTATTTTTTCGCGACCGAACATTTAGGTGAATTACGGTAATAACAGTAAGACCAATTCCTCACAGTGATTTCCCCTGTTGTAATCAGATTTCAACAAGACTTATATCTGCAAGACCGATTCTTCACAGTTATCTCCCCTGTTGTAATCAACAAGACTAATAACTGTAAGACCAATTCCTTAGAGTAATCTTCCCTGATGTAATCAGATTTCAACAAGACTAATAACTGTAAGACCAATTCCTTAGAGTAATCTTCCCTGATGTAATCAGATTTCAACAAGACTAATAACTGTAAGACCAATTCCTTAGAGTAATCTTCCCTGATGTAATCAGATTTCAACAAGACTAATAACTCTAAGACCAATTCCTTAGAGTAATCTTCCCTGATGTAATCAGATTTCAACAAGACTAATAACTCTAAGACCAATTCCTCACAGTTATCTCCCCTGTTGTAATCTGAATTCAACAAGACTAGTAACTGTAAGACCAATTCCTAAGAGTAATCTCCCCTGAGCAATCTCCCCTGTTGTAATCGGAATTCAACAAGACTAGTAACTGTAAGACCAATTCCTTAGAGTAATCTCCCCTGTTGTAATCTGAATTCAACAAGACTAATAACAGTAAGACCAATTCATCACAGTTATCTCCCCTGTTGCAATCAGATTTCAACAAGACTAATAACTGTAAGATCAATTATTTACAGTTATCTGCCCTGTCGTTATCAGATTTCAACAAGACTAATAACTGTAAGACCAATTATTTACATTGTTCCCACCTGTTGTAATAAGATTTCAACAAGACTTATAACTGTAAGACCAACTCGTTATAGTGATCTCCCCCTGTTGATATGTATTGATCATCCAGTACAACTTTTGCATGACCAGTTTAAATATCAAAACAGATATGCATGTTTGTTTGCTTTGGAAGTAATTCTTGGAAGATCCTATATCAGCAACTCAGCTAGATATATGCTGATGAAGCACTTTCAACTTAGAAATGCTGACCAGAAAATTAACACCTTATCTGGATGTGGATGGTGGTATTTCCTTGCTTTGATACCCACTTATTTACAAAATGAGAGTTTGTGAAAACAATGGTATAGATAAAAATAGTTTTTACCTTTTATGTAAAGCGCTCACCTGAGTATGAAGATTTGGGCCTTGCGGTTTCTGAGGAGAGTTTTCAGTCATTGGGCTATTTAAGTCAATATAAACCATTTGACGCCTGGGGAATGGTCAGTTTTGACTAGGGCATAATTTGAGCAATCTTTGTAGAGGACCACTAGATTTTTCAGTCATTTGGCTATTTAAGTCAATATAAACCATTTGACGCCTGGGGAATAGTCAGTTTTGACTGGGGCATAATTTGAGCAATCTTTGTAGAGGACCACTATACCATATTATATGCCAAATATTAAACCTCTGGGCACTGCGGTTTCAGAGGAAAATATTTTTAAAGCCCACTTGCCATATGTCTATTGAAACCATATGACACCCAGGGCATGGCTTCTTTTCAGGGGCATAATTTGAAAAAAATCTTTGTAGAGGACCACTAAACACTATTACAAGCCAAATATGAAACCTCTGGGCCTTGCGGTTTCAGAGGAGAACATTTTTAAAGCCCACTTGCCATGTAAGTATATCGAAACCACATGACCCACAGGGTGTGGACAATTTTACCACAGGGGCATAATTTGAACAATCTTTGTAGAGGACCACTATACAATGTCACATGCCAAATAGGAAACCTCTGGGCCTTGCCGTTTCAAACGAGAAGATTTTAAGTCATTTTGCTGTTTAAGTCTATATAAACCATTTGACAAGTAGTGAATGACCACTTTTTATACCTAAGCCAGTCTTTGTAGAGGACCACTATACAATGTTACATACCAAGTATGAAACTCTGGGCCTTGCGATTTCAGAGGAGAAGATTTTTGAAGTCCACTTGCCATATATGTCTCTAGAAACCATGTGACCCCTTGGCGTGGCTTCTTTTTACAAAAGGGGCATAATTTGAACAATCTTTGTGGAGAACCACTATACAATGTGACATACCAAATATGAAACTCTGGGTCTTGCGGTTTCAGAGGAGAAGATTTTTAAAGCCCACTTGCCATATAAGTGTATTGGAACCATATGACCCACAGGGCGTGGCCAATTTTACCCAAGGGGCATAATTTGAACAATATTTGTAGAGGACCACTATAAGATGATACATACCAAATAGGACACCTCTGGGCCATGCGGTTTAAAAGGAGAAGATTTTTAAGTCATTTTTCTATATAAGTCTATATAAACCATGTGACCCCTGGGCCATGGCCAGTTTTGATCAGAGGGGAATCATTTGAACAAACTTTGGTTGAGGACCACTAGAGGATGTCACATATTAAATATGAAAGCTCTCTGCCTTGCAGTTTCAGAGGAGATGTTCTTCACTTTTAAATCTATTTTTAGCTCTGGTGACCTACATATGCAGCTGACCGGAACCATTAGAACAATTTTGAAAGAGGGTCACCCAAGAATCATTCCTGTGAAATTTGGTGAAAACCTGTCAAGCGGTTAAGGATGATGATGTCGCCTGAATGAAAATGTTGCCAGACGACTCACGACGGAAGCCGCAAGATGGACAAAAGGCAGTCACCATAAGCACTTTGTACTAAAGTGAGCTAATAAAAAGTGTGACCTAAATCATTCAAAAGTACATGCAAGTTGAAGATATTTCATTTTCTTAACCCTAGACTGTAAATTTCCATCAGGAAAATATTACTTACTTAAACCTATTACATACACACCCAGAGTTATATAAAACATTCTCCATACCTTCATAAGTGGTTTCCAGACCCCATGGTCCTGTATCGTGGTACGCAGCAGCTGTACAGAGCGGGATAGGCTGTGGAGGCAACGTATCGCTGTGGCCGCCACCTTCATGTTGCCGCTGTTCAAGCCCGCCACAACATACTCCATCAGATGCTCCGTCTCTATCACCTGTGTGATCACCAACAGCATCATCGCAAGTGATATTGTTATTATTATCACCACCATCATTATCATCCTCATCAATAGTACATTCACAATCTTCATAAGTATCATCAACAATCACCATCTTCATAAGTATCATCAAAATCCCCAGCAGCAGCATCATTCACATCAATGTCATCATCACCACCATTATCAACATTATCACCATCATCCTCATCATCATCTAATCCATCATCACTATGATCGTCATCACCATCATCAGCATCATCATCATCAGCATGATCATCATCACTATGATCGTCACCATCATCATCATCAGCATGATCATCATCACCATCATCATCATCACCATCATCATCATCATCACCATTATAATCATCAACATCAGCATCATCATCACCATTTTTATCATCATCATCCTCATCATCAATACCATCAACAGCATCAGCAGTATAATGGACAACATCAAAAACAGCACTACCTCCAGTACGCTGATCATAAGCAGCAGCAATGTAACCATAATCATCATACCCAGCATTCAACATTTCCATCATTACCATTATTAGCTCCACCACAATTTCCACTATTTTCATCTTAAGCAACAGAAGCCTTATAATCCACACTCACTCTATTCACATCATTGTCATTCATCATCATCTCAGTCATCATCAATAGTGTTATCATAACAATTAACATAATAATATAATAATTATGAAAAGCATTACCAACAATTACCATAATATTATGAACAATGGCTATAATTACAATGAACAAATAAGTGAACTTTAAAGTTTACATCAACAGGACTTATAGCCCAGTCATAGTGTCATGTTATCATGCGTCCTTTTAGTATGTAATTGTAGCGAACAAGGGCAGCATAACGTATCAATAGGCAGGACTCCGGTTCTGTACATGATTGTGCCATGTGTACCACAACATATAACAGCGTTTTTCCTCACCACTTTGGGAATGGTACTGGTCAAATTGGGAAAATTAGTGTCATTTTCAGCCGAATTGGGAAAATTAGCGTCGTTTTCAGCCAAATTGGGAACTGTACCACTTTCATTAAAAACTGTCAAAAAGGATTTAAAAACAGTAGATTACATGATAAACCCAAAAACAATTTGTTCCATTTATTCTTTTACTTGCATTTAAGTCAGACCATGGTTTTGAATGCCGTGCCGGTGGGTATCAACTTGCCCCAGAGACACAAGTTTTCTCTCTGACTCAGACTCGACACTGACAATGTCTGTGTCAATGATTGACGGAACACAAAACAAAATTACTGGCATCTTCCGCCGTTAATGACGGTTGTGGATCTATACTTTCTGCTATGCCATAAAAGCCATAGCTAGATAAAGGATTGCATCCCTGAAAGTTATATTTTGGTAGTATTTAGTGTTATGAATTGCCATGACTCATCAATGACACTTGCAAAAACGCTTTACAGTTCAGCTGGTTCCCAGTCTCGCACGCAATGTATATAACCGATAACAGTAACCAATCGATACAACGCAACCAAACCATGCAGAGGTTACTTCCCCTAGCATGTAACAGTAACTGATTTGAGCTGTGCACAGACGTTATGGTAAAATGTAGCAGAATTCTAAACATATTCAAATTTCAGATTTGTTCTTTACGTTGAACTATGTACCTGCCAAATTGTGCCACGTTGAGTCGTGTTACAGTCATGTTTAACTACGTACATGCCACTTTGCGCAAAATAGCAAAACAGGGCACAAATGTGACACTATGACTGGGGTATTACAGTCTTCACATAAATTGTTTTCATCGACTAGCCCGAATCATTACGCAATCATAGTAAACAGGTGAAATTTCCACTAACCCAACTATTTACATTTTTCCATTTCAACTAGCCCAAATTACATTTCACTAGCCTGGGCTGTCGGTCTAGTGGTGAGCGTGAAGACTGGTATTAGTTTTTCTGACCTACCTGCTTACGAATGCTCTCTTCATTAGCCCCAAGGGCTGCAAATGCCTTGAAAGCTGCCTGCTTCATCTCTATGCCCCAGTTGATGTCCTGTATGGCAACAAATATAACCTTTTTCCTTTTCTAATTCACTTCAAGACATCCTGTAAAGCACATCTCAATGGAAACTTAGGTTGCTTCCCTAGGTAAACCTAACATCCCATTGTGGCAGGGGTGGTAACAAGAGCTGTCAAAGGACAGCACGCTCGACTATTCGAAGTATTTCAATTGGTACATATTTTGGAAAGTGGACTGGACATAGATTTGTTGAAATACAAAGCTGAGTTATGGCAATTAATTTAATAAATTTACTCCAAGTTTCATATGAATACCTGATGTTGTTTAGAAATTATACAACTTTGGAACAAAAACTTTCAAAATACAAAATAGAGTAATGGGGATTGTTGCACCTGATGCTGGAGTTGTTTACAAAGATGTATTTTAAGTTTCAAGTAAATACCTTATGTAGTTTAGAAATTATAAGACTTATGAATAAAAACTTAACACTGAAAATCTATGTAAAAAGGGAGCATAACTCTGTCAAAACACAAAAAAAGGGTTATGTGGAGTGTGGCACCTGATGCTGTAGTTGATGACAAAGGTATATTGCAAGTTTCAAGTGAATAATCTATCAAGTTAGAAGTTATAAAACTTTTGAATAAAAATTTAAGTCTGCAAATGTGAGTAGGGACATAACTATGCCAAAATACAAAACAGAGTTATGGGGATTGTTGCACCTGATGCTGGAGTTGATGGAAAATGTATATTACAAGTTTCAAGTGAATAACTTATGTAGTTTTGAAGTTACAAGACTTTTGAATATAAACTTTACCCAAAATCAAACACAGACGCCGGGTGAGTAGGAAAGCTCACCTATTCGTCAAATAGTCAAGGTAAAAGCTTCTATTAAATACCTGTTGTTTTCTGCTATTAATACATACTGTATTCAACATTCAGACACCACAATGAATATTCGCTACTAGTGGTTTCCCATCCCGTATACCCCTAGTAGCCGGACTACTTTTTATGTAAAAAACCCGCGATCAAATTCGGAAATAATTGGAATGCATATTACAACTTCAATACTGTACGTGTAGATCTAGTTATCTAGTCTGTAATATACAGTTATAAAATAAACAGAACATCAATAAAAGAAGTTGATAATCTTAACTCCAGTAAATGTTTCTTCCTAGAGGCACCTCGTACAGCATATCTTCAGACATCACTCATCGTTCAACATATCCAGAAACTCAAAAGTGTACTGCTGTTTTATCACAATCAACTAGTATTATTCAATTTCACCTTCGTTAAATAAAAGGCAAAAGAAAACAACAGACAGTGATGGTAATTTATTGTGTATTTAATTCAACACAAATAAAATGAAATAATAATTATAATATCCACTTAACAAAGCAACACAAATCCATTCTGAGCTAATGTTTTTACCAAGTTAAAAATGACATCATATAATGACATCATCAATGCACAACTCATTCCCGCAAAAAAACATTCTTTACGACATGAAATAGTTTGTGATTCGTTTTGGTTTTGTAAGGAATAATATGCCGAAAAGGTATATAATAAATGGAATATTATATTAGTATGGTGTTCTGCGAACATGAATCAGCCTCGTTGGTTGTGTCAAGTAGCATCGCACGATACGACTAGACAACCATATTGACTGACACATGTTCTAACAATACGACTAGACAACCATATTGACTGACACATGTTCTCACGATACGACTAGACAACCATATTGACTGACACATGTTCTCACGATACGACTAGACAACCATATTGACTGACACATGTTCTCACGATACGACTAGACAACCATATTGACTGACACATGTTCTCACGATACGACTAGACAACCATATTGACTGACACATGTTCTCACGATACGACTAGACAACCATATTGACTGACACGTTCTCACGATACGACTAGACAACCATATTGACTGACACATGTTCTCACAATACGACTAGACAACCATACTGACTGAACACCATACTAGCATAATATTCTATATGAGGCGTGTCGTGGGAAAACCGGGCTTAATGCATGTGCGTAAAGTGTCGTCCCGGACTTTATTCTTTTATGTTATTTTCTATTTCAAGGAAGTCTCTTCTATACATAAATCCACTGTAACGCACATGCATTAAGTCCGGTTTTCCCAGGACGCACCTCATATGTATTGTCTTACTTGTCCGTTTTGGCAAATGCTCTTTGGAAAAAGTCCATTTGCCTGCACATGCTCTGAGACCATGGGCCATATTCCAGAAACGTCTTAAGTTAATTATCTTAAAATATTTTCATTTTCCAAATTTTGTATCGTAATATATTTAAAACTATGCATACATTTGTGAATCCCCAACAGTTAAGGAAACAATAAGTTGATAATTACTATACACATAGCACAATTCCATTTGAATATGTATGAATTTAACTGTTAAGGAAAAATGATGATTTGAAGGTTAAAGGGACTACGTCAACGAAAATTTGGCTTTCTACTCCACTATAAATTATATTATTTGATATAAAGGCTATCTACTAAGGCCTGTGCAGTACATAAATAACAATAATACGCAATAAGATATTTGATAAAAACAAATTAGCAAAAAAAGACTTTAAAAAATTAAAACCCCAGCGGGAATCGAACTCACGACTTAGCAGCCATACGAAGAATTGACAGTAGACTGCGCTTTAACCAACTGCGCAATCATGCTTGGTAATGAGTCGTTGGTAAAGTATGGTTATACAAAATGCTCACAATTCTGACGTCAAAATGTAAACAGGAAAAGGGCCAAACAAACACAACCCATATTATAAATTGATTTTCATCTCAGAGTGCGTACACTCTTTTCCCATTATATATACCCGGTATTAACTGTTATTATATGCCGATATTAATATCTAAATTTTAGATTTTTACAAGAAATTGCCCCTTTGAGGCCCTTTTCGATGACATAAGATTTACTTAAGATCTTTCTGTAATACGGCCCCCAGCTGGGCAAGATGAACAATTGTGGCGCGTCATGCGAAAACCGGACTTAATGCATGTGCGTAAAGTGTCGTCCCGGATTAGCCTGTGTAGTTCGCACAGGCTAATCCAGGACGGCACTTTCCGCCTACAGTGGATTTATGTTTAGAAGAGACTTTCCTGAAACAGAAAATACCATAAAAGCGGAAAGTGCCATCCCGGAGTAGCCTGTGCGGACTGCACAGGCTGATCCGGGACGATGCTTTACGCACATGCATTAAGACCGGTTTTCCTACGACGCGCCTCAATTGGTTTTGTCAACTTGTGGCATTGTGGGTTAACATTTTTAAGAATCCTTGTCCAAGACCTAGCATGCTTTGCTTCAGGTTTCTTCTTTTGGTTCTATTGTATAAATTTGAGGCGTCATGGGAAAACCGGGCTAAAAACATGTGCGTAGTGTCGTCCCGGATTAGTCCGCTTTTATGGTTTTTTCTGTTTTAAGGAAGTCTCTTCTAAACATAAATCCACTGTAGGTGGAAAGTGCCGTCCTGGATTAGACTGTGCGGATTGCACAGGCTGATCCAGGACAACAGTTTACGCACATGCATTAAGCACGGTTTTCCCACAACACGCCTCATTTATATTGCGAGTCTATTGGTTTGTTGCACTCATAGATATCACAAAATTCACTTATAGAAATAAAGAGAAAATACCTCTCAAAGCATGGAAGATGGTTTTTCAAATACGAAAAAATGACTTCCAAAGGACTCCCAGACTTATGATTTTGTTACACTGATCAGGTGAACATCAGAAATAACATATGATTTTGTTTGCCACAAATACGAAAAAAAATCAAAAAAAGTCTTACAACTAGTTTGCCACATCTATTTATTAGTTGAACATCAGAAAGAACATACGATTTTGTTTGCCACAAATACAAAATGATGCCTGTCAAAACTCTTACGATTCGTTTGCCACATCTATTGATCTGCTGCACGTCTGTGTACTTGAGATACTCAGCGAGGGTTTTGATGACGTGGTCGGATATGGCCGCCACCCTCTGCAGCTCCGCGTCCTGCTCCAGTAGGTACGCGAGGGTCTCCGCCCCCTCCACGTTTTCCTCAAGGGTGCGGTCCCGGCTACACATCCGCACCAGGCACGGCAGCGTCTGTAGGACATAAAAAAGGCCATTATGTCAATATGGAGGCCATCATGAAAATCTAGAGGCTATTGTGGAGATATGGAGAGTGGAGGCTGTTATGACGATATGGAGGTCATTGTGGAGATATAGAGGTCATTATGGAGATATGGAGGCCATTATGGAGAAATAGAGGCTATTATGGAGATATGGAGGCCATTATGGAGAAATACAGGCCATTATGGAGATGGAGACTATTATGGAGAATGGAGAAATGGAGGTCATTAGGGAGATATGGAGGCCATTATGGAGATGTGGAGGCAATTGTAGAGATATGGAGGTCATTATGGAAATATAGAAGCCATTATGGAGATATGGAGGCTATTATGGAGATATGGAGGCCATTATGGAGAAATAGAGGCCATTATGGCGATATGTAGGCTATTATGGAGAAATTAAGGTCATCAGGGAGATATGGAGGCCATTATGGAGATATGGAGGCCATTGTGGAGATATGGAGGTCATTGTGGAGATATGGAGGCCATTACGGATATATGGAGGTTATTATGGACATATGGAGGCTATTATGGAGAAATGGAGGTCATTATGGACATATGGAGGACATTATGGAGATATGGAGGCCATTGTGTAGATATAGAAACCATTATGGAGATATGGAGGCCATTATGGAGATATGGAGGCTATTTTCAAGAAATGGAGGTCATAATGGAGATATGGAGGCCATTGTGGAGAAATGGAGGTCATTATGGAGTTATGGAGGCCTTTATGGAGAAAATTACAACAACTAAAGGGTCTGTACTTCTTCTCAAGTGTGAGGTCCTGGCTACACATCTGCACCAGGCACTGCAGGATCTGTAGGACATAAACAATGAGGTCATTATGACCCCTATTGTGTGAATGTGTCTACAAGCAATACAGGCCACCTTTTCCCATCATCACGCCAGCATTGACAAAATTACACTCTGGGAAATAAACTTAGCTGTATTACACTGTCTATTACAGTCTATGAAATAATTTTGTTGTTTTTAGACTCATTATTTTTTTGTTTTATTTAGAATGATATATGTCGTTTATTTTCAAAACAAAGACATAAATGCTGGGATAAATAGAATACGAGGTAAGCGTTTAATAAATATTTGCTCAACACAAAAAGATTTTCCAAGCTTCACTAAATAAATTATCTTTATTCCACACTAACCTAGTATTCTCTACATGTCCCATATTGTATTGTCTATGTAAACTTGCAGATCAGAAGTGCCACTTAGGGCTGTAAGCCGCGCCCAAATTGTCAATCAAATCTTGTTGATCAGTTAATAAGAGTAAAAAGGGTCATCTTTCCATAAATACCTTGGAAACGATCCTTGGATCTTGAGGGCTGAGTGCTCCGCCTCCACACAAGTATGCGAGCACCTTGGCAGCAACGATCTGCATCTCGGAGGTCTTGTCTCTTAACATGAGCTGAACTAGCATGTCTGGCAGAGGGACATCGTTGTGCATGGCTGAAACATCAGCAGCATCAGCAATGAATAGCTATGAATACACAATAAGATTAAAGGGACAGTTTCACAGTTTGGGATTGGAGAAATAATTTCTCTAACAAGAGGGCCATAATGGCTCAAAGGGCTCACCTTAGTTCTGGCAAAGATGAAAGCCTTACTGCTGTGAAAGGCTTATGGGAATGTACGCCATAATGTCCTTAAATAATTTGTCTAGATGATTTACTCTCATTCATAGAACAAGTAAGGACCTGGATATATTTTCTCAACCATGGTATCCAACTTTTCGCAGGCAATTTAGGAGGAAAAGTGTTAATGCTGCAGTTCTCAAAGATGATGGCGACCACTGCGCAAAGGTCAAGTCATGCTTGCCGCCTTGTTTCAAAGAGTAGAGTGTATTGCCATGTACCTGTCCTATATTGAAATTCGCGTTAGATGTTATGGTCATAGACAAATTGTGCAAGTTTGGTCCAGACTGGTTGAAAATGAAGTCCCCGTCTTGCAACAAATTCATTTTTGCATTAATATTCACAATTAAGGGGATGTAACTGCTGTGTTCCTGGCCTGTCTCATATGCTGCTTCTGTTGAGATCTTTTGGCCATATAAAACATGTGTTTTAAATTAAGTTTTATCAAGATTGAATGAAAAATGAAATCTTGATGCACGAATAAGGCAATTTTTGCATTTTTTTTTCACTAACAACGGGGCCATAACTCTAACGTTTGTTGCCAAATCTGACCCATTGTTGGCTTCTGCTGCAGTCGTATGACCACATACAAACTGTGGAAGTTTGGTCAAGATTGGAAGAAAAATAAAGTCTCTATGAACAAAAAAGTCTCTTTTTTGCATTTTTTTTCCACATACAAGGGGACATAACTCCGGTGTCTGTGGCCTAACATTACCCATTTTTGGCTCCTGCTGAAATCTTTTTGTCACACACAAACTGTGGAAGTTTGGTCAAGATTGGAAGAAAAATGATGTCTTAATCAAGGTGAAATGGCCATTTTTGCCCATATTTCAACAAAAAAAGGGGCATAACTCTGGTGTTTGTGGCCCAATGCGGCCCAATGTTGTTAAACTTTGAACTTTTGATAATACACAAACTGTGGAAGTTGAGTCAAGATTGGTGGAAGAGTCAAGATTGGTGGAAATCACAAACAAGGGGCCATAATTCTAAAGTTTCTTGTCCAATTTTGGGCATTATCGATACCAACCGAGATTTTATGGTCATACACAAACAGTGCAAGTTAGGTCAATATTGAATAAAAAATGTAGTCTTTATCGCTATAATGGTCCAAATTGTTGACGGCATACGGACGACTTCGTGCTCTCGTGACCTAGTTTTTGAGCCCATGTGACCCAGTTTCAAACTCGTCCGAGATATTATTGGGACAAATGTTCTGAGCAAGTTTCATGATGATTGGGCTACAAATGTGGCCTCTACAGTGTTCACAAGCTTTTACTTCAATTTGGCCAGGTGACCTAGTTTTTGACCCCATATGACCCAGTTTCAAACTCGTCCGAGATATCATTGCGCCAAATGTTCTAAGCAAGTTTCATGAAGACTGGGTAATAAATGTGGCCTCTAGCGTGGTCACAAGGTAAATGTTGACGACGAACAACAAATGAAGGACGATGGACAAAAGGCAATAACAAAGGCTCACCATGAGCATGTTGTGCCTAAAAATAATGATAAATATTTAAATAAGGAAAATTCTTGTTGTTTTAGCCTCGTATACATTAAATCGAGCTGTTTTACGAATTAATATTACATAATGTATACCTTCTTAAATATTCACAATCTTATCTTGCCAGTTGCCTTCACTTTTATCAAAACAGCCCTGTTGTGTAGTTACATGTACTTGTGTTTTATTACAGTATTATTTTGTTTCATGGGGAAATAGCACCTAAACCTTTCCCTCCTATCAGACTGGTAATATATTTCCTGAAATCCTGTTAAGTGACCTCAACAAAAGGGATTCTGCCATCTCCCCCCCCCCCCCATGGCACATGGCCTTAATGTGATAAACATTTGAGCCAAGTTTGATGAAAATCCTTCAAAGGGCATAGGAGATATGGATCAGACACAAAAATGGAGGCTCAAACATTTGACCTTCAAGTGTGACCTTGACGTGGCGTGACTGCCTCATGCCTTGTGCACATTGCCTCAAAGTGATAAACATTTGAGGCAAGTTTCATGAAAATCCTTTAAAGGGCACAGGAGATATAGAACGGACATGAAAATACAGGCTCAAGCATTTAACCTTCAAGTGTGACCTTGACCTTGAGTTGGCGTGACTGGCTTATGCCTTCTGCACATGGTCTCAATGAGCAAAACATTTGCTCATTGTTTCATGAAAATCCTTCAAAGGGTATAGGTGATATGGAGCCGACACAAAAAACGGACACGAAAACGGAGGCTCAAAAATTTAACCTTCAAGTGTGACCTTGACCTTGAGCTGGCGTAAAAGGCCCATGCCTCCTGCACATCGTCTCAATGACCTAAACATTTGAGCCAAGTTTCATGAAAATCCTTCAAAGGGTATAGGAGATACAGAGCGGACACAAAATGGAGGCTCGAATATTTGACCTTCAAGTGTGACCTTGACCTTGAGTCGGCGTGACTGACTCATGCCTTCTGCACATCGTCTCAATGACCTAAACATTTGAGTCAAGTTTCATGAAAATCCTTCAAAGGGTATAGGAGATATGGAGCTGACACGAAATGGAGGATCGAATATTTGACCTTCAAGTGTGAGCTTGACCTTGAGCCGGCGTGACTGACTCATGCCTTCTGCACATCGTCTCAATGACCTAAACATTTGAGCCAATTTCATGAAAATCCTTCAACGGGTATAGGAGATATGGAGCGGACACGAAATGAAGGCTCAAACATTTGACCTTCAAGTGTGACCTTGACCTTGAGCCGGCGTGACAGACTCATGCCTTCTACACATCATCTCAATGACCTAAACATTTGAGCCAAGTTTCATGAAAATCCGTCAAAGGGTATAGGAGCTATGGAGCGGACACGAACATGTTACGGAAGGACAGATGGACGGACAGACGGACGGACGAAGGGCATTCCTATAATCCCCCTCCCGCTTTGCGGCGGGGGATTAACAACATCGACAATGCCACCAAAAGGATAAGTTCCTCACCCGTTATTGCCACTACACAGTTTTCCACGTTCTCTTTCACAACCCCAGCCAGGCATTTAAGGACAGGCATCTGAACCTTGTATAAGCTTCCTGCCAGTAGGTCCACCAGAACAGGCAAGACCCCGCTCTCACACAGCTGGGATTGGTGTTCAGGCTCCTGTAAACACAAACACCTCTAGATGACTTATATAACAGGGAATCACATTCGTGGAACTGCCGAAAAAAACATCCCTACTTAATTTAATGTATCATCATATCCAGCGTGGGCATGACCCCGCTCTCACACGGCTGGGATTGGTGTGAACACAAACACCTCTAGATGACTTATATAACAGGGAATCGCATTCGTGGAATTGCGGAAAAAAACATCCCTACTTAATTTAATGTATCATCATATCCAGCGTGGGCATGACCCCGCTCCCACACGGCTGGGATTGGTGTGAACACAAACACCTCTAGATGACTTATATAACAGGGAATCGCTTCGTGGAATTGCGGAAAAAAAGGTAACATTCCTACAAATGTATTACCATAACAACATGGGCATTACCCCGCTCTCACACTGCTGGGATTGGTGTTTAGGCTCCTGTTAACACAAACACCTCTAGATGACTTATATACCAAGAAGTAACTGCATTCGTGAAATTGCAGAAATAATGATAATATTCCTACCAATTTATCAATTTAAAATCATATCAATTTCTAGGAATTTTACAGCTACCGCTATTTCAACTGTAAACGATGAAAATTTCATTAAGTTGCTAACAGATATACTTCGCAAACAATCAGGAAATAATGACAATATTCCTCAAATCAATTTCTAGGAACTTGGCAGCTACCGATATTTCAACTGTAAACAATAAATATATGACAATTAAGAAATAATTTTTGCGGTTTAGAGTTGTTTTGGGTTAATTAACAACTATTTGAAGTTCTGATGTGTTTACATTTCAAAATACAACATCAAAACGACAAATTAGCCAATAAACAACGATAATGCAAAAATTATTTCGATTCTAACATGACCTGACAACATTTTCTACAATTACAATGGCTGATATACTTTGCAAACATTTTTGGAAGTAGTGATAATATAGTGGAGAATAATTCTAGGAACTCGGCAGCTATTTCAATTGCAAACAATTGTGATGTGAAAATAGTTTAAGCAACAACAGCTGCAAACAAAGTTGGAAATAATGACAACATTCTTCAAATCATTTTCTAGGAAACTGGCAGCTACCACTATCTGAACTATAAACAAGGACAATGTGACAATGAATATAAAAGTACAAACAACAAGTTCGTTATAGTTTTGGCCTATATGATTTGTAAACAAGTACAAAACCCCAAACATTTTCCAGATGTTTAGCCACCTATAAGTATTAAGAAAACAAACTATGGTCATGCTTCGAGCTGTACAATGCTGTCTTTTTTTTTTCAATTTCTTTCTTTCTTTGGGTTCTTTTCTCAAGGGTACATCAGAGATTTCAGTCGGTTGTGAAAACCCACAGTCAAAAGAACCCTTAGCTTGAAAATGTCCAGAGGTAAAAAATAATTTTTCTGGAGTACAACTACTAAAGACATGGAAATTTGTTTCTGCATAATTATTATATCTTATACATTAAATGCTCTTAAAATTGTAATTTGTGTTAATACAGGTTAAGAACTTTACAACACCATTAGAAGAATAAAATATCTAAATATTAATATAGTTGGATCAAAAAGCAGAAATCTGCATCTTTTGAAATACGTGGAAACATAAAGTCTGACCGAGGTAACTCCCAAGTGAGGATTAATCATTGTCAATTAAATGAATTTTGTCAGTGTCAGACAAACTGCCCATGAAGTTTATTAGAAGATCCTACAAAGGGAATAGTAAATGCATAACTAGACTGACAGCTGGGTCCTTGGAAATGGACTTTGGTCGGATTTTAGATCCAGGCAATACTGGACCCTGGGCTAATTTATACACTAAGCATCACCCACTGTGGGGATCTAGACAAAAGACTTGGTTAGACCCAAAGAAATAAAATTAATTAAATTCCCCTGGGCTAGCCTTCCCCCCACACACACACCTACTCAGGGGGAAAATATTGAAAGGGCCATTATATGAAAAAGAATGAAAAATGTTGACAATGAACGACGATGACAGACAACAACAATTTTCTTTTTTTTTTTAACAAGGAACATTCCTTTAGCATTACTCTGACACCCAACCAAGTTCTCACCATATCTCATTGGATCTCACTGTTTCTCATTAGATCTCACAGGTTCTCACCAGACCTCACTGGTTCTCACAGGATCTGAAAGGTTATAACCAGATTTCACTGGTTCTCATTCGATCTGAAAGTTTCCTACCAGCTCTCACTGGTTCTCAGAGGATATGACAGGATCTGAAAGGTTCTCACCAGATCTCACTGGTTTTCACAGGATCTGAAAGGTTCTCACCAGATCTCACTGGTTAACACAGGATCTGAAAGGTTCTCACCAGATGGTATTAGTTCTCACAGGATCTGAAAGGTTCTCACCAGATCTCACTAGTTCTCACAGGATCTGAAAGGTTCTCACCAGACGTCATTAGTTCTCACAGGATCTGAAAGGTTATCACCAGATCTCACTAGTTCTCACAGGATCTGAAAGATTCTCACCAGATGTCATTAGTTCTCACAGGATCTGAACGATTCTCACCAGATCTCACTGGTTCTCACAGGATCTGAAAGGTTCTCACCAGATCTCACAGGTTCTCACAGGATCTGAAAGGTTCTCATCACATCTCATTAGTTCTCACAGGATCTGAAAGGTTCTCACCAGATCTCACTGGTTCTCACATGATCTGAAAGGTTCTCACCAGATGTCATTAGTTCTCACAGGATCTGAAAGGTTCTCACCAGATGCCATTAGTTCTCACAGGATCTGAAAGATTATCACCAGATCTCACAGGATCTGAAAGGTTCTCACAAGATCTAACAGGTTCTCACAGGATCTTAAAGGTTCTCACCACATCTCACTGCTTCTCACAGGATCTGAACAGTTCTCACCAGATCTCATTAGTTCTCACAGGATCTGAAAGATTCTCACCAGATCTGACTGGTTCTCACATGATTTGAAAGGTTCTCACCAGATGACACTAGTTCTCACAGGATCGGAAGAAAAGTTCTCACCAGATCTCACTGGTTCTCACAGGATCTAAGGGTTTTCATTAGATCTCACTGGTTCTCACAGAAATCTAAAAGGTTCTCAGCAGATCTGACTTGATCTGCAGTGTTTTTTTTCACCTTTGGGGGAAAGGTGGCGGGGTCCTTCTGACGGGGGAATTTTACAGCAAAAGGGGAATTGTTTTTGTAGAAAAGCTTTTTTTTCTTTTCATTTTTTATCAGATTTTGGTCAAGTTTTTTTTCGAAATAGAGCGTATATTCTGAGGGAAAATTTAATGTAAATATAGGTGAAAATATATACTTTTATAGCTGGGGAATAGGGCCGAATTTCCGCCCCAAATTGGCCCTAAAAAAAACACTGGATCTCATCAGTTCTCACCTTGCATGAGCTTGCGAGAATGTTGGCTACACACTCCTGAGTGCACACGGATCGTGGCATGATCTCCACCAGGTCATCCACAAGCGATTGCTCCTGTAAAGAGAGTATGTAGCATTTCATTTTGATAATTAAAATATGGAAAGATATAGGATTAGGAAAGGTACAGGGTGCTGCTCAAAGGGAGGCTGGACCAGTTCCTTAAAACTATCTAATAACAGAGTTTTATCATTTGGATCCTTCTTAACATTTTTACAAGGATTTTAAACATGGCTCCTCATAGAATATTTGTAAAATATGTATTTAATGTCAAAAGATATTAAACATTCCCCTGTTAACCAGTCTGGAGGCAGCAGAGGAGACCAAACAGATGCACGGAGCTACATGTGAATGTTTTCATATAATTGTTTTAAATCAACAACAAAAAAAAGAAGCATACCTAGCATTTTAATTATTTTATATTGACTAGATAATGTAAAGACATTGTGTTTAAATAAAAATGTATTTATATATTTTTTTTTTCATAGATGAAACAGTTAATGAACTTCTATTATGAAAATAATTCATAAAGAAATCAGTAATGATGCAAACTTTAAAAGAACTATTATCAGTAATTTCTCTAGCCACATATTTTGGAAAGTGGAAGTTTCAACCTTATGTAGTTAATAAGTTAGGTAGTTTTGAAATTATAAGAGTTTTATATAAAAACTTTAAACAGAAAATCTAAGTGAACAAGGCAGTCCAAAGGACAGCTATATCCCCCGCCATGATCCTTCATTAGATTTTTAAAGGTGACTTTGAAGTATCACACTGACCTTAATCAGTTTCATGAAAATTCTTCAAAGGGCATAAGAGATATTGTAGCATCAGTCAGGATAGTCGGTTGATATAATTTAATTAAAACACAACACGGATGAACGTTTCACAGGAGTAATAAAACTATATTTATTTCAATACAGATACAGTAGATCTTGTTATAGCACACGATGGACTGTTAAAAGTTAGTGTTTAATCTAGAAGGGCAGAGGGGCATGGCGCTTGATTTGGAAAAGGGGCATTATGTGCGCAGTGACAATGTTAAAAGTTAGTGTTTACTCTAGAAGGGCAGAGGGGCATGGCGCTTGATTTGGAAAAGGGGCATTATGTGTGCAGTGACACTGTTAAAAGTTAGTGTTTAATCTAGAAGGGCAGAGGGGCATGGCGCTTGATTTGAAAAAGGGGCATTATGTGCGCAGTGACAATGTTAAAAAGGGCACATTAGATTCAAATAGTTTTTCTTGAAGTATTACTGGCTGATTTATTTTATATATTTAATGATTATTAAGTCAATTTATTAACACATTTTAATTTTCCAATATTATAACTTCTTATTATTAAGTTATATCATTCATAAAGATCAGAAAAATTATTTATTTATTATTCATAAGTATTTCCAATGGGCAATCAACTAGACAACTTTTAAACAGAGATTTATTGATAGATCTTTGTTTCAAACCAAAACGATTTATGGGCAAGTTAAAATCATGTTTATTAATGGTAAAATCCTACTACTCCGGTATAATTTTTATTTTTCATCTTTTTTATTCACAAAACCGGTTTATGGGCAAGTTAAAACCATGTTTATTAATGGTAAAATCCTATTATTCTGGTATAATTTTTATTTTTCATCTTTTTTATTGTAGGAAATATTTTTATTTTCATCATCGTGGTTTATATGAATTATGCTGTTGATGATGACCTTGCTACTACTATTTTGATTAATGATGAAAAGCAAAAGTCAAGACTGAACATAAAGAAAACAATCATTGACATTTGGATTGAAATGAGTTATCCGAATATGTTTGACGGAAATAATAGCTACATGTAGTTCTGCAATTTGATTTTTTTCAGGGATTTTTGGCTATTATTGGAATAAATATTGTATACACAAGTAGTTTTTCATAGTTTATGAATAAAGACAACATTGAGTCTACATTTATATGCATTCTGCCATTTGTTATCACATTTATCATAAAAATTCACACACAAAAAACATGTTAGAAATTGCATATGAAAACCAGGCTGTTAAAAGCAGACAATGTACGTCCATTTTCAAAACAAAATCAGCTTGATTTTATAGTATCTGGACACAAACTCGTAATCTGACTGCCCTTACTGCTGATCTTATCAGGTGGTCACAGAATAGTAAATAATACTAGGCCATGACAAAGGGCCCTCGTTAAAAATCAATACAGTCGATAGATAAGAGGAATCGAGGCGCTAATTGCCTTTGAAAAGGGCTGGGTGGCGGATCAATAAAGGGGCATGGCGCAGCGCCGCGCTGATTAGGTCTGGATAAAACACTAAAAGTCAACAATACAATATATCTATTTCGTTATTCAATATTTTATAATGCAGGTTGGTTTCACTGGCTAGCTGGGTTGTGGTTTAATAAATTCTAAGAATTGTAGATCTAGAGCTACTATGCTCAAACTTACAAAGCATAAATTAAATGTATCTACCTCAGCCATAACCAAACTATCAATGAGTCTGTTCAAACCGGCAATGACCGAAGTCCAGTCCGGGCCGACCTCTTGCTCGTAAGCAAATAATTTCAGGAATGAAGTTGAAGTGCCTGGGAAACGTTCAAATTGCGCTATTTATACTAGTCAGTATTATGACACGCGACCCAAAACTAGCCAATGAAATCATGCCGCCAAGGCGAACTCCCTAGAGTTGTGGCTTATATAACCAATGGATGATTGCCGCTGAACGCGTTAGCCAATCATAATGTGCCGCTAGACAAATAGAATTACAATAACATTTTAGAACGCAGGGAGCTGGCAGCCATCTTGGAATAGACAAAATGACAGTTTGTTGTTTACATACAAACAATGCCTATAAATATATAGTTAGGTATAAATCTACATGCAATTATCTACACAATCATATCATACTTCGTCTCAAAGATCAATATCAATCAAATGAAACCACATAACAAATTCGAGGTGGGCAAATGTCATTATGCAAATGGCGGCTCTGCTGAGAATAGAGAGCCATCAAAATGAACAAGCGACAAAGGTAAGTGGATCAATAATTACTTAAATTATAATTTAATCGGTAGTTACAGCCGGAATACAAAGTGATTCAAAGTTCATTGGCGCGCCAACATTCAAATAGAGGAATGTTAGTACACTGTATGACAATGGTAAGATACAAGGTCCTTACAATATGGAGCTGACACGAAAATGGAGGCTCAAACATTTTACCTTTAAGTGTGACCTTGACCTTGAGGTGGCAGAACTGCTCCATGCCTTCTACACATCGCCTCAATGTGATAAACATTTGAGCTAAGTTTTATGAAAATCCTTTAAAGGGTTTGGAGGCTCAAACATTTGACCTTCAAGTGTGACCTTGACCTTGAGGTGGCATGACTGCCTCATGCCTTCTCTGCACATTGCCTCAATGTGATAGTGTGACTGCCTCATGCCTTCTGCACAATGCCTCAATGTGATAAACATTTTAGGCAAGTTTCATTAAAATCCTCTAAAGGACACAGGAGATATAGAACTGACATGAAAATACAGGTTCAAACATTCAACCTTAATTCAAGTGTGACCTTGACCTTGAGTTGGCGTGACTGGCTTATGCCTTCTGCACATAGTCTAAATGAGCAAAACATTTGAGCCAAGTTTCATGAAAATCCTTCAAAAGGCATAGGAGATATTGAGCGGACACAAAATGGAGACTCGAATATTTGACCTTCAAGTGTGACCTTGACCTTGAGCCGGCGTGACTGACTCATGCCTTCTGCACATCGTCTCAATGACCTAAACATTTGAGCTAAGTTTCATGAAAATCCTTCAAAGGGTATAGGAGATATGGAGCGGACACGAAAATGTTACGGACAGACCGTCGGACGAAGGGCATTCCTATAACACCCTCCCGCTTCGCAGCGCGGAATTAAAAAGGGGCATAACTCTGTCAAAATGCAAAACAGAGTTATAGGAAGGTTGGCCCTGACACTGGAGTAGATGACAAAGGTATGTTCCTATTTTAAAGTGAATAAATTATGTAGTTCTTGAGTTACAAATGTTTTGAATATAAACTTTACCCAGAAAACCTATGTGAAAAGGGGGCATAACTCTGACAAAATACAAAACAGAGTTATATGGAATGTTGCCCCTGACACTGGAGTTGATGAAAAAGGTATATTCCAATTTTCAAGTGAATAACTTATGTAGTTCTGCAGTTACAAAACTTTTTAATATAAAATTAACCAGAAAATCTAAGTGAAAAAGGGGCGTAACTCTGTCAAACTACAAAACAGAGTTACAAGGAATGTTGCCCTTGATATTGAAGTTCATGACACAGGTATATTCCAATGTTCAAGTGAATAACTTATATAGTTACAAAACTGTTGCATATAAACTTTAACCAGAAAATCTAAGTGAAACAGGGGCATAACTTTGTCAAAATACAAAGCAGAGTTTTAAGGAATGCTGCCCCTGACACTGGAGTTGATAACAAAGGTATATTCCAAGTTTTAAGTGAATAACTTCTGTAGTTTTGAAGTTACAAAACTTTTGAATATAAACTTTAACCAGAAAATCTATGTGAAAAAGGGGCATAACTCTGTCACAATACAAAACAAAGTTATGGTGAATGTTGCCCTTTGATACTGGAGTTGATGAAAAAGGTATATACCAAGTTTCAAGTGAATAACTTGTGTAGTTTTGAAGTTACAAGATTTTTGAATAAAAACTTAAACCAAATTCAGACGCGGACCCCGACGCAGGGGGTAGTAGGAAAGCTCACTTATTCTTCGAATAGTTGAGTTAAAAACTGTTAAATTGATAAAATATCATATCGTTTTTCTAGTTATTTAGCCTAGACCTTGACCTTCAACTGACCAAAAGAAAATGAATATGAGGCATGTCGTGGGAAAACCGGTCTTAATGCACCTGCGTAAAGTGTCCCCCTGGGGTCAGCCTGTGCAGCCCCCATAGGCTGATCCAGGACGACACTTTCCACTTTTATGATAATTTCTGTTTCAAGGAAGTCTCATCTAAACATGCATCCACTGTAGACGGAAAGTGCCATCCTGGATTAGCCTGTGCGGACTGCACAGTCTGATCCCCGACAACACTTAAAGCACATGCAGTAAGTTTGGTTTTCCCACGACACGCCTCATATGTTTCATATGAACAAATTATTAAAAATAAAAGATTACACGTGAATCTGCATGCCTTTTTGTTCTAGTTTACTTCACATGTCTATGATATATGAAAAACTGTACAAAAATGTCATACATTACATGACATATTTTATAAATATGTAATGTATATCGCATTTAAAACATTATTAAGCCATTTTCATATCTGCTTTTAAACAAACAATGTATAGGAAACCTGTGTATAAAACAATCTGACTTTTAAGCATTGTAGGCCACAACCACCAAATATCTGAGTTAAGTTAAATCAGTGTTTTTTTTTTCACCTTTGGGGTAAAGGTGCCGGAGCCCTTCAGACGGGGAATTTTAAGGCAAAGGGGGATTTTTTTTAAAGAAAAAAGCATTAAAACATTTTTATATTCTACTTTGTTATAAAACATTAATTAATTGTTGTGCTACAAATAATAACTTATATTACGCACAAACTTGGTTTGATAAAAAATTTCCGGAATTGTTTTACAAAAATTCCTCTATCTTTGTCAATGTTTGTCCAATTTTTTCAAAACAAAGCTCACATTCTGAGGGGACTTTTAAGGTAAATATGGGGGAAAAATATAAACTTTTTTAGCAGGGGAATGGGGCTGAATTTCAGCCCCAAATTGGTCCTAAAAAAACACTGTCTTTATATATTATAGGTAAAAAATCTTGGTGTATGGCAATTAATTTAGAAGTTTTACATTCTGAAAGTCTATCACATTTAATAATATATGTAAACCCCAAATAGCACAAACTCATACTGCTCAAATGAGACATAATCATGATAACTTCAGTATTTCACCAATACCAAATTTAGTGCAAATTTATTGTTAACTTTATACAACACAATGAAAATGTCTTAATGCAACACAAGGGAGATAACTTCAGCTGTTACTGGTCTGCATCATCTACTTTGTTATGTGCCCTTAGAAGTTATGATTACACAGTGTTTGTTCTCACATCTGAACAGATCAGTTTGCTAGCTCTTTGATGTCCAATCATTTAAATGCTTTTACGTGTATGACAGACTCACATACAGGTACCAATTATAAGTAAATTTATTTTAAATTTTACTTATACATTGCAGAAAGTAAGTTACACCACTATTTTTCTAAACATAACAAGTTGATAAATCCTTGATAATGTCAAAGTGTAATCTGGGGGTAAATGATGATAACTGATTTGTGGTCATAGAATAAAACAGTTTCTATATTATATTCACTAATGTACATGTTTTCTACACCCACTCATGAAATAAAAAACGATCCCAAACTGAAGTGTTCTGTACATATTCTACTAAAGTGTAAGCTTGACTCTTACCCAATGTAATCCATCGATTCAGACATGGAAATATGACACTCATGATTTACCAATATTACTGAGTAAAGCAAATAATGACTTATTGTTGCTGTATAAAATGTGTATCATAAACCTGGTAAATCAGATTCCCACAGTTGCTGTTGTGAAGAAAGATGGTCCTGAGACATCGAAGGCAGGCTTCAACAAACAGCTGATCTGGACTCTTTAGGCCTGAAGATAAACACAAACTCAAATTGAGGCCAGTCGTGGGAAACCCTGGCTCTATGTATGTGCGTAGTGTCGTCTCGGATTAGCCTGTGCAGTCCGTCTGTTTCAATGAAGTCTCTTCTAAACATAAATGCACTATAGGTGGAAAGTGCCGTTCTGGATTAGGCTTTAAGCTTATCTGAAGCACAATTGGGCTTATTTTAGGCTAACTAGCTTTCAACTGAAAGTATATTTACCCCTCATAACCTTTGGAATAAGTGAACATTTACCCCCATAAATTCTGGTTTGTTGAGTGTACATTCACTCTCTACACAAAAGCTTATCTGGAGCACTGTTAGGATTATCGAACTGACCTTTCAAGAGCACTGAAACGCACCCCTCCTCCACCAGGGTGTTGATGTTCTCCATTGTTCCCTTGGCGATGGACCCCATGATGATAGCGGCCTCCAGGCGAAGGGGCTGCGGGGCCTCAGCATCCACAATCCACTGGAGTAACCTAGCACATTTTTGTTAGTCTCTGTGATATAGAGCCGGAATAAGAACTGGAACCTAACTATAATAACTATTTTGCAACCTAACAAGCCAAGATGTAGTTTTTATGTTGTTGTTTTCATTGATGATTTCGGAGATTTCCATTTTTTGTTGATTGTCTGCAAGATTGAAATGTTATCAGAATTTTTTTTTTCAAGAAGACATTATTAAAATAATGCAATTCACTGGATAAACCTACAAGAATATAGAGATTCAATAGTCTCTGCTGGAATGAAAACTTCGGACAAATTTTTTAAAAATGTTTTTCAGGCAAAAAAAGTTAAATAAAAAACAAACAAACTCAATTCCGACCCTATCTAGCTTTTTTGAGGCCATTGCCAGAAACACACAACTTATTTTTTTTTGGTCTTGGAGGAAATACAGAATAAACACTATTTTGCAACCTTACAGTGATTTTCGTACAATTTTGTGAATACATCTGGTACCACAACATTTCTAAAATAATATTGTCACAAATATATTTTTCCCCAATCGTGAAATGGTTTTTGAATTCTGAACCTTGTATTTCAATAATATATTGTCAGAGGACAGGGCGCTCGACTATTTGAAGTATTTCAGTTCAGACATATTTCGGAAAGCGCAACGGTAATAAATTTGTCGAAATACAAAGCTGAGTTATGGCAATTATTTCATCAATTTATTCCAAGTTTTGAAGTGAAGTTTATGTACTTTAGACAATGTAACTTTGGAACAAAAACTTTAACCGCAAAATCTATGTAAAAAGTGGGCAAACATCTGTCAAAATACCAAACAGAGATGCTGGAGTTGATTACAAATATGAGGAGCGTCGTGGGAAAACCGGTCTTAATGCATGTGCGTAAAGTGTCGTCCCGGATTAGCCTGTGCAGTCCGCACTGGCTAATCCAGGACGGCACTTTCCGCCTACAGTGGATTTATGTTTAGAAGAGACTTTCTTGAAACAGAAAATACCATAAAAGCGGAAAGTGTTGTCCCGGATCAGCCTGTGCAGACTGCACAGACTGATCCGGGATGCCACTTTACTCACATGCATTAAGTCCGGTTTTCCCCGGTTTTCATATGTATTCCAAGTTTGAAGTACCTTATTAAGTTTAGACATTATGAAACTTGTGAATACAAACTTTACACTGAAAATCTATGTGAAAAGGGGGATACATGTACCTCTGTCAAAATACAAAACAGGGTTATGTGGATTATGGCACCTGATGATGTCAATAATGACAAAGGTACATGTCTATGCCAAGTTTCAAATGAACAACCTATCAAGTTTTTAAGTTATAAAACTTTCGAATCGAAACCTAAATCTAAAAATCTATATGCAAAAGGGACATAACTATGCCAAAATACAAAACAGAGTTATGGGGAATGTTGCCCCTGATGCTGGAGTTGATGGCAAAGGTATATTCCAAGTTTCTAGTAAATAACCTATGAAGTTTTGAGTTTACAAGACATTCGAATAAATAAAAGAAAATATATGTGAAAAGAGGCATAACTCAGTTAAAATACAAAACTGACTTATGGGGAATGTTGCACTTGATGTCAGATTTAATGACAAAGGTACATTCCAAGTTTTAAGTGAATAACTTATGTAATTTTCAAGTTATTATACTTTTCAATATAAACATTAACCAGCAAATCTAAGTGAAAAAGGGGCATAGGTCTGTCAAAATAAAAAACAGAGTTATGGGGAATGTTGCCCCTGATACTAGAGTTGATGACAAAGGTATATTCCAAGTTTTAAATGAATAACTTATGTAGTTTTGAAGTTATAGGACATTTAGAATATAAACTTTAACCAAGATCAGACGTGGATGCGGACACCGACGCCGGGGGTAGTTGGATAGCTCACCTATTCGTCGAAAAGTCGAGCTAAAAATAGACCCTGCTTTCTACTTTCAATTTAGTAAGTATTTTTAAAATATTTCCTAATTCAGTATGCAAAACATTTGTATTTTAAGAATTTATATATTAAGACACTTGTAAGTATCAATACATTTGATATTAAGAAGCTTGCACAGTTTGGTACCACATATACAAGGGGAAAAAACCACTGCATTGGTAAAAACCGGTTTGTTGCTTTAGAATTACCTTGGAATAATTCCATGGTTTATTGCATTCTGTTTCTGTTTGTTGTTTCCAATTACAGAATTCTTTAACAATCTGAAAACAAAATACAAGTATCAGAAAAACAGAATCAAGCAAAAAAATAAAACTCAAACTTATTATTATACATCAGTTAAAGTACCTTCAATGACCTGCATATTTAAATACAGCATTCTCAAACTTATTATTATACATCACTTAAAGTACCATCAATGACCTGCATATTTAAATACAGCATTCTCAAACTTATTATTATACATCAGTTAAAGTACCATCAATGACCTGCATATTTAAATACAGCATTCTCAAACTTATTATTATACATCAGTTAAAGTACCATCAATGACCTGCATATTTAAATACAGCATTCTCAAACTTATTATTATACATCAGTTAAAGTACCATCAATGACCTGCATATTTAAATACAGCATTCTCAAACTTATTATTATACATCAGTTAAAGTACCATCAATGACCTGCATATTTAAATACAGCATTCTGGTATCCCTGACATTTGCAAAACATTACTTATTTATTAGAACCGTAAATTCTACATTATGAATTCATAATGGACAAACACACACAGATGTTACACAATAACAAAATGATGATTTGGTGTATAAGCAAATATACAGTTTATCTACTTAAACATTTAACGGTGTGCCTTGAATGGCATTAAAATAAGAAATGTTGTAGACAGAACACTTCAAGTTATTAACATACCAGTAAAATAGTTTTATCGAAGACTATACTTCTACAAACTCATATAATTTATACATTTGAACATCGTTATTCGAAGTCGTCGGGTCAGGGCTGAAAACTTCTAAATACTGGTAATGATGGTTCGGATTAAACATTTCCGTTAGAACACTGTAAATATTTTATGTGTGAAAGTTGCAAAAGGTAACACTTTACCTTAATTCAATTACGGTGTGATTTGATCCGTAATGTAATTTTGTAATGAGTATTATGATTAAATGAATTATAAATGGAAACTATAGTATGTGTTTGTTATTTATTATATATTCATAAATGTCAAAATAAACATATTTAAATATAAATACGTTACTTCATATACACAACAATTAATATAGCACATATAACAACGGCTATTAATTTAATTCACATTGTAACACATTCATACAAATGTTCATATTTTAAAAAAGGAAGTAATTTCTCGCTGAACACAGTGGCCCTACTCCAGATTGCTCGACACACGGTTGAGTGAATAGATTGGCCATTTGGATTAGTCATATTGATAGGAATATCAAGATATGAACTGTAAATGACAACTTCCCAATATATACCTAAAACTATTACTTGACATTAATTGCTAATGTATTGACAGTGTTGTTTATAGCTTGGACACGCTTCTGTAATTATTATTGTTTGCAAGCTCCTTAATGATAAAAAAGTTGCGCCTATTAGCGAATAACAGCCACCAGGGCTTTCCTTAGACTTTGAATTTCAAGAGTCAATATAAACTTTCAAGAGTCGATGCTTTGTGGGTAGTTTCCATTAGTTTTCTGTCTTTTTATTATTCTTTGTTTTAATTTATTAGTTTTATTTTATATTTTAATAATATTATTTATTATATTTTTATTAACTTATTATTTTCTTTTTAATTTATTTAATTTTATTTTCTTCTTCTTATTATTGTTATATTTTAAATAATAATATTATTATTAGATCTATTATTAGATCTCTTATTAGATATATTATTAATATTTATTATTATTATTTATAAGTATTATGATTATTAAGACGATTTTAGAATATTCTAATGGGCGGAGCTACACAGTAACTTGACCGCTGATCGACAGCGTCTATTTAAAGTTGACTCCGCCTCCAACCAATAATCGCCAAGTGTTTTATCAACTTTGACATCTCTGTTCGACTGATTGGGATAATCAGCCAGCCGAGTTATACTGTATGACGCAAGTCCGGAAATTGCGCCGGGTCAAAGGTGACGCATGAAGTAATTACATCGCGAGTCACTTTCCACGCGTCAAAACCCGGAAGCTCGGGTCAAAGGAAAGCCCTGAGCCACTATTAATGACACGCGCTGGCCACGAATCATTTCACCGAAGGTGTGAAAACATCGGGTCCCAATCCAGACCGCAACTTCGAATTAACAATAGGCAAATAAGTGTGAAATATTCATTTGGGACCGCATTTTAGACTTCCAAATAATGATAATTCGAATTAAAAAAGTTCCAATTAACCGAGTTTATTTTAGTTAAATCAAGAAGGAATAAATTCAGGACCGGAAAAATATTTCGAAATAACGCTGACTTCGAATTAACAGAGTTAGAAATAACGATGTTCAAATGTAAATTTATAAATATATAATATAATTATAAATTTATAGTAATAATAATTAGCTAACCCTATGTTATTGTATTTTATCCTATTACTACAGCCAAATATATAGGATAACAACCCATCATATAAAGTTTAGCTTTATCCTATTGCTATTTTTAGCACATGTTTATTCTATTGTTATTTTTATAAAGCTATGTATTTCAATGTGATGTCATACCAAATGGTTCTGTTTGTAGTAAACAAAAACAAGGGGGATACGATGGCCCTAGGTCGCTCACCTGATATCTATGTATAAAGTGCCATTAAAATATCTCAATACATTCTCAAGTTATTGAGCAAAAACTGTTTTTCTATTTTTAGTAACAGTGGCCTTCACCTTGACCGCACCCACCACATACGTAAAGCAAGGTCTCGATATAAGGTATCTATCTACGTATGAAGTTTCATTAAAATATCTCAATGCGTTCTTAAGTTATTGAGCGTAAACCGTTTTTCCACTTTTAATAACAGTGACCTTGACCCCACCTACCCCATAAGCAAACCCAAGTGAGGTCTCGATATAAGATATGTGTATTAAGTTTCAGTAAAATATCGCAATGCGTTCTCAAGTTATTGAGCGGAAACCGTTTTTCTATTTTCAGTAACGGTGACCTTGAACCCATCCACCACATATACTATCCCAAGCAGTGTCTCGATATAAGGTACTTATGTATTAAGTTTCATTAAAATAGCTCAATGCGTTCTCAAGATATTTAGCTGAAACCATTTTTCTATTTTTAATAATGGTGCCCTTGACCACACCCACCCCATATGCAATCCCAAACAAGGTCTCAATATAATGTATTTATGTATTAAGTTTCATTAAAATATCCCAATGCGTTCTCAAGATATTGATCGGAAACCGTTTTTCTATTTATAGTAACAGTGACCTTGACCCCTCCCACCCTATATGCAATCCCATGCGAGGTGTCGATATAAGGTATCTATGTATTAATTTTCATTAAAATATCTCAATGCGTTCTAAAGGTATTGAGCGAAAACCATTTTTCTATTTTTAGTAACAGTGACCTTGACCCCAACCATCCCATATGCAATCCCAATTGAGGTCTCGATATAATGCTTTAACCAAATATGTAACCTCTGGGCCTTGTCGTTTCAGGGAATAATTTTTAAATCATTTTGCCATTTACGTCTATATAAACCATGTGAGCCCCCGGGTGTGGCCAGTTTTGACCCCATGGGCATCATTTGAACAATCTTTGTAGAGGACCACTATACAACATTGCATACCAAATATGAAACCTCCGGGCCTTGCGGTTTCAGGAAAGAAGATTTTTAAAGTCATTTTGCTATTTAAGTCTATATGAACATTTTGACCCCCGGGGTGTGGCCAGTTTTGACCCCAGGGGTATCATTTGAACAATCTTTATAGAGGACAACGATACAATGTTACATACCCAATATGAAACCTCTGGGCCTTGCGGTTTCAGAGGAGACTATTTTTAAAATCATTTTGCTATTTAAGTCTATTTAAACCATGTGAGCCACGGGGTGTGGCCAGTTCTGACCCCAGGGGCATAATTTCAACAATCTTTGTAGAGGACTACTATACAATGTTACATACCAAATATAAAACCTCTGGGCTTTGAGGTTTCAGACAAGATTTTTAAAGTCATTTTTCCATTTAAGTCTATACAAACCATGTGACCCCCAGGGTGTGCCCAGCTTTGACCCCAGGGGTATAATTTGAACAATCTTTGTAGAGGACCACTACACAATGTTACATATCAAATATAAAACCTCTAGGCCTTGAAGTTTCAAAGGAGAAGATTGTTAAAGTCATTTTGCTATTCAATTCTATATAAACCATGTGACCCCCGGGGTGTGGCCAGTTTTGACCCCAGGGGTATCATTTGAACAATCTTTGTAAGGACCACTATACAATGTTACATACCAAATATGGAACCTCTGGGCCTTGCGGTTTCAGAGGAGAAGATTTTTATAGTCATTTTGCTATTCAAGTCTATTTACACCATGTGAGCCCCAGGGTGCGGCCAGTTTTCACCCCAGGAGCATCATTTGAACAAACTTTGTAGAGGACCACTATACAATGTTACATACCAAATATGAAACCTCTAGGCCTTGCGGTTTCAGAGAAGAAGATTTTTAAAGTCATTTTGCTATTCAAGTCTATATAATCAATGTGAGCCCCAGGGTGTGGCTAGTTTTGACCCCAGGGTTATCATTTGAACAATCTTTGTAGAGGACCACTATACAATGTTACATACCAAATATGAAACCTCTAGGCCATGCGGTTTCAGAGAAGATTGTTAAAAGTCATTTTGCTATTCAAGTCTATATAAACCATGTGACGCCCGGGATGTGGCCAGTTTTGACCCCAGGGGCATAATTTGAACAATCTTTGTAGAGGACCACTATACAATGTTACATACCAAATATGAAACCTCTGGGCCTTGCAGTTTCAGAGAAGTTTTTAAAGTCATTTTGCTATTCAAGTCTATATAAACCATTTGACCCCCGGGGTGTGGCCAGTTTTGACCCCAGGGGCATCATTTGAACAATCTTCGTAGAGGGCGAATATACAATATTACATACCAAATATGAAACCTCTAGGCCTTGCCGTTTCAGAGAAGAAGATTTGTAAAGTCATTTTGCAATTTAAGTCCATATAAACCATGTGAGGCCCAGGGCGTGGCCAGTGTTGACCCCAGGGGCATCATTTGAACAATCTTTGAAGAGAATCACTAAACAATGTTACATACCAAATATGAAACCTCTGGGCCTTGCGGTTTCAGAGGAGAAGATTTTTAAAGTCATTTTTCTACTCAAGCCTATATAAACCATGTGACGCCCGGGGTGTGGCCAGTTTTGACCCCAGGGGCATTATTTGAACAATCTTTGTAGAGGACCACTAGAGGATGTCACATATCAAATATGAAAGCTCCAAGCCTAGTGATTTCAGATAAGAAGATTTTAAAGTTTTCTGTTTTTAAATCTATTTTTAGCTCTGGTGACCTACATATGCAGTGGATCGGAACAATTTGAACAGTTTTGAAAGAGGGTCACCCAAGGATCATTCCTGTGGAGTTTGGTTAAAATCTGCCCAGCGGTTTAGGAGGAGATGTTCTTTGAATGAAAATGTTGACACACGACGGACGACGCACGACAGACAAAAGGCGATCCTAAAAGCTCACCATGAGCACGTTGTGCTCAGGTGAGCTAAAAAACAGAGTTAAATCGGGGAAACCAAAGTAATCTTTTGTCATTTTTTACATAATTATTTTCACGCCATTTTCATTATTTATAAGCATAGCATAATAGGATAAATCGGCAAGCCTCGCGCTCATCTGTTTCTAAGCCTTGCATGATAAACTTCATCTTTATCCAACACTCACCTAATATTCTCTATATACATATACATTTAATAATGCTGCATAGTACAATAACATATAATCACTGATAAGAGATATACAAATGGATTGAACCTAGACTTATGCTAACATCATCAAAGTGCCCTTTCCATGAAAGGAACCTTCTCCCTTTATTGTTAGAATAATTCGGGCTGTAAAGAAGATTTCCATTTCAAGGTGAGTTTTTTCATACTAGAAGATTTCCATTCAAGGTCAGTTTTTTCATACTAGAAGATTTCCATTTCAAGGTGAGTTTTTTCATACCAGAAGATTTCCAGTTCAAGGTGAGTTTTTTTATACTAGAAGATTTCCATTTCAAGGTGAGTTTTTTCATACTAGAAGACTTCCATTTCAAGGTGAGTTTTTTCATACTAACATGAGTGCGTCCTGCCACTTTTCCGGCTCATCCGAGTGCAGAGTATCAAACCAGCCTCCCTGCTCATCTATCTCCTAAAAAATATTTAAACCTAGTCCGTTACTGAATAAAAACATCGCTCGCGGTGAAAATGTTAACTGGACATATTACTGTCTGAAGTCAATTTAGGTAACTTGGATTATTTCCTTCATCTTCCATTAGGCCATACAAGTTTGATTCTAAGTTTAGCGTCCCCATGATTTTTCAAAACCTACCAACCAAGCACGAAAAAACAAACAACGAGTCGATAAAAAACATTTTCCTGTCACAACTTCTTCATGGCAGTGGTACAAGCAAAAGCAAATGTTTACTTACAGAACTGTTATATTATCATCTTTATATTGGGAACCTACTATACATAGTATTTTAACTGTATAAATTGACTAGTTGCACTCTTTTTTTTTTACAACTATTGGTAAAAACACCTAAAAGTAATTTTTCCCATGTTTTTCCAAATGTTATTTTGCTTTTCAACTCTATTTTTTACATTGTAAAAATTGTTGTATTTTTTGTTCAGACATTGGAAAACCTACCAGCCCAAGGACGCT
Source organism: Congeria kusceri (assembly GCA_027627225.1). Classification (NCBI taxonomy): domain Eukaryota; kingdom Metazoa; phylum Mollusca; class Bivalvia; order Myida; family Dreissenidae; genus Congeria; species Congeria kusceri. Next base: position 26,894,847 of record CM051040.1, read on the forward strand.
CAACATAGAATCACATTGGTATGGCCTTCGGTTGAAGCACTGAACTTGCAGAAGGCGTGAGAGGTGCAGCTGCAGAGCTAGCTAAACAGTGTGACTGTTTAAACATGTTAGACTGTTCTGAGATTGTAGGGAAGTACCTGATACTTTAATCACTACAATGTTCACGAGTCTTTAATATGTCGAAAAAAAACATTTAGTGTAACTTTCCATAAGGGCTAACTTTGCTGTAATATGGGCTGTGAAATACACATCATTATACCCGAGACTTCGTTACATGCGATATCGTTACAAGCGCTGTTATATCAAGCGAAACATATAGGGATCCGGACCAGGACCTAGGACTCAGCATTGTTATATGCGATATATTGCAATAAGCGATATTGTTACAAGTGGAGTTTACTGTACATTTTGCCATATTCTAAACTTGTTTACATGTCCAACCAATCAGAATGAGGCTTTCATGAACATTCTAGGCAACTGTCTGACCAACAGAAATAAGTAACGCTTATACAGCGTAGCAGAATATAGTTAAAAGTTTACACAATGGAGGACAATGTGATTCATTTAACAAGTCAAGAGCCACATAAGTGTCTGTATCCCTCCATTGGCTTATTAAGTAAGGAATTTTAGATGCAAAAGGACCTTGATATAGTATAAATGTATAAGGAAACAAGGCCCCACCCTCTGGCACCAATGTTTTTTTAATGAATCAAAATAATTTTGGTACAAAACCACCTAAGGAACATTTCTGTGAAATTATTTTAAATCCAACCAGTGGTTAGTGACATGAAGATTTTCAAAGTATTCAATATATCTGTATAAGAAAAATAGACCTGCTCCCTGGTGGCCATTTTTTTACAGACCCGAACTATTTGAGCACCTTTGGTAGAGAACCACCCAAGGAACATTTCTGTGAAATTATTTCAAAATCCAACCAATAGTTTCTGACAAGATTTTCGAAGTTTTCAATAATATAGCCCTATAAGGAAAAATGGCTCTGCCCTCAGGTGGCCATATTTTTCATCGGAATGGAACCATTTGAGAAACTTTGGTAGAGGCCTATCCAAGGAAAATGTCTGTGAAATTATTTCAAAATGCAGTTCCAGATAAAAAGACATGGCATAACTGAAATCTTCAAAGTCCCATAACTCACAGAGAAATCATTGAAGTGGAACGTCCTGGTAATTTGCATACCTCCTCTTGGCAATGAAGCTTCCCAAAAAGTTTTATTGAAATCTGGCCAGTATTTGCTGAGAAATAGCCCCGGCAAGAATTGTGCACTATAAACTAATGTCAAAAATCTTCAAAGTCCCAAAACTCAGAGAAAAATCATTGCAGCCGAACATCCGGCTAATATGCACAACTCTTCTTGGTAATAAAGCGTTCCATTAAGTTTCATTAAAATCTGGCCAGTAGTTACTGAGAAATAGCCCGGACAAGAATTGTGCACTACATGTATACACTAATTTCATAAATCTTTGAAGTCCCATAACTCCCAGACAAATCATTGAAGCAGTACATCCTGGCTATATGCAATTCTCCTCTTGGTAATGAAGTTTCCCATAAAGTTTCGTTGAATTCCGGCAAGTAGCTGCTGAGAAAATGCTGAGAAATAGCCCAGACAAGACGATAAAGAATTTTGCACTGTATATATACTCCATATACCTATTACCGGGATATCCCTATTACCGGGAATTTCCAAAAGACATCAATTTTTCGCCCACATGCGCAAACAATTTTTTTCAAAGTCCATCCCTTTGTTAAAATTTTACTGCTAGCTGCAGTCAACTTTCGTTTCCATTCAATAATGTCGTTTTTAAAGGTAAATAAACTCATTTAAACGTCTAAGTCTTGTAAAAGTTTGTTTTCAACAGCATTGTTAATATGAATTATCAGTTACTATAAATATGTAAAGAGAATAGATTTAAAAAATTTGCAAATATAATGTAATATGACTGATGTTTTGTACAGTATCATTTGTTTAACCCTGAACATGAATTTTCTGAATTCTGATTAGCTGATATTCAGATTCATGGTAATAGGTGTATTGCCAGAACATAGGTGGCTAATGACATACACAAATTGTTGTTTAAACTTGTGATCTTTTTTTATATATTTGAATTATTTTGATAGAAGAATGTTGTATTGTTAGTCTTTATCTATTTCTTTTTTGTTATATGTTGCAAGCCAGTAAAAAAACTACCATTCCTGGTAATTGGTATACCCAGTCTTCTAATTTCTGAAATATTCAAAGTCCCACTTACTCCGACAAAAGGATGGATGGAAGGACGGACGGACAAAGTGGCGACTATATGCTCACCAACATTTTTCGGGGAGCATAATATTATCAAATTCTGATAAATCAATATATATAATTTAGTTTTTCACACAATTTCTATTGTTTATAGTAGTGTGTAACCCTGAAACACAGAAAGGACTGTATTATCATTAATAATATGAGATTTTATTCACACCACGCTTATGTACCAAGATGTACATTTAAAACCAATGAACAAATAAGAAAAAATTCATAACATCAAAGCTTACCATCGATGCAAACAACATTGCAATGTATTAGTTGATCATGTTGTGATATGCAAACGCTTCACAAAAGGGTTAAGCGCTTATGTGACTTAGAACAGAAGACAACACGGTATTTCTGAATATACCCTAAGATGAGTCATCGATTTAATACAGTTTAAACCGCATGTAGAAACTATAATGAATGTGTTTTTGAAACTAAATGATAACTCGTTTACTTTCAGTCCTCAACTGTACAATTTGCCAAATGGACTTTTTTACCACCCGGTTGGTCCAAGGCCGTTTTCACACTGAATAGTTCGGTGTAGTTTTATGCAGACGAAATCTACAATACGTTTACCAGGATATGAAACGTCAAAACTTTAAGAAGTTCTTTTATATCTTCGAGGTTTTGTTGGCTTTTTTTGAAGAAATGGATCTAAATACTCACTTGTTCGAAATTCAACAGGTAATATATGGCATGATATATTTTACTGAAGATTAAAGTGGCAAATGAAAGTGACATTTTTTCACGGATGACAGGACGATCATGATCATCATGATAACATTATCAAATAACAAAAATAGAATGGATTGTACTGAAAAATTACACTTTTTAACATTAAGTAGTGCTACTTCTTTCGCTATTGCATTGTTAAAAGTTCCACATTTTAGCACGTTCATTTTCAAACATGTGTAGACTATAGATCCTCGATTACCGTAAATTCGCGACCATAACATTTAATGTCAATAATCAAATTATTTCAACAATTTGAACATAATATTTAGCACAAATATTTGAAAATAAATATATATACCGCTGTTTTTTAACTTATTTATCCAAAACAACGTCTAAAACTTCTAGCAGGTCAACATTGTTTACGTAAGTGTCAAGCAGTCGCCATCTTATCTAACTATCATTGATTCGCGGATATGACGTCATCCCATCATTCCTAGAAAATGATCTTCAATTAGGCCGCATGTACATCAAGTTTTGGATTATCGTATTTAACAGTGAATTTTATAAAAAAAAAAGAAATCTGAAATGTAATTCTTCCTCATCACAAAAGCACATTTAAGTAATACTATACCAGTGGGGAGAAACGTTTTTAGGTAAATGGATTATTTCTTTTAAGGTGGCTTATAGATTCTAAAATCCAGGATGATTAAGTTTAAGCAAGAAAAACATAGTCAATTGCTGTTTTCATTTTGTTTGCAGTATATTATTGTAGGGTGTGTTTTTAATTTGTAGGTGAATAGAGCCTGTACAATTTACTAAATGCCTCTTGTGTAACCATAATTCTATGAAAAAGGCTAAAATTCACTTAAAATTAAGGGTACTGAAAAACACACAAAAAACTTTGCTCGGCCTTAGTTACGACACACTGCCGAATCATGTCCCATATATGGAAGTTCTAATACAACATCGGACGAAAACAACTATTTCCAGTTTGTATTTGGATTGAAAAAAACACAACATGTAACTTCCTGGTGTTTTGGGAATAAGAAAACATGGTGTTTTTATATCAGGTATCATGTTGAATGCTTTTGTCTGTTTAAAATGCAGTTTCTTCACACAATATTCGGTCACATGGTCAATTGGACATGTATCAAGAAATTCCCGCGGCCACGTATGCGCATGCGCAAATGCCGTAGACGATCACGTGACAATAACAACATCCGCGAATCAATGGTAGTCGCGAATTTAGGGGAGTTGACGAGATCTTGTGTTCAATATGTCTACTAAATATCAGCTAATCAGAATTCAGAAAAATAATGTTCAGGGTTAAACAAATGATACTGTACAAAACATCAGTCATATTACATTATATTTGCTAAATGTTGTTATCTATTCTCTTCACATATTTATAGTAACTGATAATTTATGTTAACAAATTAACAATACTGTTGAAAACAAACTTTTACAAGACACAACGTTTAAATGAGTTTATTTACCTTTAAAAACAACATTATTGAATGGAAACCAAAGTTAACTGCAGCTAGCAGCAACATTTTAACAAAGGGATGGACTTTGAAAAAAAAAAATTGACGTGGGCGAAATTTATGTATTTTGGAAATTCCCGGTAATCTGGATATCCCTGTAATAGTTATATGGATTACATAACTGACATAAAACAAGACATTTTCGTACTACTGTGCTTTTTCTGTTGTCACATCATGACAAAGAGAACTCAACATCAATAATCTTGCAATGTTACTTATCTGCCATGTATCTGTTAATGTTTATACTTAATTGTAAATATCAAAAATATGGTGATGCTTTTGCAAACATAAGTTTATGCAATGTTTGCATTTTCAGTGACTGGGAAACCCATGCGAAATGCAATGCAATTTTACGTCGCACCGACATTTTTTATTACGGGTAAAAAAACGCAGTTTTGTCACTAAACAGTGAGATGTTATCTGAACATAAATCATATTTCCTGATATGAACATAGACATTTCAACTTCATGGTTGCTTTTATGTTTCATACACGTAAAATGTTAAGTTTGACTTTCTCAAAATGTAACTGCTGTAAATTCCATAAAAATCAGAGGAAATCCCACAGATTTTTTTTTTAATTCCATAGATTTTTGTTGACAAAAATCCTTTCCCAGTCACTGCATTTTATTGCTTTTCTTTATTGAATGTAACATTAATTTCGGTTTTATTCCAAATCAATTAAGAAACAAATATTGAAGTATGTTTTAACATTTACAGATCAATTACTGATTACCTAAGTGTTTCATACTTACATGTTTTTAACTCTTAATTGGGACTGAAGTTGCCAGGTATTAGATGCATGTACAATCAAACTTATATTTCAGTGCAATGTCGCGTGAAACTCTACCTGTTGTAAACATGGATGCTGATTATGGCACATTGAATGCTGATGGCTACGCCCCTACAGCAACCTCGTCAAGTAGGTTTTTGACATATCTAGCATATGAACACATGTTACACTAGCGCATTACCTGAGCAGGGAATATTTGCTGCCCTGCCCTTTTAAGCCTCTTATTGCTGCAAAGATATTAGAGAAGTTGAACTGCTGATATTTAATACAATTTGAATTATAGTATTTCCAGTTTTCGTTCAATATTGGTTCTTATCCTGCAAGTTTGCTATTGAATTAGTCATTTGGTAATTGACAGTCTGTTATATATATATTGAACATTTATTTCAGGCTCTTCTTAATGCTCTTTTTTTGAAGTTTACTAATTTATTTTAAAATTGTTCCAGTGATACATTCATTACAATTACACTTTCTCTTGTATTGTTCATGCATTACTTATTATGCTGTTGTCTTCTATTTACAGCATCAGAACTTATAGATCGCAATGAAAACTCAAAAACACGGGTAGAATATTATTTCTTCAGTCAGCTTTTATATGTAAAATAAAACAATATGTAAAATTAAGTTATGCAAGTTTGTATGAACTACAGAAAATGAATAAATGCTACAGGTTAACATTTTTCGTATTTATCCATGTTTAAGCGAGGAACTGAAATATAACAACAAGTTTCATGTGGATTAATGTTTCTGTTCACCTTCAGCTTACACATGTTAAAAATAAATCTGCTGTGCAGTCAAAAGACATACTGTTTTCCATTTGTATAATAACACAATAAAAATTGTATTTTGTGTTATTAATAATGTTTCTTATTTAATAACACCACTTTCTTTAGTTGCCTTAAAACATGTATATGTTTTCCTGTGTTCACTGTTGTATTACAGAAGTATCCATATTCTGTGTTCTTCATCCTGTCCAATGAGTTCTGTGAGAGATTTTCCTACTATGGGATGAGAGGTTTGTAAAATTCATGTTTTGCTATTACTTGCTCAATTTTGATGTTTTTAATATGGTTGCTCTGCATACCATGGTTCAGTGTTCTTCCGTGGATGCGGCCTTGTGCAATTGGCACAAAAATAAATGATTTGTCCCCACCAAATTTTCGTAAGCGGGTCCGCGGGCTTACAATTTACAAGTATATAATTCGGCATATGTAGTAAAATTTATATCATTGATGGTCACGTCACGTGAATTAATAACCAATTTTTTCCCTAGAACACTAATTCATTAACGCTCTATCGGCAGCGCTTCAGCAGTTCAGATAAAGTAGTATCAATCGATAATTGTACATGCGGTCCTCATGCTAAGCGTGAAAAACGCTTTTCAGCGACAAACCTCTAGACGACAGCAGCATTTCGTCAGACACATCAAAGCCTTTTGAAGTTGAATTATCTGACACCATTGCTATGGATGTTTAACGGCTTGCAGTTTTGGATGCCCGGCTAATTGATGACGTCGCACTGTTACACTTGGTAGTTTTAACAGGTTTCATTATTTATGCCTTGTGTTAATAACAGATTTTATTGTTTGTTCAAATTGGAATTTATAATGCAAGGTTATAAGGTATTTAAGAATGCAGTTTAACATTGATCAACAGAACGTTATGAATAAATTAGAAACACAATATTATGTATTAATCCTTTTTTGAACAGAACAGAAAAACAAACATGAATCAAAACAGCTAGTAAGTACTTTTTAAAACAAAAATCTGGGGTGTACATTTTGTTTGCCTGTGTCTCTACATTTTTGTAATTTGTCCCCACTTTTTCAAGCCTAGAGGGCCCTTGTCCCCAATAGTCCAAATTCACGGCAGAACACTGATGTTTTATTTTGGTCTGATAGTTTTCACATTGCCAAAAAAATACAAAACAATACAAATGAGAAAATACGTGCATTTTACTTTCAGAATGTAGCTTTGATATAGTGAGACAAAAAATATATTAATTATATACAAAAAAATAATAAAAAGTAGGGTAACCTTTATCACATTTGTTTATACTCGGGATGGGACCGAATACTCGAATATTCGAATATTGGATAATATTCGAATATAAAAAAACGAATACGAATATTCGATTTTCACATTTATTTAAAGAACAATTTTTTTTTTAAGTCATGTTTTTTTCCAGTTTAATTACAAAGTTACCATGAATTCCAGTCGTATTTCCTACCTATCAGGTGGGCGTAGGCAGTTTAACATTTTAAGAACACATGCCAAACATGTCCAATTAACGACAATTGATAATTGGCAGGGGGGCCACGTCTTTACAAGGGCGGCGAATAAACGGTTTGTTGGAGGCGCGAACATGACGCATTGTATCCACAAATAACAAAACTGGGCCATGTTGTGATAACAGTTTCACAGACTGCACAAGGCTTACATTGTTGTTTATTATCCTTAAGTGACATCTATACGGTTAACTTGTTTACAGTAAATTACAATTACTCTCTAAGTAAACTAATCAAAATGAATCCATTATCAGACAATCAATTTCTTCAACAAAATTAGCATGATCTGGTCAATCTTAATATACGTCACTTGTAAATTATTCTCCACTATATCAACACCGTATATTATGCAAGAGTCTTTATTAATAAACAATGCCACCATCACGTGCTTGGAAGTACTTTATGCGGTCATTAGACAAAACCCAGAAAACGTGTAATCTGCACAGCAGATACAAGCTTCATGGTTCTGAAAAAAAAAACGGAATGATTAACAAATTAATGAACAATACATTTAACAATATCTTACATTTCTTTATATTTGCCTAACACTCACAAAGTTATATCGCTCATTTACCAATGAAACAAGGTAAAACAACTACGTACACGTAGTATACATATTTCGGATAGGAATATATTCGGACAGAGTGCCGTATATATTTACAAAATAAATATTCGAATATATTCGAATACCGAAAACAAATATTCGAATATTGATTTCAGTATTCGGTCCCATCCCTAGTTTATACAGTAAACTCCACTGCATATAACGATGCTGAGTCCAAGACTCAGGCCGAATCCTTATATATTTCAATTCATATAACATCGGTTGTAATGTTATCCCTGTAGCAAAGTTTCGGGTATAACGATGTTATTTTCACAGCCCAGTCGCAAATATTCCCTTTTTGTTATGATATTTGAAGTCGGGTGTGAAAACCCTCGATCAGCAGTATTTGGTCAGTAATTGATTAAGATCGTTGTCGGGTGTGACTTCCAGTAACTGGCTAGTTAAAACTTTTCTGTAGACAGACCATTGGTAGCTTGTGGAAATTTTTAGTGACGTCATGCTCACTGAACATTATTGTTAGTTATATGCGTGCACAACAACCGTGAAAATTATTTTAAAAAAGCATTGAAGTGATCTTTGATAATTGTCCCGAATATTTATTAAATTGTCATATAAATTGATTGCATTTCTAGATGTCTTTTTAAGACACATAGTTCCTCATTAAATGTATGTATGTAAACTTATCAGTATTGTGTCTCTCTTATATACCTGTTTGCCCATGCTCTTGATTGCATCGTTACGGATATATGGATGTATAAATTGTGTCGTCCTCTGTATATCGTTACAAGCGGAATTTACTGTATTTGGTATAGGAATTATGGTGAGGTGTTTTTCACTATATCAAAGTTATATTTATGTATTATTTTGTTGTTTTAAACACAAGTGTAAAACATTTCACTTGGTTTGCAACATTCAATTATCGTACATGTATTTAATATTTTTATTATGATTTTGAAGTTTATTGTCCCTTCAGGGCCTTCCCAAGGATTTTTTTCAGGCGCCCCGGTTCCAAGGTGGGTTTGGGAGGGATATCCCCTCCCTACGTCGAATGTTTTTTTGCGGCATGTGTCAAATGACATTTTCTGGGAAGGCCCTACCCTTTAACATTGGTTATTAAATCTGTTTTTTAGCTATACTGGTGCTATACCTAACACGATGGCTGTCATTTGAGGAGAACACTGCCACCTCCATCTTCCATGCCTTTTCCATGCTGTGCTACTTTATGCCCCTGATTGGGGCTGTCATAGCTGATGGCTACCTTGGAAGATACAGGTAACAAGTGTAAGGTCGTACAGTTGGAGTGATTTTTAGCTTGACTGATCGAAGAATAGGTGAGCTATCCTACTACCCCCAGCATCGGTGTCCGCATTCGGGTATGAATTTGGTGAAAGTTTATATTCAAAAGTCTTTTAACTTCAAAACTACATAAGTTATTCCCTTTAGCTTGGTATATACCTTTGTCAACAACTCTAGTATCAGGGGCAACATTCCCCATAACTCTGTTTTGTATTTTGACAGACTTGTGCCCCTTTTTCACATAGATTTTCTGGTTAAAGTTTATATTCAAACATTTTGTAACTTCAAAACTACTTAAGTTATTCGTTTGAAACTTGGAACTAACCTTTGTCATCAACTCCAGTATCAGGGGCAACATTCCCCATAACTCTTTTTGTATTTTGACAGAGTTATGCCCATTTATACATAGATTTTCTGGTTAAAGTTTATATTCAAAAGTTTTGTAACTTCAATACTACAGAAGCTTTTCACTTGAAACTTGGAACTAACCTTTTTCATCAACTCTAGTATCAGGAGCAACATTACCCATAACTCTGTTTTGTATTTTGACAGAGTTATGCCCCCTTTTCACATACATTTTCTGTTTAAAGTTTATATTAAAAAGTTTGGTAACTTCAAAACTACATAAGTTATTCACCTGAAACTTGGAACTAACCTTTGTCATCAACTCAAGTATCAGGGGCAACATTACCCATAACTCTGTTTTGTATTTTGACATAGATTTTCTGGTTAAAGTTTATATTCCAAAGTTTTGTAACTTCAAAACTACATAAGTTATTAACTTAAAACTGGGGACTTACATTTTTCATCAACTCTAGTATCAGGGGCAACATAACCCATAACTCTTATTTTGTATTTTGACAGAGTTATGCCCCCTTTTCACATAAATTTTCTGTTTAAAGTTTATATTAAAAAGTTTGGTAACTTCAAAACTACGTAAGTTATTCACCTGAAACTTGGAACTAACCTTTGTCATCAACTCAAGTATCAGGGGCAACATTACCCATAACTCTGTTTTGCATTTTGACAGATTTTCTGGTTAAAGTTTATATTCCAAAGTTTTGTAACTTCAAAACTACATAAGTTATTAACTTTAAACTGGGGACTTACATTTTTCATCAACTCTAGTATCAGGGGCAACATAACCCATAACTCTTATTTTGTATTTTGACAGAGTTATGCACACTTTTTACATAGATTTTGTGGTTAAAGTTTTTGTTCAAAAAATGTATCAACTATACTAGGCTTCACTTAAAAGTTTTGTATTTTGACAAATTTATGCCCCTTCCGCTATCCAAAATATGTACCAACTGAAATACTTCGAATAGTCGAACGCGCTGTCCTCTGACAGCTCTTGTTTATTGTAAGCTTCATAACATTAATATAGTAATTGTAAATATGGCACTAAATATGAGATTAATTTTATTTATTGAAAATGCAAAATTGGCAATCTAATGTTCACGGTTCATACTTATTAGTCCCCTACCAGTGTTTCACTGGAGGGGACTATAGGTTTGCCCTCCGTCCATCCGCTAAATATTGTTCGTGCGATAACTCAAAAAGTACTGAAGATGCTTCAATGAAACTTGGTATACATATAAACGGCAATGTGAGTATTATGCACTACCTTTTATTTTTTACCAGAGGTCAAAGGTCACGTGACTGTTACTAAAAATAGAAATAAACTAAAACAAACTGAATCCTGCGATAACTCAAAAAGTACTGAGGATATTTCGATGAAACTTGGTATACCTATTAACGGCAATGTGAGGATTATGCAGGACCTTTTTTTTTCACCAGAGGTCAAAGGTCACATGACTGTTACTAAAAATAGAAATAAACTAAATACTGTTATAATTCGAAAAGTACATAAGATATGACCATGAAACTTGGTACAATGATTGAACTATAGGTTTGCCATCCGTCTGTTTGTCTCTCTATCTGTTCCTCCGTATGTTTGTCCGTCCGTCTGTCTGTCCGTCCCCAAAACCTGGTTCCTGCAATAACTCAAAAAGTACTGAACTTATTTCGATGAAACTGGGTATACATATAAACAGCAATGTGGCAATGTGAGGATTATGCACGACCTTTTTTTTTGCACCAGAGGTCAAAGCTCACGTTACTGTTACTAAAAATAGAAATAAACTAAATACTGTAAGAATTCAAAATGGACATAAGATATGACCATGAAACTTGGTACAGCGATTGAACTATAGGTTTGCCATCTGTCTGTGTGTCGTTCTGTCTGTTTGTCTGTATGTCTGTCTGTCCGTCCGTCCCCAAAACCTGGATCCTGTGATAACTCGGAAAGTACTGAAGACACTTTGATGAAACTTTGTATGCGAAGCAACAGCAATGTGAGAATTATGCACGACCTTTTATTTTTCACCAGAGGTCAAAGGTCACATGACTGTTACTAAAAATAGAAATAATTTTAATACTGTAATATTTTGAAAAGTGCATAAGATATGATCATGAAACTTCGTGAAACTTGGTACACAGATTGGACTATGGTTTTGTCTTCTGTCTGTGTGCGCCTGTCAGTCTGTTCGTCCGTCGGTCTCACTCTGTCTGTCTGTCCCGTCCCCAAAACCTGGATCCTGCGATAACTCAAAAAGTACTGAAGATACTTTGATGAAACCTTGTATACATAGAAAGAGCAAGGTGAGGATTGTATACGACCTTTTATTTTTCACCAGAGGTCAAAGGTCATGTGACTGTTACTTAAAATAGAAATAAACTTAATACTGTAATAATTCGAAAAGAACATAACATATGATCATGAAACTTGGTACACAGAATGGACTATATGATTGCCCTCTGTCAGTTTAGTACTGCAATAACTCAAAAAGTAACTCGAATGTCTGGTCAATGTTACTAAAATAGAAAAAACAACAACTTAATACTGCAGTGACGAATGGGATTTTAATATGAAACTTTGTACATCTACAGATAAAGGGCGATTTGACGGTATTGCACAATGTTTAATTAGTAGGGGTTTTCACTGGTAGGGGACTCCTGTATTGCTTGCAATACTATCAGAGCCTTGTTAAAACAATGTATCCATTTTGCATTATTGGCAACCTAATGTTCATGGTTCATACTTATTTAAACGATGTATTCATTTTGCGTTATTGGCAACCTAATGTTCATGGTTCATACTTATTTAAACGATGTATTCATTTTGCGTTATTGGCAACCTAATGTTCATGGTTCATACTTATTTAAACGATGTATTCATTTTGCGTTATATCAATTGAAGTACTGTTACTGTTTGCAGGGCAAATACTAGCTGGTGGATTTATGTTCACTGGGATTCATAGATTTGCAGCATAAATAAGCAATCCCCTGGTTATCATGAAAATTATATGGCAAATATATATATAGTGCAAATCTATTAAGTGCACGTCCTTCCCAATTTTCTTCGTTTCGAGACAAATTGTACTTTTTCAGCAATTTTCTATATCAAGAACACATCTGCTGTTTGTCTATATTCCTTTTACGCTCGTTTCAGGACCATTTTGAGCCTGTCGTGTGTCTACTTTATTGGTAGCCTGGTACTGTCATTGACTGCCATCCCACCGGCAGAAAGGTTAGACATAGCTCCTTTTTTATCATCAACCTCCTTACTACTGATGTTATTACACTGAATGTTTTCGGCATTTGATCTTAGACAATGAATGTTTTTGTTTTCATTTTTGTATAAATATTCAATTTCATTGTGTTGGTTATTTAGGTGTTAAGACTAAGAATCATTTACAATATGCTTGAAGTCACAAAACCTGTTAATGATTTTTGTATCAATTTATTTACTGGCACACATGTAACGTTAAAGTCAGTTTTTGTATAAGATATAAAAAAATCTGTTTTTAGCAGCACACAATTTGCACATTAACTTTATTCAACATGCTTATTTTAAATAAAATTACTTTAATACTTGTGTGAATGTCAACCCCAGATTAGTATTGTTTCACACCCTGCACTGAGCATGGATTCTGATTATTATCATTGGTTTATGTAACCATTGGCAACCATTTCTGCCCATGTCGGCATAATTCCATTATTTTTATGCCCCCGACATCTTGATGCCGGAGGCAAATAATGATTGTCCTGTCTGTCCGTCATTGTCCGTCCGTCCATGACAAGGTTAAGTAGATTTTACCGTTTCGTCTAGCACCAACACCGCTTACTACAACACTTGGATACTTACACAGTTGTTGCTTATGACTATTCCCTATCCACCCATATCACCCAACCTCACTTTGATCTTGACCTAATTTGCACTTAGAATAATTCTAATGGGCTGTTTCTTGGTTAACTAGATTTTACCGTTTTATCTAGCACCAACACCGCTTGCTACAACACTTGGATACTTACACAGTTGTTACTTATGACCATCCCCAATCTTCCCATATCAACCAACCTTACTTTGACCATAACCTTGACCTAATTTGGACTTATAAATATTCAAAAGTGCCATTTCTTGGTTAACTAGATTTTACCGTTGCATCTAGCACCAACACCGCTTACTATAACACTTGGATATTTACACAGTTGTTACTTATGACCGTACCCAATCCACCCATTTCACCCAACCTCACTTTGACCTTGACCTAATTTGGACTAAGAAATGGGCTATCCAGCACCAACCAGGGGCATGTGTGTTTATCAAACACAGAATCTTGTTTTACTATTAGAAATGTTCTTCCAAACATATGGTTCAGTCCTCTCAGCAGAACGTAGACGTAACTCTAAACCAAAATTCTGCATATGCTATATATTTCTTACAGAGTGGGCCCCAGTATAGGCTTGGTGTTAATAGCCTGTGGTACAGGAGGAATAAAAGCCTCTGTGGCCCCATTTGGAGCAGACCAGTTTGCACCTGGCCAGGTTGGTTCTTACTATTGTCAAGGAATTTCAATAAAAACAATAACAAATATTGATGCCAATTGGCCTCAAACAAGCAGATATGGAATTCATCCCCTAAAAATTACTGTTTTGGTATGACAGATTTGACATGACAATTTTGTTCTTTTTCAACATTTCTCAGTTTCATTGCTAGTCACTAGTTTATAATAACATCTTGAAATAATGTCTTTACAATGAATATTATCGTGCATGTGTACATGTATATAAGAACATTTTGTTTCAGGCAGAATTTAAATATTGGAAAAATTCACAGTCCATGTCATAAGGACCACAATGGAAATAAGAGTTTATTTTAACTCTTTTTGTGTAATCCTTGACATTTAATGTTGATTGACATGGCAGTATTTATTTCATACTTATTTATTATTTGTTGTAATTTATTATTTGTTGTACGTTTTAATATTTTACTTGCCATGTAAATTGTACTTTTTATGTTCAAATAAATCTATCTATCTAGTAGAATAATTGAACAAACTCAGAATGTAGTATATCATAGTAAATATGGTTATGGTACTCTTTTATAGCTGTAATGATTTACATAGAACTTTTTGTCTTCACTCATTGGTTAACAAAAGTAACTTCTTTTTCCCCTAACTTCCACTCATATTTGGTTTCAGGAGAAGTGGCAAAACTCCTTTTTCTCTGCTTTCTACTTCATGATAAACCTTGGAAGTATGGTGTCCATCCTACTTACTCCAATACTGAGAGGTAAGTCGGTCATAAATATCAATTAGTTCTTTCAATCTCTTTCTGTTTTAGGAGATGCTACCAGCATTCACGTTGTTTTCTTTTAACATGGAATTTTAAAACATGATATTAAGTGAAAAATATATTAATGATATTGTTAGTAGCATGTTCATAGAAATAATTTAGTTATTAAAGTCAAAACAGTTGATGTTCTGTAGACGTTATCTTCAAATGCATGGATAAAAATGTGCAAAAGCATGTCGTTGTTTGTAATGATAACCTCTTAGGTGAATTACTGACAGTTTAGGGTAAATGCCACTGTTTTTGCTGGGAAAGCAGCACAATTTTGGCTGTAAAAATGACAGATAGAGGGCCCTGCACGGTCTTTTTCTTTCAATCTTTCTGTCATGTGTGGCACAACAGTTCGCTCTACACATAACATTTTTTGCTGATTTCCAGGTGTCATTTGTCTTCATTAAAAAAAACTTACTGTTCTGTAGCACATGCATGTTTTTATCGAAAATGCATACATGTTTTGATTTTTCCATAGAATAATTTACCCAATATAAGACCACTTCCATTTTCTTTGAAAACATAGGTTATTTTTAAACTTTGCTTCTTTTATGTGTTGTCATTTATTGTCATTATGTAGGGATCTTTCATAAAGCAGTTTTGATTGTATTGGCCTACACTACTGTATTATGTATGTACTATCATTAGGGCCTACACTACTGTATTATGTATGTACTATCATTAGGGTCTACACTACTGTATTATGTATGTACTATCATTAGGGCCTACACTACTGTATTATGTATGTACTATCATTAGGGCCTACACTACTGTATTATGTATGTACTATCATTAGGGCCTACACTACTGTATTATGTATGTACTATCATTAGGGCCTACACTACTGTATTATGTACGTACTATCATTAGGGCCTACACTACTGTATTATGTATGTACTATCATTAGGGCCTACACTACTGTATTATGTATGTACTATCATTAGGGCCTACACTACTGTATTATGTATGTACTATCATTAGGGCCTACACTACTGTATCATGTATGTACTATCATTAGGGCCTACACTACTGTATTATGTATGTACTGTCATTAGTATTCATTGTGCAGTATTCTAAAATTTCACTGGCCTGAATAGAACCGGCCAGGTGCCACCAACAGTGTACTCATTTTGTTTGCTGCTAACCTGTGCGATTTAACCGTCATTGCCATTGTTGTTGTTGTTGTTTTTTTATAACATGTAATAACAATCCTTTTGTATCTCAGCTGATGTGGAATGCTTTGGCCAAAACTGTTACATGCTGGCATTTGGTATTCCTGCGGTGCTGATGTTTTTGTCCATTGGTAAGTGCATGTGAAGTGTTCCATTATGGGCAAACATTTTCTTGGTCACAATCAGAATCTCTTCGACAGTTTAAACTCCAAAACTTCGCACTTTTACTTTCAAATGCACATTTCAGTGGCTGATTCTATGTAGTGCCAGTCTCAAAATATGAAACAATTTTATATAAAATTGATGGGAACTTTAATGCTATATTATTCAGAGAAACAATTAAATGATCTTTGCTATTTAAATATGCGTATTATGTAATATATAGTTTTGGCCAATTATTGTATTGGTAAAATGTATTTTGTTCAGATTCTATTTACTTGATTCAGTAGGTATTACACCCATATTAATGTAATTATGACCATTAATCATGCCGAAGATTTTTCGTTCAGACTCACAGTACAGTTAATAGGCATTTAAAAAAAAAAAAACGCTTGGTTTATAAATTATTTTAACATGACACGCACTGAGTGTTTGATAGACAAAGAACAAAATTCACAGTTGTTAAACTACCAATAAACAACCCGAAAAAATAGTTTCGAAGCTGTAAAATATAGTTCGCATTGTAATTGCAGAAAGTGTTGTCAGGTCATGTTAGAATAGAAATAATGTTCACATTTTGGTTGTTTATCGGCTAATAAACAACGATTTGGAGTTCTGATGCCTTATATGAAATAACTCAGACTAACGCCCTCATTGTTTAATTCGTTCGCATCAGAAGTCCAAATCGTTGTTTATTAGCCGATAAACAACTCTAAATTGAACATTATTTCTTAAATAAACTTGGTTATTTATCAATTACATGTTAATTTGATGTTTCAGTGCTTTTCTTCATTGGAAGGGGAATGTATGTGAAGGTCCCTCCTACTGGAAATGTGATTGGAAAAACCTTCAAGTGCATTTTTGTAAGTATATAAATGGTATTCAATATATCGATATGTGCATAATAAATAAATTATATGTTATCTGTATCTTTCATAGAGAGCTTGGTACATAACATGTATGTGTTTTTTATCCTGACATGATCTTAAGAACATGCATCAAAGGATGCATTCTTTTTATTTTCTTTCGCAGATTGAAAATACCAAGTCAGTGATTACTGAAAAGTGATTATCTTCTTCAGTAGTACTACTTCATATGCCATTACATCAGTAACATAACTGTGAAAACTTTTGAACTAAAATAGTTCATTGTGTTTCCGACAGTATGGAGCTGTTGGAAAGCTTTGCCGGAGCAAGTACGAGGAAGAAAGACCCCACTGGCTGTATTATGCTGATGATCGATTTGAGGTTTGTTTAATATTTTGAACTTTTAAGCTACCTATTTTTGGAAGTTTTTCTGTTTAAATATATTATTTTATACCATCTTAACATTTTAACGTTTCTCATGTTTATAACATACATATTTTTTTGGTATGCTTTAAATAAAATGATTCAATATTCGAATCCCAAATTAAGATTAGAATATTCGGTCACTAAATAGAATTTTCGAATATTCGTTTACATCCCCAGAAATTACTGATACTATTTCCCTCACAGTTCTCCTGATGGCCAAGTGTTAAATAGAAGAAATTTGTTTCGATTTATCGTTGTTTATCAGCCATCAGAACAACAAAGGAGTTGCTTATTGGCTGACTAACAACGATAATGCGAACATTATTTCTATTCTAACATGATCTGACAAATATTTTTGCAATTTTAATGAGAAGTACTACATTTTACTATGCTCCTCTCAGAATCGCATTTTTGCATTGTTTAATAGTTAATTAGTCTAACAACGATAATTGTGTTCTTTGTCTACAGAAATATCAGCGAGTATCATGTTAGAATCACATTTTTACATCTCAAGACAATCTTTTTCGACACTTTTACTAAGTTTAAATGTGCAGGCTTTGTAATATCACAGGTTCAGTACCAGTAATTACGCAAATGGCTGAGAATTCAGTATTCATGTTTTCAGAACCATTTCATTGAAGATGTACGTAGACTGCTGAAGGTGCTACTACTGTTTCTGCCACTGCCTATGTTCTGGGCCCTCAGCGATCAACAGGTGGGTGCACTTTATAACTATATTTAAGGTTTGTTTTTCAAACATCCTCAAATATATTATAATTATGCCCCCCTTCGAAGAAGTGGGGGTATATTGCTTTGCGCCTGTCGGTCGGTCGGATGGTCAGTTGGTATGTCCGTAGAACATTTCGTTTCCGCATGATATCTAGAGAACGCTTTGACCTACGATCATTTGAGTTGGTATGCTGGTTACTTGGGAGGAAAGGAAAATGCCTATTGATTTTGAGGTCAACAGGTCAAAGGTCAAGGTCACTGGGGCTTGTAACATGAAATTCGTTTCCGCACGATATCTAGAGAACGCTTTGACCTATGATCATTTAAGTTGGTACGCTGGTTACTTGGGAGGAAAGGAAGACGCCTCTCAATTTTGAGGTCAAAGGTCAAGGTGACAGAGGCTTGTAAAATGAAAACTGTTTCCTCTGTAGACCATTTCGTTTCCGCATGATATGTAGAATACGCTTTGACCTACGATCATCCAAGTTGGTATGCTGGTTACTCAGGATGAAAGGAAGACGCCTATCAATTTAGGTTATAAGTTATTCACTTGAAACTTGGAACTTACCTTTGTTATCAACTCTAGTATCAGGGGCAACATTACCCATAACTCTGTTTTGTATTTTGACAGAGTTAGCCCACTTTTTACATAGACTTTGTGGTTAAAGTTTTTGTTTCAAAAATTTATAAACTATACAAGGCTTCACTTAAAAATATTGTATTTTAACAAATGTATGCCCCTTTAACTATCCAAAATATGTACCAACTGAAATACTTTGAATAGTCGAGCGCGCTGTCCTCTGACATCTCTTGTTTATCATCAGCCGACATTTCAGAACATACACCCTCCTCTACATACGCCCTCTATAATTTTTAACATAGATGGACATAATTGTCGCCCTGGACATTTGCCACCCTGGACAGTTGCCCTGACATAATTAATCCGGGATTTTTTTAACAACAATACTAATAATAATAATAATAAAGTGTCAGGGTGGCTAACATATGCTGTCTTCACAATAGTTCACAATAGTTTTGTTTGGGCGGACTTGCCTATTCGGGGATAGGCCTCACAATTTCAACTAGCCCAAATACTACTAATAATAATAATAAAGTGTCAGGGTGGCTAACATATGCTGTCTTCACAATAGTTTTGTTTGGGCGGACTTGCCTATTCGGGGATAGGCCTCACAATTTCAACTAGCCCAAATACTACTACTAATAATAATAAAGTGTCAGGGTGGCTAACATATGCTGTCTTCACAATAGTTCACAATAGTTTGTTTGGGCGGACTTGCCTATTCGGGGACACAATTTCAACTAGCCCAAATGCTAATGTTGGGCGGACTTGCCTATTCGGGGACACAATTTCAACTAGCCCAAATCCACCTGAACTTGTCCAAAGAGTGGAAATAAAATCTAGACATCACCAAACAGTTCAAATATTAATGATAAAATTCATTTACAAAACGAAAAAACAACACGTGGTTATGTGATTATGATCTATTTAGAGAAACAATTCTACACATTTTGCATTGTAAATGAATCTTTTAATTTCATACTTTTTCATCCTTTTTATACTTGCTATTTTGGGCAGATAGGTCAAAATTTTAACGTGCCCAATTACATTTTTACTTGTCCCGGGCATAGGGCAAGTGGGTTATTTCAAAGCAGTGATTTTTTTTCTCCAGAATTTCCTAACTGCCTGTGCCCATGAAAAGGGGAACTTAAGCGGGACAAATTTTTAAATTGTGAAAGTTTTAATGTTTCTTTTTTATGAAATGTGTGGTTATTTTGCTTTTTTTAATGATTAATATATACAAATGTTTCATCTACTGAACTTTTTGGCCATGGTGCTGATTCAAATTATTATTCAATAATTGTTTTTTTATATTTATTTACACACACATCTGTAAAATACTTTTTAGTTGGGGGAATAAAATTGACAATTTTGATGAAAAATGGGTGATGTTTTGTCAGGGGAAACAGCCTTTAAACGGCATTCAAATTAGTGAAAAAAAATAACTGCAAAGACTGCATTTGTCTGCTTACATTAACATTTATGGTAAGGCATATGTCCCTAATTGCAGCTAACTTGCATTGCATTAAGCTTAATTATGTGAACTAAATATTTATTACTCATGACTAGTCATAACTAGCTGAATTAATTAAACAGCTGATGTAATAATTTGCACTTTTCTGATATAATAATAACGTAAGATTAAAACATTTTGAGTGGTTATATGGTTGTTTGAAATGTTATGTTTTATTATATGCTTTTCAGTGAATTATCGAGTGTTATTGGCAAAATAAAATCTCTATATCTTTGTAGGGCTCCAGGTGGACGCTTCAGGCAGAACACATGAATGGCGACATGGTACATAGTTGATTTTTGTCAGGGAAAACGAAGTTCATTTGACCAAAAGTGATAGAAAAATTTCAAGTGTGAAAGTGAACTGTAGAATCTTAGAAATGAACATACTCAGTCTCTTGTGACAATGAAACAGTAAAACTATTATATGTGTGTAGAGTAAAGTTATCTATAGTAAATAGGGCTTTATAGGGAGATTACTCTGTATGTATTTGCCGGTATATAAACTGTAACCATTATGCACTCATTGTGCCGGCAATCACAAAATAAAGGTCATGGAAAATCACATTTTGGTTATGGAAAAATCAGGGAAATATCAGGAAAGTTCACTAAATGTAATTTCAGTGGCCATCCTGATGTATTTGATACAGTTTGGACACATGTTCATGATATTTCTATCTATTTCCAGGGTATTTTTGGCACCATCAAGCCAGATCAGATGCAGGCATTAAACCCTTTGCTCATCCTGGCTTTTATTCCACTGCTAGACAAGATTGTCTACCCATTTCTCGATAAATGTCGTATACCCAACAGGTACATATAGGATCTGACACAAGTTGTCATTTCGTACCATATTTTATTAAAGGAGTTAAGGAATTTTGTAAGTAAGCGAGCCTTTGGCGAGCTTACTAACGAATTTCTGGGACGAGTTTAATAAAATATGGTATGAAAATGACAACGAGTTTCAGATCTTTTTTTTATTACATGCTTTCAAACGAAAGAAAACCGTCAAATTTTCACCAAAACATGTTAACAAATCCACAAACTTGTGTACTGACGTGACATCATTTGATGTTGATTACGTCATTTCACCAAAATAACGTCATGCGATTGGTCAGTCAAAGAATATGTAGCCGATGAAAATGCTCAAAATGTTATCTTACACATATGTAAGATAAAAATATTCGTAATGGTTGTATTACACGGGAAAACAAGGTATAGCATGTGATAAAAAATTATTTCCATAAAGACATGTTTGGTGTTGATAATATGAGGCGCGTCGTGGGAAAACCGGTCTTAATACATGTGCGTAAAGTGTCGTCCCGGATCAGCCTATGCAG
Source organism: Congeria kusceri (assembly GCA_027627225.1). Classification (NCBI taxonomy): domain Eukaryota; kingdom Metazoa; phylum Mollusca; class Bivalvia; order Myida; family Dreissenidae; genus Congeria; species Congeria kusceri. Next base: position 26,916,782 of record CM051040.1, read on the forward strand.
TCCGCACAGGCTGATCTGGGATTTCACTTTCCGCTTTTATGGTATTTTCTGTTTCAAGGAAGTCTCTTCTTACCATAAATCCACTTTAGGCGGAAAGTGTTTTCCCGGATTAGCCTGTGCAGACTGCACAGGCTAATCCGGGATGACACTTTATGCACATGCATTAAGTCCGGTTTTCCCATGACGCGCCACATATATAGCTATTTATTACGGTAAAGTCCTGTTGGTGTAATGGATGTGATGTCAGGAGATGGCGTGTTTCCAACCTACTCATTTAGCTTCCCAATTATTATTCTCAAAGACACAAAGTAATGGTTCAACCAGGGAAATGGACGCGATGTATCTCACTGAGCCCCTGGATTTGGACATGGTCAAGCTAAAATGAAAAGGTTTACACTAAGAATTAATTTAACTTATTTATATCTTTTTGATTGTATGCATACATGCCATAAATTTTTCAGGCCAAAACGGGACATTTACAAAAAATCGCCGGGACATTTTAGCGGGACACCTATGTATACACTAGCCTATTTTCACGACATGAAAAAGTTAACGTAATTTACTCACAACAACGTTTTTCATTGTTGTCCATAATGTGTAGCGGTGTCACAATATACCGGTATATTGGTTTATTGCAATATTTGATTCTGCAATAAAATATTGCAATATGAATGTCCATACCGATATATTGCATTATTTATTGGGTCTTTTTACAGTTTTTATTTTTCTTGTTATTATTACGTTGATTGCAAAACTTTTGACTGAATTAAAACATGCTTACTGTCAGTGATACACAATTGAAAGCCAGTATCATTTTGTAAAGTTGATAGTTTTGTAGGGGTGAAGGTGAAGGTAAAAAGCCAGACCATTATATATAGACTGTACCATTATTATTCTATTTATGTTTGGTATACATGTTTTCTCTTAAAAGTTTATGCTTAATAATACATTCAAAATGATATTGTTTCTAGGTACAATAAAGAGTGTAATACATACATAGTTTGTGCACAAAACAAATATACATCATGAATAGAATACCTATACATGTAAAAAAAAATCACTCTGAAAGTAATATAATAAATACAGTGAACAGCAATGACAGACGGTTTGAGTGTGTTGCTCATAATTGTTTTGCTTTTCAATCTGCTGTTTATATGTTTCTGTTGTTGTGCCTTTCATCAACATTGATGTTAATAAAAAGTTAAAAAGCCATCCAATACAATATTGCGCTGTCCATGCTGATTTTATCAGTCTTCAGTTAATTAAATACACAAATACAAAGGTCGCAATAAATCGCAATAAATATTGTAATAAATTGAAACATATCGCAATATATTGCAATATGGATTTCTAATATTGTGACACTCCTAATAATCTGTAACATAATTATTTGAAAATATATAGTGATTATAACATCACGTATGAAAATGCTTATAATAAAATATAATATATATATAAATATAATAAAATCATAATCCGAAAGGCCTATCTGAATTTGACTGCTCACGCGACGTAAACACAAGTTCTATTACTAGTTGATATGCACATGTATTGCATGTAAACTTTGTGTTCTGCTAGAAAAGCGTGGGAAAATTATGCCGATATGTACAACACCACGTCATCCGCATTGAAAGCGTGGGTGTACTGATCGCGATATAAAAATTTTGTAGCGCAAAGAATTGTGAAATCTTTACTTTTTTATACAACTTTTCATAGCGCTAAACAACAAAATTGGGTATCGGTATCTCGAATGATGTACATATTGTTACTCGGTCTTTTGTCACCATAAACATTTCCTTTACAATAACAAGCAGTTACACAGTATCGATAATTTTATTGTCGTTCAGATAGGTTAGTATTGATTTATGACATACAGTTACTGTAAACGACCTCCACGTGTAGCACGTTTTTCTCGACCCATTGCTGTAATTCGGCTGCTAATCAGAGCGACAGCCGAGAAAAGACGTTGCGCAATATTAGCTGATGACGTCAAACTGTTACACTGTGATGTTGCGCGGGTCGGGTGATTGTTTTTCGCAAAATACAGGTGTCAATGACTAGCATTGTAGGCACGAAAATCCGGACATAACCGGACAATAATTACTGCTCCTCTTTGACACGCAGCTTACAGGTATTGTTGTCATAGGGACCAATTAAGAGATTAACACTGTGACGTTAATTGTTGACCCAATAAAGCACACTAACATAGATTTTTGTGGTTGACCGAGACAAAATGCATCTGAGCGGGACGCCGGGACAAACCTTGCGAAAGTGTGAAACGAACCCGGCGCGACCGGGACATATGGCATGTATGCATTGTATGAATTGGTTCCCAGAAAATAATAAGTGCATTTGAATTTTTGTACACTATTTGTAGGAAACTGTACTTGAAGTTGTAATTCTGTTTAGAATTTCAAAAATACGGTTTAATAAGTTCCACGCTTTCTGGACTTTGTTGTCTTTGCAGGCCATTGCAAAAGATGGTGGTTGGATTGTTCATCAGTTCTTTTGCCTTCGTCTGTGCGGGCTTTGTGCAGCTGAAAATAGACGTAAGTGCTGCATGTAAAACTTCTTGCATGTCAGGACAATGTACTTGTTAACAGACATTTTAAAGAGGGACTGTTTTATTTTTTTATAGATTTAATTCATGTCTCTTTTGTTAACCACAAACAAAACACCCTTTTATATAACATTAAAAACGTCAATATTTCTTTTATTAAAAAATGCAAACATGTATTTTCTGTTGATACAGACCTGTTTATCCTACAGCAATGTCTACATTGGTTTCTAATGAGAAACTAAGACCTGTGCATGCGCCAACAATCTATCTGACTCGTCTAGACGCTGCATATACACCTGCATAATAAATTTCAGCACAGCGAAGCATTTTATTAGTTTTAAATATCTCTCTTTATACACATTTCTGAACAGAAGTAATTCTTAACATTAATTATCATATTATATTACAAATATACTGACATCATTTAAATCAAACGATTGTTTTACAATATAATGTTCATACAATTCCCTCTTTAAGTGGCAGTGGTGTAATATAATGGTGCCCACCATGTGATTGGGAGAGTGTGAGTTTAATCTCTATTCAGGAAGCATTTCAATGATCTCTCTCAAAAAACACCATGTACTGTTAATTCCCCCGCAAATGGACTCGAAAATGTCTCACTAAACCTCTGGGTCCAGTTTCTCGAAATTTCTGAAGAATAACAGACTTAAGTATCATATTTCATCAAAATTATTGTTTTAAAATTGATTTTACAACACAAAAGGTAAATTATCATGATTATCTGACATAGAATTTTTTTTATTCGAAATGTAATTTGTCATGTCAATAGTAATTATGCACGCTTTATTAAAATGCGAAAATAGTGATCTTAGGCTAATCTTGTTCAAACGTACTTGAGAATTTTTGAGAAATTGGGGCCTGGTTTTTGACACAATCAAGCTTAAATCAATAGGTTTAAGCTAAGAAACATTTAAGTGGACCTGGTAATTGTTGTGTATCTCTGCTGAATCCTACTGCTTAAACAATGCAATGTTATATACACACATAAATTATATATATTGTAAGCAACATTTTACAAATTGCGGAACTACGAAATAATGATGTACTGCAAATACACCAGCCAATGCATACTCAGGATTTTTTCCGTATATAGTTGAGGCCTATAAGAGGCTACTTCACAGTCCTAAGTATGTAACATTTTTTACAAGTGTGGCAATAAAACTTCACAAATCAGATGGATATCCAAATTTAAAGGTTCACTTTTCAACAGTATTTTCATACCAGATTCATTGATTATTGAATAATATGTAAACAAACATAGATAATATAAAAATAATACAAATATCAGATATTTGTGAATTCAATGTTGTTTTTAGATTGTTTGGTCACAATTGAACTAATTCAGTGCATAAAATCTTCGCAATTTACCATTTTATCGCTCTTATATTTCACAAAATGAAAAGGCCTAGGCTTCTTCGCAATTGTTAGAAAAAAAGCCCTGATACTGGTTTGTTGTTTCCATTATGTATTTTACTGGGAAAACATACAATGCTACAAATCTGTGATTACAGAATGAACACAAGTTGATAGATTTTTCTTTTCCCTTATCAAATCAAGTATTGATGCTGTCCTATGAAACCTTTTTTCACCAAGACCTATCACAAGTTGAAAAGATCTTTACATCAATGTTTGTTTGTTTGGATTTTTTGCCATTTTATGCCCCCATAAAGTGGGAGGCATTAAGCATTGCACTTGTCCGTCCGTCCGTACGTCCTGAAATTGTGTGGACTTAACTCCTCATTAACGGCAGTGCAGATTTCGCTCAAACTTTCACAGCTGAACAACCTTAATGTGTAGATGATCGCAAAGGAAGGAATTTTGGCTGCGACCAATTTTGGCAGAATTATGGCCCTTTTACATTTTTGCATACTATATATACTTTGTGTAGGTTATCGTAAAGTGTAGGTTATCGTAAAGGAAGGAATTTTGGCTTCGACTAATTTTGCCAGAATTATGGCCCTTTTACATTTTTTCCACTATATATACTTCATGAAATTTAGTGGACTCAACTGGGCAGATTGGCTCAAAACTTTCACAGGTGAACAACCTTAATGTGAAGGTGATCGTAAAGGAAGGAATTTTGGCTGTGACCAATTGTGGCAGAATTATGGCCCTTTGTCTTTTTTTTCCACTATGGAATTTATATGACAATAAATGTGTGAAGGCAAAAATTAGTGTTGGCGACATGCCCTTTGTCTGTGTCCAAACATGCGACGTGGGGGCATCACTGTCTGTGACACATCTAGTAAACAGTATTTCAGTCATATCACGGCGGTCAGTTAATCAATAAGTTGCGTATAATTTTGTTCAAAAATGGGTTCATTAAAGTCTGTATTTGACACATATTTCTTTCAGAGGTGGTTTCTGTTAATACTATGTTTAAATTTTCCAAATCTGATTCAGTGAAAATTATTTTATTGCTGAAGTTATTTCTTAAGATATTTCAATAAACACTAAAATGTGTACCGTTTAAGATATGGGCTATGAAAATGCTGTTGTGCACTCTTTCATGTACTCTTTCATGTACTTTTTAGGAAATGGGCTATGAAAATGCTGTTGTGCACTCTTTCATGTACGTTTTAAGAAATGGACTATGGAAATGCTGTTGTGCACTGTTTCATGTACTTTTTAAGAAATGGGCTATGAAAATGCTGTTGTGCACTGTTTCATGTACTTTTTAAGAAATGGGCTATGAAAATGCTGTTGTGCACTGTTTCATGTACTTTTTAAGAAATGGGCTATGAAAATGAAAATGCTGTTGTGCACTCTTGCATGTACTTTTTAAGAAATGGGCTATGAAAATGCTGTTGTGCACTCTTGCATGTACTTTTTTAAGAAATGGGCTATAAAAATGCTGTTGTGCACTCTTTCGTGTACTTTTTAAGAAATGGGCTATGAAAATGCTGTTGTACACTCTTTAAGAATGCTGAGGATCCTGCGATGCATACTGATGTGGCAGGCGTGACCATGTTCAACACTCTGCCATGTAACATTCAAGTCAACTCTCCTTTTTTCAATGGAGATATTCATGGAAAGAAGGTATATGCACATTTCTTGATTGTGTCCAAAAAAATACATGATATATAATGGAGCCAAATGACACTCATGACACAGATATATATTGGAAATAATGTGCCATGCATGTATATGAATAAACATCAATCAAAATGGCAAAAATTATCAAGCCTTTGTAACACTTTTTGTCAATATTTTTAAAAACACGTGTATCACTTACAAAGCATTCAGAATGCAATCCTATGCTTGCAAAATTCTTCGGCCTAGTGGTTAGCGTGACAGACTGTAAATCGTGGATTCAAGTCCCGGCAGAGGCATTTTCTTTCTTTTTAGGCATTTATTGGCAGAGAATATTTAAGATTGTTAGTCCAGATGCTTTAGTTTTTGAAGATGAGACATTTTATGCCCCCACCAAGTGGAGGCACATACATACGTCCTGAAATTTTGTGGACTAACACCTCTTTAACTGTACAAGCCAAGCCTGGTCACTTCAACGTACAGATTCAGATTCAGAACTGCTTGGCGGATTGTGCTCAAACTTTCACAGTTGAAGAACCTTAACAGTTAGGTGATAGTAAAAGAAGGAATTTTGTGGCTGTGACCTATTTTGGCATAATTATGACCCTTTGTCATTCTTTCCACTTTAGAATATATACTTCCCAAAATTGTGTGGACTCAACTCTTCTTCAACTGCTTGGCAGATTTCGCTCCAACTTTAACAGTTGAAGACCCTAATGTATAGGCGATGATAAAGGCATATTGGCTGTGACCAATTTTAGCCCTTGGTCCGAGTCCCAACATATTCATTGTTTGTTACAGACAAGTGACTTCATGGAGACGGCAGGCAATGTATATGATGTTAAAATACAGAGTGACTGTGGGATTGGGGATGTGAAAACTGCCAATGGAACCTTCACTTTCAAAAACGGGGCAGCATACAGAATATTTGCATTTGAAGACTTTAAAGGGACACTGCAACTTGCACAGGTTGGTTTATTGTAGCTCTGAAGCTTTGTCTGCTTACATAGAAAATCCTCTGTGTTTCCTCTGCTATAATAATACCGAGAAACCTGTCAGCAACGACATATGCGGGTAATGACATCATGTGTTTTTGAACATGTTTGCACCCCCACTGAATCAATGTACTGGTATATTGTATATACACTTAACCTTTCGTTAACAGAACCTGTAAGACCTGACATCAAAAACTAAATGTTAGTAACTGTGACATACTATGCGCATATTTCACAATTCTTTGTTGGACACACCTGAAGTGTGTTTAGGTTCAGCATTTCGTAAGTAGGTACGCTGTTAAGTATTAATAGAAACAATTATCAACCTGGCCTCTAACTTATTTGTATAAAACCTATCTTACTTATTGGTCAATTCTAAAAATCTTTAACTTTCTACAGACAATTTTATATATGACGTAATGGTATATCATAAAACAATTACATCATGTAGTCCTAAAATATTAATTGTTGCTTTTAATACAAATATGTTCATAATTGTTCCTCCACAAACACCGTATAAACATTATATATCCGACAACCTGTTTTATCAGACATTTTATGCCAGAACCATTCAGTATAAAGTTTCTCTCTATATGCTGATTGCTCTTGAATCACGGCAGTTTTGAATTGTAGTAATAATAATTAAATAACAAAATAACTGCAGGGTCAAGTTATAAATCTGTAGTTTTCAGTTTGCTTTCCTGATCTGAGGCGTGACGTGGGAAACCTATTTTATTTTTTTTTGCGTTATCTGTGGTAAGACCCATTGCTCTAGATAAATATTTGTACTGGGCGTAAATGTACACTTAGTTCTGGAAATTTGGGAGTAAATGTATACTCAATTTAGAATTTGTGGGGGTAAATGTACACTCTGTGTAGGATAAGTGGGGTAAATTTACATCCAATAATACATTACGATATGAGCAGAAGACCAGAGTTTTATACAATGCAAAAATAATCCTTTTTAATGCAGTCATTTGAATACAATTAAATTACAAGAAAGAATTCTGAACATGTTAAGACTTTATTGCGAACTACTGAACAAATCAACTGCAAATTCAGATAGGCAGGTTTGTTAAAACTTCTATCTGTTTCTGTCTTACAGTCACGTACGCGAACGTCCAAAAAATTGTGCATAAATGTACACCCAAATTTTATTTTCTCTGTGTATCTTCAAATTATTTGTGTGTAATTTACTTGTGTAAGCGTCTTATCTGGCCCTGTGGTATGACCTTAGTTAGTAAATAATATGGTAAGACTGTGTGTTCAGAGCCACATTTTCTGTTCTATTCAGTTTCCAGATCAAAGAAGCAAACCTAAGAACGGAAATGCAGCTTTAAGGTAATACTTCAGACATAATTGTTGATTTATTGTTGTTTATCGGCAAATAAACAACAATTTGGAGTTTTAATGTGTAGGAATTAATCCAGGAGGGCGTCAGCATCAGAACGACAAATCATTGTTTATTACCCTATAAACAACGATAATGAGAAAATTATTTCGATTCTAACATGACCTTACCACATTTTTTGCAATTTCAATGCGAACTATATTTTACACTTATGGAACTATTTTTTTCAGGTTGTTTATTGGTAGTTTAACACTGGTGAATTTTGTTCTTTCACTCTGCGCATGTCATGTTAAAATAATTATTACTAAACAGTGTGTCGTTAATGTATGTTTCAAAGTGTATATTAAAACTACCTTGACATATTTCAGTGTTTTGGACATCTGAAATTTAAGACTGCATATTCCAATAATTGATTTGGCTACACAATAATTTATGTGAGAAAACATGCTTTGATTACTATTAATAACATTAATAATTGTCAGTGATTGCATTAATACAAATAATTAACTACTGGTAGCATATAACACATGGACATATGGACATTAACCCAAAAAAATGTATGCGCTAAAATTCATGCTAGGCTAGGAATACAGCTTTTACATATCTGAACATTCATAATACATAGTTTGAAACAACTGGCACTAGTTTGTCAAGTAAGCATAAAACACAATTTACAATTATATTTATTCTCCACTGTCCAGTTCAGAATAGCCAGACTCAAACATGTGAGTTTGTGATAATAATATTTTGCTGTACATTTTTAAAGATCTAAAAATTGTGTGCTTGTAGACTGTTTTCAATATGAACTGCTAAAATTCACCAATTGTGGACATGGTAAATCAATTCCAGCATATTTCCTGTGACAAATGGTGCTATAGAGAAACTTACACTTGTGACTGACCTCACCTCACCTACAATGTCCGGGAAAGTTGGCTCCATTGTCAAAATCACCCAGTTCCAGGCTACAGATTTCATGGTGTTTGAACCAAGGATGTAGGTGTTTTATTGATATTAATTTTGTACATTAACAAGCATGTTGAGCCTTCCCCATTTAATATAATAAAACATACATCTTTCTTTTGCAGTAAGATATGTTTAGTATTATAAGTTATTTTGACATTGTATAAAATAAACTATATGCTAATTAAGAACGCTTAGTCAGGCGGAATCGTGGTCTAGTGGTAACGCACTGGCTTCACAGCCCAGGGGTCGCAGGTTCTAGCCCCCGCTACATCCTAGCCTACTAACTCGTCTTTCGCATGAGACGCTAAACCAAGGTGCAGTGTACTAGGTGCTTTACACCGGGCACTAAATGACCCAGGGTCGCCTCTGGAATGGGGGGCCTCCTGTATCTTGCACTATCCCCCGTAATCCAACTAACAAGTCTTCTGGGGGCGATGGCCATGTGGAAGAGAATCCCGGTGCACTCGATAAAAATGTACTACACACACATACACACCTCTTAGTCACCAATTTATTTATTCCCTTAAGACTGTAACAGTTGTGTTTTAGACAGGCTTATTGTGTGGTTCATGTTACCTTCAGCTATTCAATATTCATCCCGTTACCTTCAGCTATTCAATATTCGTCCCGTTACATTCAGCTATTCAATATTCATCCCGTTACCAACAGCTATTCAATATTCATCCCGTTACCTTCAGCTATTCAATATTCATCCCGTTACCTTCAGCTATTCAATATTCATCCCGTTACCTTCAGCTATTCAATATTCATCCCGTTACCTTCAGCTATTCAATATTCATCCCGTTACCTTCAGCTATTCAATATTCATCCCAGAGATTGTGTCCAGCATGCTGATTAACATGAATGTTACGCTGGATCTGAAATCTGGGGGTGTCTATACAGCATTCCTATATGGAGATGAAAAAAAGGTATGTTGCTTGCTATATATGCAAATGACTTCCTGTTATTTATCTAGTATTTTAATTGGATATATAATAATATAAACATAATACTCAGATTTTGTTAAATGAATTTATCCTTACTTATCGAGTGATGTAAATTTCAACTGATAAAAGGATACTACAGTGAATTTCTACTTAAAATGATAGCATCAATTTATTCACGTGTCCAAGTGTTGCAAAGTGCTGTGAGCGGTGCATACCTAGTCTATTGATAAGATCAGCATTTGAAAGTTTGCACCGTAGTCTATAATTTTGTCCAAATTTCAGTAAAACAATTAATTGCTCAGATTGTTTTTGCACTAAAACAGTGGCTCACATATGTGGGTCGCATGTTTATCAGTATTGATATTACATTTCTTGCGTCAATATTACCCTCTCAGCCTCATACTATTTCTGTAATTGTGTCATTATTCTTGAAAAAGATGACTGTGAAAGACATCATAAACGATTGCTATAGGAATAATAACCACGCCTATTCAGGTCAGTCTCCGACAAACACCAAGTATTGTATAAAATACTTTTACAAGACATCTCCGTCAAACAATGAAGCCCGGCCATTTGGATGGCTAAAGGCAATTTCAATCAAATCTTATCAATTGCTCAATTATATTTTGTCCTACTTCTTGTAATAGATATCTGTGACAGTTTTCCAATTCAGTTATTACCGATCATTTTGATCCTTTTAGCAGCTAACTGTGGACCTGTTCACAGACATTACGGAGAACACGGTATCCGTGCTCTGGCTGGTGCCCGAGTACAAAATAAAATGATTTTCAGTATGTTATTATGGTACCGATCATTTTGATCCTTTTAACAGCTAACGGTGGACCTGTTCACAGACATCACAGAGAACACGGTATCCATGCTGTGGCTGGTTCCCCAGTACTTCCTGATCACGCTGGGAGAGGTCCTTTTCTCTGTGGCAGGTCTCTCCTTTGCATACTCCCAGGTACACAATTCTATATCAGCCTTTTCCTTTCTACTTTCGGAATGGTACTTGTACCGGTAAAATTGTGAAAATTTTTGGCGTTTTCAGCCAAATTGAGAATTTTATCATATTCATCAAAAACTGCCAAAAGAGATGTAAAAACAAAAGTTACACAAATGAACTCTGTTTTATCAAACAAATTGTTTCATTGTTATGTCCATGCTCGGAACCAGTCAAATACTGTGCAGAGGTTGACATTTGGGTAAAATGAACATGAAGTTCAGTTACATCATCAATCTTTTCGGGATATTTTTTTCAGATATTATGGGCATTTTTTTTACTTCAGTAGGGAAAATTGGTAGGTAAACCAGACTGGGAATGTTACCTTTTTCCAGTACAAAATTTACATAGAGGAAAAACCTTTTACATGAATACTAGGAATTTGATAGGTAATTTTCAACCCATGGAGGTATCAGTTGTTAAACTGTTCTTGTTGTTTTTTCCAAAATATTAAGAAAAAGATGATACTTGGGTTATATGGTTTGGCTTATTCATTTTTCTACCAATTTTGATGAATAAATGGTAACACTATCGGATGGTAGAGCTGACAATGTTTTGTATTGTACAGGAAACTTAATCCATGCTACTGTAAAATTAATACTTGCTTACAAAAATGTATCCACTATTTTAAACCAGACAGCAGAATATATATGATATTACTTCTGACATTATAGAAGCCAAATGAAGTTTTCCATGGTTTTTTGTTGGTTGTGTAGGCTCCGGAATCCCTTAAGTCTGTAGTACAGGCTCTGTGGTTATCCACAGTTGGTATTGGGGACATGGTCGTCATCATAGTGGCCAACATTCACGCCATCCCATCTCAGGTACACAGATACAGCAAGTGAATATATGTGTTTTATTGTATACATTTAACATTAAATGTACTTCTTATACACATTTTAGTGTATTTTTCAATAAAGCTATTCCCCCTGATGAATTTTAACAAACCTGTCTGCAAATAATTTATATACAGCCGATGTAATGTTGTTATGTTGTATTTTTTAAACTTATTTTGGCATGCATTGTATTTATATTTGAAGTACTGTTTTGTCATTATATCCTAGATGACCTGTACTTTTCATTTGCACAGATGGCAGAGTTCTTCCTGTTTGCCTGTCTGATGTTCATAGACACGGTGATATTCATGTCGATGACCATGTTCTACGACTACAAGTCCAACTCCCTCTACACCGAGCTCCCTGACGACACCACACTTACAGGCGACAATACGGACCTGCGAGAAACCGTGGACTGCAAGGAAGTGGACAGTTCTGAGGGTCTTCCTCTGCATTCTATGAAAGTAACCGCGACTACCATGGAATAGCACTTGTGGTGATTAATCACTTGACAAAATTTGGTTTTACTCACTTCTTTTCATCTTTGCAATGTTGACAGTCGCCAAGATCTGTTACCGCCACTGCAGTGGAATAGCATTTGTGAAGATTAATCACATGCCAAGATTTGTTGTTACCGCCACTACCATGGAGTAGCATTTGTGGAAACATATATACTTGCCCCCACCCCTGGCCCAATGTGCACAATAATGGCATTAACAAAAAACCTGAACAAATTCAGACTGTTGGCAAAATACATGTTTTACATAATTATGAACTCCTCTTTGCATATGTTTGATATGCACATTTTGATTTCTGATATGAAAATTTTAATCAAAACCAGCAATGTTGAGATTCTACTCAGGCGAGCAATTACAACTGATATTGATCGGTCATTCTATGTGAATACTTGTTTTGTTGTTGTTTTTTTTATCTCAAGATACATTCCATGCTTCAAATTCAAATACCGAAAAAAAATTTAGTGTGTTCATAGAAGAGCATTTGTGCAAAATTTAAAGTTTTCTAGTTGGTAGTTAAAGACTCCCTAACATTGACACAAATGCTAAATTATTTTCATATTAATGGAACTAGGATGTAAATTCAAAAATAGCCAGGGCTCGTGCTGGCGATCGCCATTTGAGCCATTGGCGAAATAATTCAGAAATTGGCTCAATAAAATCTCAATTGGCTCAAACACACGCAAAACCCCCAACTTTAAAACTTTGGAAAAACCAGATTTCAAAACAAAGAAAACGAAAGTAGCCAAGTCCCGCGAGATCTGCTCAGACTTGTTTACAGTCTAAATAGTTTCAGCTGATAACGCGAGTAATGAATCGATAAGACACAGTCACGATTAACCTCACGTGGTGTTAATTGCTATTGGTGCTATTATAGCCAAAATAGTTTGCAATGTTATCATGTCAGAGATGAATTTGTCACTTAATTTTTGTTTTTCTGAAGTTATATTCCATCCTTTAAATTTGAATGTCAATATAGTTTGATGTATTACACTAATAATTTAGTCACTTTACATGTTAAATCTAACGTCTACCTTTAAGGGCTATATGACTGAAATACTGTTAAAAACAGCGAAAAATCCAAACAAACAAACAAATTGATGGCTAAATTATAAATACAAACAGTTAAACATGTTTTTATGGCAGTGAATAATTAATGTAACCTGAGGTTTAATTCTGTGCCATACCAATAAATTAAATGATAAAATAGTTGGTCATAGTTTAGTCAAATGCCAAGGTATGTAGATTGACTTGTTGCCGACATGAACATAATTTATGCACTTTATTTTTTTAGAACTAAAGTTACATTCCATGACATATATTTGTACATATTTTACAATGGTGCAGATACTGCCCACTGGTAATAATTTCAATGATACATCAATTTGTAAATTACATCTGTGTGATAAAATTACATTTAGTTTGAGTATAGCATTTAAAGTTGAAATTTCAGAACGTTTCAGATATATACATACTCCATGCTTCACCTTTTATTGTTCATTTATTCAGCGATTTGGTTCTTTGCGGGGTTCTTTGTTTTATAACTCATTATAATGAAAAACAAGGCGTTTTTTTCTTGAGAAAAAAAGATTTTCACCTTTAATATGCATCTATGTATAGCCGACGATACCGTCTGTTATTTTATGGAAATTGTAATGCATAATTAAGGATGTAAATCAAATGAAATAAATATGTATCTCTATATTTGTTAAAGTAAATGTGACTTCCTTTACATAAATGTTTGATTAGCACATATATTTTTTTATTTTACTCGAGGCCATGTACCGTTATGCATTTTATCGTTCTATAATTACTGTATCTTTAAATTTTACATTTGATGCATGTATATTGTCATAATTTGTTTGTAGTGTTTAGATACGCAATGTAAACATTTCTATGCACAAGAATTCCACCGAATTTTAGATTTACGATATATGTACATTTGTATCGATTAAGCATGAAATATGTTTATTTAGTATGTTTTCTATTTGTTCATCTACTGTTGTATTAATTACTCTTGCGTTTTAGTTTAGTTTTGGACAATTATTTATATATTTTTATGGTTGTGTTACATGATAAGCATTATAATATTATTATACAACTTTTTTCTCCAAATCCGTACTTTATATACATGTACGTATGTTTTATTCTGTATTGCAAACCTAAGTGATAATCAGATTTAAATGTTTAATGATTAAGAATAGTTTTCAAAGACATCCATTAGTATTTTTAAAATATTCATTCTTTAAGCATTTTAATGAGTTAGTAAATGTGTTGTTGTTTATTAATTGAGGCGTGTCATGGGAAAACTGGGCTTAATGCATGTGCGTAAAGTGTCGTCCCGGACTGCACAGGCTAATCCAAGAGTACCCTTTCCGCTTTTATGGTATTTTCTGTTTCAAATGAAGTTTCTTCTAAACATAAATCCGATGTTTGCGGAAAGTGCCGTCCTGGATTAGCCTGTGCGGACTGCACAGGCTAATCCGGAACGACACTTTACGCACATGCATTAAGCCCGATTTTCCCACGACACGTATCATACTATGTCTTAATTTTCAACAGTTTTTAGTACCTGTGTAAGAAGTTTGTTTTATTAAAGTGTAGTGACAAATTTTTATTCAATTTGATAAAAGTCCATTGTATATCCAGGGGTATTTTGTTCTGTTTTCCCACCGATCTGTTTGACATGTTTCCATGCTTCAGCCATATTACGAACCAAGTTCAATTCATTCTCATGCACAAAGTGTTCTTTTGAATGTTGCAGTTACCCTGTTTGAATCTCTTAATCATAAAGATTGTTACTTGTTAATGAAGCAATTGCCAAATGTGTGTTCTTTTTGCATATGTCTATTGCTCTGTTACTGGTTACTGTTTACTGTTAATACTTTTTTACTGCTGATTCACTAACAAATCTTTATTTATTACTTGAATCTACAAATAAAGTCTTTATTTTGCATTGGTATGTTTTGTTGTTGTTGCTAGCAGTGTGCATTTTCTAATTTATGCTTTGAACAATAATGTACGAGTACCAAACATAATGGTTAACCAACACTCCGCAGTTTGCCTGACCAAAGTATCTGACTGGATTTTTCCAACCTGTCTTGTGATAGATCTACGGTAAACATGGTTACGTTCTTGTAGGTACGTGTGTACTTTAAATAGCATAAAACAGGCCCGATGGCATCTTATTTTTGCATTTAATAAATATGCCGAATACATGATGAGGCGTGTCCTGGGAAAATCAGGCTTAATGCATGTGCGTAATGTCGTCCTGGATCAACCTGTGCGGACTGCACTTGATGCCTACAGTAGATTTATGTTTAGAAGAGACTTCCTTGAAAAGAAAATACCATTAAAGCGGAAAGTGTCGCGTCGGATAAGCCTGTGCGGACTGCAAAGGCTGATCTGGGACGACAGTACGCACATGCATTAAGCCCGGGCTTCCCATGACACGCCTCCTATTATATGAACGACACTTAGGGGCCATGGCTGCCTGCACAAGATCAGCACCAAGTTGACATGATTGGTGTAATTATGATGTTAACGTTATCATGATATGCCGTATACATTAGAGTTACTACTGTTTTTGTGTGCTAAAATTGCAAAATATGTACTGTTAATGTCGAGACCGGTGCCATCTGGGGTGGCTCTCCGGTGCCGAGACCCGTGCCATATGGGGTAGCTCTCAGGTGCCTAGCAGACTGCCAAGTATCATGGTTACAGGAAATACTATTTGCTGGTGCAATTCTAAAACACACTTACGTAGAGCTACTTATACGTTTGTGCTTAAAATAGCCCAATACAGGTCCGATGGCAAATCTGTTTTTGCATTTCCAGCCTTTTAATTTACACCATGTGTTTTGACTAGGGTCACATGGAAATTGGTGTTGGCAGAGATATAATACAAGCTATGCTCGTAACCAGTTAAGTTGGCATATCTATTGGACTCTCACCATCGCACCACAAAAAAGGGACATAACTATTTGTCTATCTAGTATGTCACGTCTTATTGCAATATCCTGAGAGCAATAATATAATGAGGCCTTCAACAAGTCAGGTCCTTCTCCCTAAGTGCATTTCCTTTCTCCATTACATCATATACCCAATTGTCTGTGTGTATGTTCGAGAAAGGGAGAAAGACAGGGGCGTAACTGGGCGTACTCCTAAACGCACGTGCGTATAATTCGTCACGCTCATGTGAAAAAATATAAATGCTAAAAACTTGAAAAATGCATTAAAAATAGTGTCCGTGGGGGGGTAAGGCAAGAATTTAAGACATTACTAGCCGACTAATAAAAATACAGAGAAAATAACCATCGTTCCATTTTCAGCTCACCTGAGCACGAAGTGCTCGGTGAGCTATTGGTATAGGGGACCTCTCCGCCGTCCGTATGCCATCAACACTTTGGACCGTTATCGCGATAAAGACATTTTTTATTCAATCTTGACCTAACTTGCACAGTTTGTGTATGACCATAAAATCTCGAATGAGATAGTTATTGGGTCAAATCAAATCCAGCAACACCAGAGTTGTTGCCCCGTTTTCATGCAAAAAAAGTGCAAAAATGCCCTTTTCCAACATATAGACTTTATTTTCCATCCAATCTTAACCAAACTTTCACAGTTTGTGTATAACAATCAGATCTCAGCAGACGCCGAAAATGGGCCAATTCGTGTTTCAAACACCAGAGTTATTGCCCTTTGTTTATTAAAAAAATATACAAAAATAGACATTATTTAGGATAGAGACTTCATTTTTCATCCAATATTCACCAATCTTGCACAGTTTGTCTATTACCAGGAGATTACAGTTGAAGTCGAATATAAGCAAGCTCGGACCAGAAACACCAGAGTTATTGCCCTTTGTTTGTTAACAAACATATGCAACAATGGACATTATTCAAGATAGAGACTTCATGTTTTATTCAATCTTCACATATCTTGCACAGAATGTCTATAACCATAAGATTAAAGGTGAAGTCGAATATAAGCAAGATCGGACCAGAAACACCAGAGTTATTGCCCTTTGTGTAAAAAATATGCAAAAATGGACATTATTCAGGATAGAGGCTCCATTTTTCATCTAATCTTTACCAGTCGTGATCAGTTTGTCTATGAACGTAAGACTACAGGTGAAGTCGAATAAAAGCATGATCGAGCCAGAAACACCAGATTTATTGCCTTTTGTGTTTGGAAAAAAAAACATCAACAAGTTATCAATTATTGGCTTGCTCACACGATTTTTTTATTCAATGTTGACCAAACTTACACAGTTTGCGCATGACCATAAAAATTGATTGATAAAATTTGATTTCCAACCGTTGAATGACTTGCATGCAGTTATTTGTACATGCAATATTGATGTCTTCAGAGCCTGCATTAACATCATTTATCATCATTGGACAGAAAAATATCAAAGAAAAAAGCACAACTTTACCTTATAGCACAGCCATCGCAATTATCGCATTGCAACTAGTTATCCAAAACTGTTTGCGAAAAAGACTTCAAAATCTACTGTTTATGCATTTTCCAGAATTGTCAATGACATCATAAAAAAGGGTCAGGTAAGAATATCGAGAAAAATGATTTGAGAATCATTAGCAAAAAAAACGCACATCCACTACCCAACTCGTACTTTAGTTAGCCATTGCACTAACAGATGTTTTAAATCAAAACTGATCCTTTCCCGCTCTGCTGATTGTTCAAATACCTTAATTTTCAAATCTGTCACAACTTCATCATCTGGACCATTTCTCAGGTGAGCGCTCTGGGCCATCATGGCCCTCTTAATCAGCAGAGCGGGAAAGGATCAGTTTTGATTTAAAACATCTGTTAGTGCAATGGCTAACTAAAGTACGAGTTGGGTAGTGGATGTGCGGTTTTTTTGCTAATGATTCTCAAATCATTTTTCTCGATATTCTTACCTGACCCTTTTTTATGATGTCATTGACAATTCTGGAAAATGCATAAACAGTAGATTTTGAAGTCTTTTTCGCAAACAGTTTTGGATAACTGGTTGCAATGCGATAATTGCGATGGCTGTGCTATAAGGTAAAGTTGTGCTTTTTTCTTTGATATTTTTCTGTCCAATGATGATAAATGATGTTAATGCAGGCTCTGAAGACATCAATATTGCATGTACAAATAACTGCATGCAAGTCTTTCAACGGTTGGAAATCAAATTTTATCAATCAATTTTTATGGTCATGCGCAAACTGTGTAAGTTTGGTCAACATTGAATAAAAAAATCGTGTGAGCAAGCCAATAATTCATCATCTGGACCATTTCTCAGGTGAGCGCTCTGGGCCATCATGGCCCTCTTGTTTACGATTTTTTATACGCCTTTTTAATATATACAGATACATACGCATGTGCATGCATGATCTTCTGTAGGCAAAATATTAACAAGTAGATATACTACGGAATCGTCATCAACAATTTGTCATAGTCACCATTACATCACATTATGTTATGCGTGAAGTCATATAGCTTCTATATATACGGATTGTTTCAATGGTCATTTAACTTCGTGGAAAATATTGGAAATTTCAGCTTGCTTTCCATTGTATGTCAAGTCCATGATGTGCGCGATTTCACATTTCCATTAATTGAACAACATGGAAAGATGCGCAAAACGCAAGCAGCGTGGTTCACAGCTCATAAATGGCTTCGATATATACTGTCAGTCAGGATGAGGTGTTTTGTTCCTGTTTTTTTTTTTGGGGGGGGGGGAGATACTGGTTGCATAGCGGTCTTTTACAGTTTATTACTGTTAAAATGTTATAAATATTCACTTAGTTTACTTCTTAATAAACAGAAATGGCATGGTACATACTATAATTATGATATATGATAATAGAGTGTCAGTTTAATTAGTATATCGTCGCTAAAAATGAAAAAAAAAATGCAATTTAGGCTTAGGTACTTTCTCTGAAACTAACAAACTTTGTATTGATCAAACCTGGTCTCATCAATTATAAGATCATAATTTTGTATAAACACATGACCATTATTATGTAACCAGAATGTGTATATATAGGCCCTAATTTTAAAATACCATGTGGCACAATTACGTAATCAAAGTGCATACCAATTAGTGAAGTATTATTTAAAGTAAAAAATCAATTTAAGACAAATTTTTTATTTTATTCGCAATTATCCTGAGCGTTTCCTTGAAATCAAGATTATAAATGGAATGTATATGTGTTTGTAAACAAAGTTTGAAGAAATATAAAGATAATTAACACTGTTTTTTAACGTTTTGATGTTAAATAATGATGTTTTATTTCTCAGTCCTATGTTTGTTAGTTTTGGTTCTCTTATCGTTAGAGAGTACAAAAAAACGTCTTAAACCAATTATGGTTAGCTTGGTAGAATTCTTCAGTTTTTTCACTCAAATGAACAAAAAAAGCATACACCGGGATATCACTTTCTTGCTCATACTGCATAATAAAAATAACAATAATAATAATAATAGTAATAATAATAATGTTATTTGTAACTGTCAAGCTGTTATATAATTACCCCCAATCGACACTGAATTTGGAATAAACGAACTGCTTCTGTTAATTAAATATTAATTAAATTAATTATTATGTAGACTGCAATAAATTCATCAATTACAGACTTATTTCAATCATAAAAACATCAGATCTGAATATGAAGTAACATAATCATGATGTCAAACATAGTTTCGTTAGCAGATTTAGCTATGTTTGTGATTGTTACATTATTTGCATTATAATTTAAGTATTTGAAACATATCCACGTATACATAATTTAGTGAATAAAGCAGAGACAAGTTCAATGAAAAAAAAATTATTACTTTCCTTTATTGACGATTACAGTCTCGTTCTCGATTTGCTTTATCAAGGGAGACAACTCTTACAGTACTCGATAACGGGAATGTGAAAAGGGTCTATTGCAATCTGTATTGAGTATTCCGTTTGATTAAAATAAGTGATAGTTGTACATTGTTTTAATGTGATGATGAGGATGACTGGTTCATCGGGTCCAGGATCATTGGATACAAAGTCTCTGGCACGTTCTCTGGCGGTTGTGTATACCACTCCTTGAGCTGCACAGTCTGGCACACGCTGGGCAATGGAACCCTTGGCCAGTGAGAATCTGGGCTGCTGTATCTTTCCATCATCTGCGCTTGGCCTCCGCAGCTTCTCTCCCGGCTTCCTCAAAGATCTTAGCACCTTGCTTTGTGACAATCCTCCGTCTGCTTCTGTTTTTGACATGTTTTCCCAGTCCTTCTCTGGGATGCCAGCTGCACTGAGTTGGAGCTTTAGCTGATCCTTGAAGCACTTTCGTTGGGCGCTTCTGGCACGTTTTTTCCTGTCTTAGCTCTCTATAGTACACAGCTTTGGGCATTTTGGTGTCCTCCATACCCGACAGTTGTCAAGCCCAGCCATGGTCAGAAGCATGGCCTCGAAGACTTTTATGTGTGTAAAACAGTTACGCCACTTGATGCTCACAATGGTTCGGAGGCATCGTTGATGGAATCTTTCCAGAAGCTGCACTTGTTTTCGGTACAGAACCCAAGCTTCGCACCCAAACAGGAGAGTGGTGACGACTGCAGTTTTGTACACTTGAATCATTGTTAATAAGCACAGGGAACGGTTCTTCCAGACACGCTTCTACAAGCGCCATACGGAGCTGTTGGATTTGGCGAGGCGATTGTATTGTTTTAATGTGTTGTGCAAGTACATATTAATATTTC
Source organism: Congeria kusceri (assembly GCA_027627225.1). Lineage (NCBI taxonomy): Eukaryota > Metazoa > Mollusca > Bivalvia > Myida > Dreissenidae > Congeria > Congeria kusceri. The sequence goes on from CM051040.1 coordinate 26,937,734, forward strand.
AGAACTGTTGAAACATCGCCAAATGCACAAGAAGACGTTGTTTCCGTCTTAGCGTATTCCACACAGGATACTTATCCAAATACTAGTATACGGCGTTGTCTAGTTGTTCTTGCTGTCACGCACGTATCGACAGTAACAGCTAAACGATAGTTTTCGACCATTCGAAGAGTTTTTTAAAAACGTACCTGAGGAGTTACGATGGGGACTGAAAGGTCGTTGGGCCTTGGATTGATGAACATATACAGGGAAAAATACGTCATTGCGGCGCATGTGGTTAACATTTCTGCGAGCTGCAAAACTTGCCATTCTGTTTAAAATGTAGACCAATGCAACTACCGGTAGTTAACTATGGTAAAATAAGTGCTTTAATCGGAAGGTGTTATATTTAATTGTGCAGTCAGTGACATTCGAACGGACGCTTTATTTCATGGAAAGCAATAAATGTAAATACAGTCATTGAAGGAGTTCCGAATCACTGGTAGTTCCGGGTCACTTCAAGATTAATGGTTCTGAAAATGATTACCACCCTCCCATTTCGATTTGTTTAACTGGTGTTTGAACAGCAATACATTTGCATTAAATCACCAAAGTTTCAACTATGTCCACTGATCAATGAACCGAAACGGGGCTGTATGAGTAATACATGTTGAAATATCTACATGAACACCGGTTGCAAAAACTAGGCTACAGTTTATTCATCGCGAGAAAACATCGGAAATGCCCGGTAAATGGGCACATTTATGGTATCAATTGGTAAATAAATGTATATTCTTTGTACTGTGTACATAAGAAAACCCTGCTTTCCGTATTACTGCAGAAAACAAATGTAATATCAACACATGTTAATTGGGGTGTTCCAGGACACTTGAACAGACCTCATTGTTTAAGTGGGATATGGCAAGACATTTCTAATGTACATGCTTTATGGAATTTTTCGTTAGTTAGTTAGATCAGTAGACTCATGCACAATGTAAGACAATTATTTATTGACTAATGATGTATTTTTTGTTAGACAAATACGGGTATCTCATAGGTTTGATTTACCCTTCTAAAAGTAATAAATAACACAACAGCTTTTCGTGGTATTTCAAGTTGAAGACTGGTGCCAGCCAGAGGGCAAACCAATGAGACCCTTCATTGTTTTCATGTGTTCACATAGTTGATCTCATTTATATCATTATTACAGTTGATCAATATAAGCAAGATATAGTATATGTACATTACATCCATTATATCGTGTGATTGTTTGAGAAAGGAAAAAAGCAAAAATGCACATAAACTGTTACATAATCAATGTTTATAGCACTTGCAATCATTTGACTTTATAATATAAAAAAGAATGATAATTTGTCAGCATGAACATTAAAATCAGCAAAACAGTATCACTTGACGATTATATGTTCTATAACAATAATAATACATTATTTAAGTTATTTTTTATATTTATAGTATAATAATAATAATTATCGCACAAACACGTTTGTTTATTTAATTTTAATACACTAAACGTTTCGGCATGATGCCTTCATCAGTAGTAATAAAATAATAAATATAAACAAAGGAAGTGACGTCGACGTCATACAGTGACGTTACGTCGTTTGGCGGAAAAATGATGACCTGTAAAATAGCATTATGCTGACATATATAGAACACATAATCATGATAGTATAAAATGATGGATCAGAGTTGATTTTTTTTTTTTTTTTTTTTTTTTTTTTTTTTTTTATTATATTTATAGTAAACATTTTTATTCTATAATTTCATTTGCATGTGTTTCTGCTAATGCATTTGAATAAAACTAAATATATGCATGAATGATATTGTAATGAACTAAAACCTTATAATCTTATATAAAGGTATTGAAAGAAAGGGCAACATAATTAACAGTGAATACATGGTGACTTACATACATATTTTACAAATGTAACCACTTTCATTTTCACAATGATTTTCTGTTCATTCAAACGAAATAATATCACTGAAGGTTTTTCTTCAATATTTTAATTGCAAAAGAAAAGTAATTACAAGTTTGTTTATAAAATGTCATTAATTCTAGTCTTGCCGTTGCCATTTGAGTTAGTATGCACATGTATACAATAGTTAAATACAAGGTAAGTAGTATAGTATTTTACATTCTGAGGTACTCACGTTTGCCTAAAGCCTTCGTAGAAAACGCTTGCTTTCTCACTACTTACATTGACATTTTAGCCGATTAGGAGATGAATTCTTTAACCTATTCAGAGATTTATATATTTTTTTACGAAATAGGTAGAAATATTCATTTCAATCAAAACCTGGCGTCAAGGGCCAACTCTAATTTGATAATGCAGACGGCAATTTTGTCAACGAGTTTGTCTCCATAAGTGACAGTGTTCAGAAACCGCAGAGGGACCGGAAGGTTTATCATGACTACCTCTCTAATAAAGTTTCTGTAGTGATCATTGAGCAGTTGCACCTCTTTCAACGTCACTTCCAGTATGTCTCAGACGTCTTTGAACGTCGCGATGCGTCTCCACCATTCAGCATGTCCAACGTGGTTTTGATGAATCTGACATCCTTGCGCAACTTCCGCTGAACGTCGTCCCAGTTCTGACCCAACCGGATGTAACCCGCGCGCAGGTTGTTCTGCAGAAGCCGCTTCTCCTCTAGCTTGTCCCGGCGTCTACATTCGCGTTCCAGATTCTTGACTGGCGTTTCCAGCGCGTTCTTCAGCTGGTCACTGCAGCCTAAGATTAAGAGAAGTCATTGACTGATGAGTTCCGTGATTATGTCAACAAGACTTAACCTTTCATCGGGACTTATTCTACCGATCATAAGATTTTGATCTATAATCATGTTATATGACAAATGCTCATCAATAACTGCCTGCTGGAGCATTTGAAAGCTATGGTCATAGAGTTTAGAAGGTTGTCCGGTGAGAACGTTTCTGGTGGATATGTCTCACTCAACCAGAAAACAATATTTTTCATAATATAGGACGTTATCTCGTAACATCTCGACTGCAAATGTGCTGTTTTTATGCGCTTTAGTAACGCATACAGCTTTACCTGCGACTCATTTAGGCTGTGGAACAAACACAGTTCTCCCGGAACGAAGCAGACGCGCCATTCGAGCTCCTTGTTTTGACTACCTTGGCACCCGACGGTCACCATCTGTGCCTCCATTTTGGCCACCTCTTTAACCATCTCCGCTGTCGGCCAGCCATGACGTCTCGGTCGGTTGATCAATTCGGACAAGAGATGTTGCTGAATGACACAGCGCAGCGCAAATACCTCGTCCCGCTTATACCTACCACGTGACCAGGGCAGCGCAGGGCCTTGCTGCGTCTCCTGCTGCAGAGGATAGGGTGCGATCCCGTGGCTTCTGGCCAGCTCGTGCATGTATCGTCTGCTATAAAGGTACGCCACTCCGTCATCTTTCACGATTACCTCCATTTGGAATTCTTACGGACTGTGCGCCAAAGGTTTCAACCGGAAATGTCCAGGGTGACATTCCTTCTCAACCATTTCTAAAACGTCGACTACGTTGGGATTTAATCTCGAAAAATCTTCCGGTGACGCACATACGAGATAGTGAGTACAGAAAACCTAATCATGGTCGCTTTCGTAGAACGACGAGATTCCTTCGCCCTTACTTTCGGCCGTGATGACGTTGATCGCATAGCCCCGGGACGCCAGTGTGTCCAACTCTTGATAGGCCCTCCTACGGCACGCGACCATCCCGGGACTGAGGCCTAGATAGTCTAGCACCCGGTGTACACGCGTGGAAAGATCATGGCCTGTAAACATAAACATATCTTTATTTGTAAACATACAAGTAAACGTAAGCATATTTTTTTTGGTACACATGTACGTATAGTTATCAGTAAACATAAACATACTGTTACCTGTAAACATACACATATTGTTACTTGGTCTGTGAGCATTAAAATAGTGTTATATGTGAACATATGCTTACTGTTATCTGTAACATAAACATGTTGTTATTTTGTGTATTAACAAAAGCCTGTTGTTATCTGTAAACATAAATATATTGTTATCTGTATCATACACGTATTGTATGTAAACATAAACATAGTGTTATCTTTAAACATAAACATGTTGTGTGTTTTATTATTTTGGTATATTCTCAAGAATATAATTATTGTTATATGTATAAGTGACTCGTGATATGTATTAGAAACCAACATAAACATTCGGTTATCTTGTGTGTAAACATAAACATATACACGGTTATTTAGAGATAACAAACAACTTACAAATAACCCCGGTCTTCAATCAAATGATATTCATAAATATCCTTGCAATACATACCAATTGCAAAACACATGTTTGTACCGAAAATAGCTGTATACCGACCTAAAGTAATTTCTGCCATACGTGTATCGGTTTGAACTAATGTACAGACACACCACCGATAATACTTTAGTAACAATATCGTCTTGCATCACTAACGTTAAGCACGTCCATACTGTTGCTACGTATAATGTAAGTGATGTATCGTTCTAATTGTAAACAAGTATATGTCAACGAAACAGTTGCTTTCTCTATCAACTGCGTCATTATAGCGTGCTAGCTACTCGATCACGTCGCTACAGCGTGCTAGCTACTCGATCACGTCGCTACAGCGTGCTAGCTACTCGATCACGTGAAGTGGTTTTAAGCGTCAAATTATGAGTTGAATATACAGTACACGAATAATTCAGTTCACCGACCTCAATCTATAACGGTTACCGTCGTTCTTATAAATGGTGTTTATTTTTTTTTGTTTTGCAGAGAAATTTGTGATCTCGGGCCATTTTTAATCACCAAATGATATGAAAAATTATAAAAACATTACACAATTAACTTAACTAACTCAGCTGCGGAGTACTATTTATAAACTATAGCAATTCGGTAAATGGACAGGGACGTCATGCAGTGAATCAACCTCGGACGAAAATCGTGGTAACGTTGTCAGCGCTGAAGCCTAGGTCACTCGATCTGTCACGATTTTTGCAACGATTGCCCACTATTGAGTGTGGACGTGTTAATCGTGATGAGTCGGGATGCACAGTGTCCCGATTGCAGGCTGTAGTAAGATTAAAGCCCCGGTCACACTGTCACGATTTTGGCTACGATTACCGACGATTTACAAAATCTTGATGAAGCGTGGTAAAGCGTGAACACATACTAACTAACATCTGTCTGAATCTTGAAGAATCTTGGGGGATCCTTATCGATCGGGAAGCGCTACGACAGTTTTGAACATGTTCAAAACATTCGTGCCTCATCGTAGCGCCGCCAAGATATTTTTCTAAAACGTAGGGCATCCTAGTGCCATCGTATCCCAATCCGGCTTATTCTTAGAGCCATCGTAGAGGCATTCGTGGCCTTTCGTGTTTAATCGTGATAAATCGTGACTGATTTTACGACATATATATGACACGACTGTAGTACGTTATGGTACGTTTTGCTACGTAAATGGTACGAATTTCTACGCTTGCCATACGGTTCAGTTACGATTCCAATAGGATCTTCAGCGTTGCCTGTACGGTTTATCGCAATGTTACTACGCACTCACTACGTTTGCCTACGCTGGTGTCACGATTATGCACGAGGAATCGTGATGTCCAAATCGCCTTGAAGCGTAGTGAAGCGTGAGCATTATTGGCTACTCGTAGGTATATCGTGACGAATCTTCTTTAATCCTACTACAATCTTAGGAGAAACGTTAATAATCGTCTGCTACCGTAGCGTATACCTGACGCTAACGTATTACAACCGTAACAGATCGCATCATATCTTGGTGAAACCGTGGTAAATCGGCTGCGGAAACCTAAAAGTGTCGTTGATATTCGTAGTCTCGTCCTACAACAACCGTAGGTATACGTAGAAAGATACAATCGGGACACTGTGCATCCCGACTCATCACGATTAACACGTCCACGGTCAATCGTGGGTTATCGTACCCAAAATCTAGACAGTGTGACCGGGGCTTAAGGAAGAATTATCACGATGAACCTACGAGCAGCCAACAATTCTCGCTCAAAAACCTAGGTCAAACTGTCACGATTTCGGCTACGATTGCCCACAATTGATCGTAGACCTGTTAATCGTGATGAATCGGGATGCACAGTGTCCTGATTGTATCTTCCTACGTGTACTGACGGTTGTTGTATGAGACTACGAATATAAAGGACACTTGTAGGATTCCACAGCCGATTTACCACAGTTCCACCAACACATGTTACGATCTGCTACGGTTCTAATACGCTAGCGTCAGGTATACTCTACGGTAATTAACAATTACAGATTACGTTTACGTTTCTCATACGATTGCAGAAGGATTATGGAAGGTTTATCACGATAAAACGTAGAGCAGCTAACAATCTTCACGCTTCACTACGATTCCAGGCGATTTGGAAATCATGTACGATGCCTCGTGCATAATCGTGGCACTAACGTAGGCAAACGTAGTGAGTGCTCAGTCTATCATCGCGAAAAACCATTCAAGCAAAGCGAATAACAGTCGCGTTGTCGTGTTTCGTCGTGTATATTCGTGAGAATTCATGATAGTTGCCGCAAAAGATCCTACTGGAATCGCAACTGAACCGTAGGGAAAGCGTAGAAATCCGTATCATATACGTAGCCAAACGTATCATAACGTAGTACAGTCGTACATATATTTGTTTTAAAAACAATGACGATTTTACATGAAAGGCCACGAATGCCTATACGATGACCAGATTGAAGAATAAGCCAGATTGAGATACGATTGAACTAGGATAGTGTCCTACGTTTTGATAAAGGATCACGCAATATTCTTCAAGATTCACACAATTGTCGGCACGTATGTGTGTACGCTTTACCACGCTTTATCAAGATTTTCTAAATCGTGAGCAGTCGTAGCCAAAATCACGATTAATAACAGTCGTGTTAATCGTGATAAGTCGGGATGCACAGTGTCCTGATTGCATCTTCCCACTTATACTGTTGTTGTAGGACGATACAACGAACATCAACGACCCTAACCCTAACCCTAACCCTATAGGATTCCGCAGCCGATTCACCACGGTTTCACCAAGATAATTACGTTACGATCTGCTACGGTTCTAATACGTTAGCGTTGGGTCTATGCTGCGATAACAGACGAATAAAGACGAGTGTTTGCGTTTCTCTTAAGATTGTAGTAAGATTAAGGAAGATTTATCACGATGAACCTATACGGGCAGCCAACAATTATCACGCTTCACTACATTTCCAGGCGATTTGGACATCACAATGTTTCGCGCATAATCGTGAACTAACGTAGGCATACGTAGTGAGTGCGTAGTATCATTGCCACAAGCCGTGCAAGCAACGCGACCAATCGTCGCGTTGTCATGGCCCCTCGTGTATATTCGTGAGTATAGCCGCAAAAGATCCAGATGAAATCGTATCTGAAGCGTACGGAAGGCGTAGACATCCGTATCATATACAGTACGTAGCAAAAGTATCATAACGTAGTACAGTCGTGTATATGTTTGTTATAACAGCTGTCACGATTTAATACGGGAGGCCAATAATGCCTATACGATGGCTGTAGGAATAAGCCAGATTGAGATAGAATGGCACTACGATTGGCCTACTTTCTGAAGATAAAAATAGCGACGATCGATAAAGATCAACCAAGATTCATCAAGATTTACACAGATGCCGGTGTAACATTAAATATTGAACCCGTTGAAAATTGACCCCATGGGTCTTTTTTCAATGTTGAGAAATGACGCAGCAAACATTTCAACATAAATTATAATCAAAATGTCGTTGAAAACTGATCAATCGTTAAATTTTGATCAGTTATCAGTTATCAGTTAACCATTTTTTAACGGTTAGTTAAGTTTATGTTAAGTGTCGGAGATAGTATGTTTGTAGAAGAGACTCACATTGGAAAGAACCAGAAACTATCGCAGGCTTGCTGGATAGCTTTTTAACAATAATTTCCTAAGGCCATGAGTTTGAACTACATAAAAGATGCCGCAAGGAAAGATCAAAGACGACGACATCGCGTATGAAGCGACGTTCTTTTAGATCATGGAGAACATGTAAATTATTACACGTAGATTTTAATATTTTTAAATACATTATGTGTAACATCTAATAAATATGATCCACTATTAGAAGTAGCCGCCACCATGCTCATTTTAATACTTTGCATAAGTGAACACACATAAGGACAAACTGCAAAAAAATGGAAACAAGAAGGCCAAAATGGGTCCCACCTGAGTTTAATAAATCATAATGTCTTGTTAAAGTGAAATAGCGGGTTCAATATCTGTCAAGTCTCACCCTTCCTATTAAATCGCGCCCTCATGCTCATTTAAATCTCACTTTTAAAAATCACAGAAAAATTGAGACGGATCGGGTTCCAAAGAGCCAAACTCTAACAAGGAAGGGGTATGGTTATATACCGAAAACAGCTTCATATACCGAGAACAAACTTTTGTATTTTAATATATCTTAAATTTAAGTGCTTTTTAAATATTAAACACTAGAATTATGCAATGATGATAATATTCATGTATCTTACATTTGTTAAAAAATTAAATGCAAGTGACATGTTCCTTCATAATCATATTTATAAATATAAATCAAGTGCCACAACTACGCATTTAACTATTTAAACATCTTATTATTGCAAAGCCATGAATTCGTGTATCAATATTTTGGAAAAATACATGTATTCAAATTTAATTAGGTTGTGTCACTCACCAAAACAGTACACATGCATATGCATGATTTCTTTATTCATTCATTATTCCAATATATTTGTTAAAAACCGCGTATGTTTAGGAATGGGTAGTTATTTCAATATCCTCTTTAATACTACCCGGTATATTAAACTATTCTCAATTACATCCAGCTGATGCTCCATTGACACCCCCCTGCATTCGATGAAATTCTTACTTGAACTAAAATAAGGCCTCGACCGGTACCAGTATATGGTGTAAGGGCCTTGACAGGTACCGGTAAATGTTGTAAGGGCCTTGACAGGTACCGGTACATGTTGTAAGGGCCTTGACAGGTACCGGTACATGTTGTTTAGAGATTTTTGCTAGCGAATCAGAACAGTTTTAAGGAACATAGTAGGAACATTTGTGTGAAACTATTTCGAATCCATCAATGGTTCTCGACAAGAATATTTTCAAAGTTTTCAAATAGTCTATTAGGAAAACTGCCACACCCCTGGCCTCCATGTTTTTAACGAATCAACATAATTTAAAGGAATTTGGTAAAGGATCACCCAAGGAAAATTTTTATGAAATGTTTTCGAAATCCAGCATGCGGTTCAGACAAGAAGATTTTCAAAGTTTTCAATATAACCATATAAGAAAAAACGACCCCGACTCTAGCGCCCATGATTTGATGGAGTCTTTATGTATTAGCATTTGGGGATGTAAGTTATATGCTCGAATAATTTGTTTAATGAAATTGGAATCTGAATAATGGAACATCTCCTTAATTTTATAAGAAAAAAATTTCTTATCATAAAATATCAATGAAATATATAATTATGACATATGAAAATAGGAATAATAAGTCCATTCATAATAACGATTGTCTACATATGTTCTAATATAAATACAGTATTTTATTCATAAAAACAATCATGGCATTATAATCACACACATTTACCAAATAAACGCATTCAATTCAGTTACAACAATCCACACTAAAACAATGATAAGTTATCAGCAGTGTCACGCTTCATGTAGATCATGTTTCAATAGAAACTAATTCTGCGCCACATGTCGAGATAACACACATGGAGTTATTGTTTACAGCTGATTTCTTTACCCATTACTTTACCTATCTTTTGAAAGAATTTATTTGGCTCGACAAACCTTCCATATATTGTCTACATATATTCTAATATAAATACAGTATTTTATTCATAAAAACAATCATGGCATAATGATCACACACATTTACCAAATAATTAAACGCATTCAATTCAGTTACAACAATCCACACTAAAACAATGATAAAGTTATCAGCAGTGTCACGCTTCATGTAGATCATGTTTCAATAGAAACTAATTCTGCGCCACATGTCGAGATAACACACATGGAGTTATTGTTTACAGCTGATTTCTTTACCCATTACTTTACCTATCTTTTGAAACAATTTATTTGGCTCGACAAACCTTCCATATATTGTTTAAACCTGAACTTCACCAATTCTGTATTCCCATGGATAAGAGGTTTGCAGCATTGTTTTTCTTTGGTAAATTAAATTGTTGTTCTGTTATTTTGCTAGGCTCTGGTGAACTTATTTATTCCGAGGTGACATAAGAGGCAAATTCCTAAATGTCTGTAAAAGTCTGTTGTTTGTTTTAATGTGTAACTGGCGATTTATGTGGTTCCATCCGGTGTTTGACTGTTACATGATCTGCCATTGTGTATGGGAATAATATTTGCAGACAACCATGTTTTACCAACTTTGCTTTTCACATGTATTGATTATCCTAGGTATGCGTTTTTCTGTTTTAACTGGAATGATTTTGTTGATTGTGTCTACCTTGCAACAATTGTGACTGTGAAAATCCGAGGTCTTGCATTTCTAAACTCAAGAAAGCCAATTACTCTTGGCTTCTTTTGCCTTGACGATGATGCGCTTGACTGTTTTAACCACGACTTCAGCCAAAATAGTTGATTGTGCTCTTTTTGCAATTACAGTGACCTTAACCTTTGACAGTTGAGGAATGAGTCACGTATATGACACAAGTAATAGTAGTAGTAGTAGTAGAAGTAGTAGTAGTAGTAGTAGTAGTAGTGATAGTAGTAGTGGTAGTGGTGGTAGCTGACACCATGCTATATTAGTATTTTGTAATTTTGTTTCGGTTTTGTCTATACATATGTATAATAGTCAAATGACTTAATAACAACACCAGTGCGATGTTATATATTTATTCTAACATTCTAATGAAAACTAACCATCAGCATCGACACTGCTCTACGGCATACTGTAGTTAATAAGTTTTCAGACATCTTGTCTATACATTACACATAAATTATAGTCACTGATTTCACATTTAGACGTTAATAAGCATCTTAACATGTGTAGCTGGGTTTTACTTTTTATATCTGACCTGTATCTGCAGAGGTATGGCCATCAATTGAAGTGGCAAATAATTATCGTTATTAGCTATTAGCGCACTCGAAGGTATAACTAAACGTTCATTATTGCTTACATTCCTGAAAAATACAGAATTGTTATTCTTTGGTCTGTATGGTAATAGGCAAATTGCATACGATTATTGGAATCAGTGGAAATATGACGGGGCAATAGTTGATCAGTTTTCAACGAGGGTCCAATTTTCACGCGTGGATGGGTCATTATATAACGGACAGGGTCAGTTTTCAACGTTGAAAATTGATCTGTCATCCGTTGAAAAAGTACCCATGGGGTCAATTTTCAACGGGGTCAAAATGTAATGTTACATCGGCACGTATGTGTTCACGCTTTACCACGCTTGACCAAGAGTTTGTTAATCGTGGGCAATCGTAGCCAAAATCGTGATAGTGTGGCCGAGGCTTTAACTACGCTTCCGAGCAATTTGAACATCACGATGCCTCGTGCATAATCGTGGCACCAACGTAGGCAAACGTAGCAATTACGTAGTAACATCGCGAAAACCCGTGCAGGCCACGGGACCAATCGTCGCGTTGTTGTGGTCCATCGTGTATATTCGTGAGTAGTCATGATATTTATCGCAAACGATCGTACTGGAATCGCAACTGAAAAAGCATAGAAAGCATAGAAATCCATAGCATGATACGTATCATCATATATGCATAGGTCACTAAAGACCATGGTAGGGCAAAGCATTCAATGTTTAAGCTTCAATGGCTTATTATCAGGTATATAGCTGTACAGAATATATGATTCTGATAACAAAACGAGTATGTTCAACACAGGTATCATAAAAACATAAAATAAATAATTAAAAAAAAAACATTATTAAAATTTATCATAATGGTGGTATGTAACCTTAACGAAATCATTAATCAGTAGACGCTTGTTTAGTGATAAATCAACAACGTGCACAACAAAACACATTGTCAATATGTCTGTGGAAGAAAATAGGGAGGATGTTGATTTTGACGAGTTTATCAACCCAGAAGATGTACTACACGTGATAGAGTTAGATGACAACGGAGGTTTATATAAAATATTGTTTGTTTGTATTTGCATTATTTCGGATGGTTGAATTTTCGGACATCACTCCTGATTTGTCATCCTTTTGCATGCTTCTGAGTTTAACCATGATTAATTGTTGCAATATTGTTATTATTATATTTAGTCTTTATGTTTTAAATGCAGCTTAAATTGAAAAGGCAATTGTTTGTGTCATTTTTATATGTATTTCATTTTCAGTATGTCAGATAAATAGCATGATGATACTGTCTTACCTGGTGTAATTAGATTTTGTCTTCAAATATACAATTTGTCAGTAAATAACATGTGTTCATAATTACTTGGGTCTTTTTATTCGTAGTGTTGATTCTGTCCCCATACAAAAATAGCTCAGAATCCACTGATTACATCTAATTATTTGGTCGAATAAATAACTCTCTGTTCGAATTATAAAGAAAGTGATACAAATCATCATTTGTTAGCTTACCTGAGCACAACCAATAATCCCATACATGTTTAATCAAATTTCTTCTAAATGGCAAATACTAATACCTTTTATGACAGTTAGATCTGTGTAGTTGTAGTGAGTAATTTTTGTTACAATGCCCTTCCTGTTCATAATCATAATTATAAACTAATTCAGTATCTTGACAGGTATTTCTGGCCACATAGGTATTCCAGAAGAAGAGATGGAAGAAATGGATGAGGAGGAGATGGAGGCAGTCGGAGGCCTTGTAGATGTCAAGGACATGGCAGAGGTTGTGTTCACCAAACATACAGGTGGGATGTTGTGTTTAGAACATTGTTACTCATGGATATACAATAAGTGTGCCCTATTTTGGCCTGAAATTATCCTTAAAACACTCATTAGTATACGTTAAAGTTCCATCTGTTGTGCTTTAATCTTATTTTTGTGATCGCCTTTTGTCCGTCGTTAGTCGTTCGTTGTCAACATTTACCTTGTTAATGCACAAGAGGCCACATTTATTGCCCAATCTTCACGAAATATGCCCAGAACATTTGTCCCAATGATATCTCAGATGAATTCGAAACTGGGTCATGTGGGGTCAAAAAAAGGTCACTAGGTCAAATTGAAAAAAAAGCTTGTTAACTGTGTAGAAGTCAAATTTTTTGCCCAATCTTCTTGAACCTGCTCAAAACATTTGTATTTATGATATCTTGGCGGAGATCAAAAATGGTTGTCCTCAATTGAAAAACATGGCCGCCAGGGGTCGGGGCAGTTTTCCTTATATTGAAAACTTTATTAAGCTTGCTAACACTCTAGAGGCCACATTTGTTTGCCCAATCAACATGAAACTTGCTCAGAACATTTGTCCCAATGATTTCTCAGACGAGTTTGAAACTGGGTCATGTGGGTTCAAAAACTAGGTCACTAGGGCAAATTGAAGAAAAAGCTTGTTAACCCTCTAGAAGTAACATTTTTTGCCGAATATTCTTGAAACATGCTCAGAACATTTGTTTCAACGATATCTCAGACGATTTCGAAACTAGGTCACATCGGGACAAAAACTAGGTCACCAGGCCAAATTGAAGAAAAAGCTTGTGAACACTAGAGGCCACATTTATAGCCCAGTAATCCTGAAACTTGCTCAGAACATTTGCCCCAATAATATCTAGGAAAAGTTCGAAACTGGGTCACATTGGGTCAAAATCTAGGTCACCAGTCCAAATAGAAGAATAAGCTTGTGAGCACTCTAGAGGCCACATTCTTAGCCGAATCTTCATGAAACTTGCTCAGAACAGTTTAGTTCCTTAGCCTCTGAGGTGAGCGACCTAGGGCATTATGGCCGTCTTGTCTTTAAAAAATGATGACATAAAGTGCATATCTAACAATGGTCAAAATTGTCACAAGCCAGTATGCCCTGCACTGGTAAATTCTGAACCATGCTTGCTCAGATTCTCAGTTTTATATAGGCGGGATTGTAACATTTTCTTGTTCTGTAGTAATAATTGAAGAATTCGAGCTTGCTTGGCCAAATTGCTATTTTTTATGACTGCCTCTAAAGGAGTTTTTACCATTTGTCGGTTTATTTTCTACATTTAGATGCCGTGTTTTGTGTGAGTATAGAACCGACAGCTTGTCAGCTAGCCGTGACGGGGGGCCAGGATGATAAAGCCTATGTGTGGAAGATAGCCTCTGGAGAGGTGCAGTTTGAGTGTACTGGTAGGTTTTCAGGGTCCGGTATTTCAACATATTAGTGCTGGACAAAGTTCCATTAGGCGCTTGTTTGGGAGTACACTTTTTGCACCTGATTATGCAAAAAAGTTTTTGGTGTCTTTGATATTTATTTTGAAAACGCAGTAATTCTTGGCTTTGATACTGTTATTCAGCAGCAGACCATAAGATTGAATGTTTATGTTTACACAAATAATACAATTTAGTGTTTAAAAAAATGTTTCATTTTTAGTAGATTTGCATTTAATGTTAATTGAAATACGATAAAACTCTATGGAAATCATAAAAGAATAAAACAAGGAGTATTTATCTATTAATAAGCAAAGAACAGAAATTATCACTTTCAATAATATTTTAGATGATTGTGTCTTATTTTCTCTCATTTTAATCATTATTTTTTATTTTTTCTGTTCGGCAGGGCACAAGGATTCAGTGACATGTACGGGTTTCAGTCACGATGGCGTGTATGTAGCCACGGCTGATCTATCGGGGCTCGTGAAGGTGTGGAAGGTGGAGACCCAACAGGAAATCTTCTCGTTTGAGTGTTCCGACGCAGAGGTATGTTCACATGCCTAAGAATGTAACCAAGAGAAGCTAAACTTGTTCTGTTGCACGTGGTATAAGTTTGGCTATGATAGTTAAATGACATGGCAGTCAGTGCTTGTCATTGTCGTCAACATTTTAAATTGATCTTCTCTGAACAAACTATGAAATTCGCACAAGCCATTATGATTAATTAAACTCAAGTGAGCGGCCCAGGGCCATAGTGGCCCTTTTTTCCTAAGTTTCATTCTGATTTTGTTGTATTTCACTGTTCAAAACATGTGACATCTTTAACAAAATTAGTTTTCCTCCATAGTCCATAGGATGAAGTTTAATGTGGAATAAGTACAGTCGACCCTCTTTACTACGACATATGTTAGAACAGAATATTTAACTTCCGACACAGTTTTGTTGGGAACAGATTATTTTCCATTGAACTTGTACCCGTTTTTTTACTCAAATCAGTGTGTGTTTTTTCAGTCCTTTGCGAATGGGGCTGGTGCCCTTTGAATTGTGAAAATTAGCAAATAATACCATATTTTGTAAAAACTACATGTTAACCTATTATGTATGAAATTATTCTATCAAGGTTAGATTACACAATTTTAATTGAATTTGAACATTTTATGTGCCTTTTAATAGAAACATCTTAATCAGGCTAGAAGAAAACCTTTGAATGGAATAAAAGCAGACAAACATAAACTTGCAAGCAATTGTGAATTTTGGATTAACATTTGTGAAAAAGGGGTATTGTTTTGCTTTGTGAATGAGGCCCTATTTCGGTCCCAAATTGGCTTAAAAAAATCACTGCAAACACAAAATATGCAGGAACCAATCAATAGAATGTGCACTAATTCAGTTTGTTATAACAACATTCGGAACCATTGTCGCTCAAAACATGTTCATTTGTCACAGGACCTATTGATTTGCTTAATCTAGTGATATCAGGAGTTGTCAATGGATTAACCAGATATGCAGTTAAGGTTTGATAATCTGTTATATGGCGTAAACTTAATTGACATAATAGTGAATGCCATACGATTACCATAAATGTTTTTTGTATTAAAAGGTCGTCTCGAAAAAGCAATTTTTACTCCATCTAACCCCCATGAAAAGTATAAGAAATGCTTGTTTAAGCTTCAGTCACATTCCCAATTTGTGCTCCCGATAGAGTCCCGACAGCGCTACGATACAAATTATTACAAATGTAGGGACGCTGTCTGGAGGTGTCGGTACGCTGTCCTAAGAATCGGGAATTATCAGGACATGTTCGGCGTGATCGGCCAAGCACTCCCAACAGTTAAGGTTTTCCCATAACATTCGGGAGACTCAGCCGAATTTGTTTAGTCGGAACTCTGTCGGGATAGATTTGGGACGGTGTCCGGACATTATCGGGACAATGTTGTGTGGAACGGGATTGATAATGCATTATAAATCATATAGAAATATCACGTCTGGAGTATTGCGGCAGTCACAAATTCCTGATTATGGCTCTCGACAGCGTCCCGATAGCGCAACAATACAAATAATCAAAAAGTCTGTAATTTCGGGAAAGTGTCGGATAACGTTCGGGAGAATCGGGACGCTGTCGGGACTCTGATGAGACGCTGTCTGGACGCTGTCAGGACATATTTGATCTTATGATCAAAAATTGAATTTCGAGCCGGAATCTCAGAATATTGTCCCGACTTTTGACATATTTGATTCGTGACGGTGTCGGCTCAAAAATCGGGAATGTGTGACTGAGGCATTATGGTGTCAAAAATAACAATACATTTCCACAAAATCGGAATGTCTAAAGGATCGGTTTATCTTCTATTATTCTATCAATATATGGCCAGAATTGGCTATAACAGAAATTTGATATAACAACATTTTTAACGATAACGGATTCTGTCGATGTAATGAGGGATGACTGTTCTTGTACTGTGCATTTCAGTGTTGCAAGTTTCATTTTAATACACTGACATCTCACATCTTATCTTCCTTTGTAACCGAGTCGCTCCTTTTTCAATTCTAGCTGATACATTCTCATCTTTCAGTGGATGCGATGGCACCCAGGGTCACATGTTCTGTTCCTGGGCACCGTGGATGGGGACGTATGGATGTGGAAAATACCAAGTGGAGACTGCAAGACCCTGCAGAGTCACGGCTGCCCCGCATCCTGTGGGGTCATACTGTCAGATGGTAAGGCTGCCCTGCTTCCGTGGGTCATACTGTCAGATGGAAAGGCTACCCTGCATTCTGTGGGGTCATACTGTC
Organism: Congeria kusceri; assembly: GCA_027627225.1. NCBI lineage: Eukaryota > Metazoa > Mollusca > Bivalvia > Myida > Dreissenidae > Congeria > Congeria kusceri. The sequence continues at coordinate 26,954,897 of CM051040.1, forward strand.
AGATTGTAAGGCTGCCCTGCTTCCATGGGATCATACTGTCTGATGGCAAGGCTGCCCTGCTTCCATGGGGTCATACTGTCAGATGGTAAGGCTGCCCTGCTTCCATGGGGTCATACTGTCACATGGCAAGGCTGCCGTACTTCCATGGGGTCATACTGTCAGATGGTAAGGCTGCCCTGCTTTCATGGGGTCATACTGTCAGATGGTAAGGCTGCCCTGCATCCTGTGTGGTCATACTGTCAGACGGTAAGGCTGCCCTGCATCCTGTGTGGTCATACTGTCAGATGGTAAGGCTGCCCTGCTTCCATGGGGTCATACTGTCACATAGCAAGGCTGCCCTACTTCCATGGGGTCATACTGTCAGATGGTAAGGCTGTCCTGCATCCATGGGGTCATACTGTCAGATGGTAAGGCTGCCCTGCATCCTGTGGGGTCATACTGTCAGATGGTAAGGCTGCCCTGCTTCCGTGGGGTCATACTGTCAGATGGAAAGGCTGCCCTGCATCCTGTGGGGTCATACTGTCAGATTGTAAGGCTGCCCTGCTTCCATGGGGTCATACCTTCAGATGGTAAGGCTGCCCTGCTGCGGTGGGGTCATACTGTCCAATGGCAAGGCTGCCCTGCTTCCATGGGGTCATACTGTTAGATGGTAATGCTGCCCTGCTTCCGTGGGGTCATACTGTCAGATGGTAAGGCTGCCCTGCATCCATGGGGTCAGACGGCAAGGCTGCCCTGCTTCCATGGGGTCATACTGTCAGATGGCAAGGCTGTCCTGCTTCCATGGGGTCATACTGTCAGATGGTAAGGCTGCCCTGCATCCTGTGGGGTCATACTGTCAGATGGTAAGGCTGCCCTGCATCCTGTGTGGTCATACTGTCAGATGGTAAGGCTGCCTTGCTTCCATGGGGTCATACTGTCACATGGCAAGGCTGCCTTACTTCCATGGGGTCATACTGTCAGATGGTAAGGCTGTCGTGCATCCATGGGGTCATACTGTCAGATGGTAAGGCTGCCCTGCATCCTGTGGGGTCATACTGTCAGATGGTAAGGCTGCCCTGCTTCTGTGGGGTCATACTGTCAGATGGAAAGGCTGCCCTGCATCCTGTGGGGTCATACTGTCAGATGGAAAGGCTGCCCTGCATCCTGTGGGGTCATACTGTCAGATGGTAAGGCTGCCCTGCTTCCATGGGGTCATACTGTCAGATGGTAAGGCTGCCCTGCTTCCGTGGGGTCATACTGTCCGATGGCAAGGCTGCCCTGCTTCCATGGGGTCATACTGTTAGATGGTAAGGCTGCCCTGCTTCCATGGGGTCATACTGTCAGACGGCAAGGCTGCCCTGCTTCCATGGGGTCATACTGTCAGATGGCAAGGCTGCCCTGCTTTCATGGGGTCATACTGTCAGATGGTAAGGCTGCCCTGCATCCTGTGGGGTCATACTGTCAGATGGTAAGGCTGACCTGCTTCCTTGGGGTCATACTGTTAGATGGCAAGGCTGCCCTGCTTCCATGGGGTCATACTGTCAGATGATAAGGCTGCCCTGCATCCTGTGTGGTCATACTGTCAGATGGTAAGGCTGCCCTGCTTCCATGGGGTCATACTGTTAGATGGCAAGGCTGCCCTGCTTCCATGGGGTCATACTGTCAGATGGTATGGCTGCCCTGCATCCTGTGTGGTCATACTGTCAGATGGTAAGGCTGCCCTACTTCCATGGGGTAATACTGTCAGATGGTAAGGCTGCCCTGCATCCTGTGTGGTCATACTGTCAGATGGTAAGGCTGCCCTGCTTCCTTGGGGTCATACTGTCATATAGTAAGGCTGCCCTGCTTCCATGGGGTCATACTGTCAGATGGTAAAGCTGCCGTGCTTCCTATGAGGTCATTCTGTCAGATGGTAAGGCTGCCCTGCTTCCTGTGAGGTCATACTGTCAGATGGTAAGGCTGCCCTGCTTCCTGCGGGGTCATACTGTCAGATGGTAAGGCTGCCCTGCTTCCTGTGGGGTCATACTGTCAGATGGTAAGTCTGCCCTGCTTCCTGTGAGGCCATACTGTCAGATGGTAAGGCTGCCCTGCTTCCTGCGGGTTAATACTGTCAGATGGTAAGGCTGCCCTGCTTCCTGTGGGTCATACTGTCAGATGGTAAAGTGCTCTTTTTTCCTGCGGGGTCATACTGTCAGATGGTAAGGCTGCCGTGCTTCCTGTGAGTCATACTGTCAGATTGTAAGGCTGCCCTGCTTCCTGTGAGGGCATACTGTCAGATGGTAAGGCTGCCCTGCTTCCGTGGGGTCATACTGTCAGATTGTAAGGCTGCCCTGCTTCCTGCGGGGTCATTCTGTCAGATGGTAAGGCTGACCTGCTTCCATGGGTGTCATACTGTCATATAGTAAAATACACGTAGAAACCATTGTATGACATGCTGTTAATTTGTGCAATTGATAAACATGGATATATCTTTCATGCATTGATATGATAAGATGTTACATTAATTTCATTGTTCAAGAAGTTACAGTAGTGAACATGAACATTTGCTCACTCATGACAATTACAATTTTGAAGATACAAATAAGTGTTCCTAGAAACAGGGCCCGTATTCGCCAACACATTCTTAGACTTGGGAATAAAGAACAGGCTAGTTAGACTCAAGAAATAATACTTCTGCGTTTGCAAATCTGCAGGGATCAATGTTTCTTATGCCATTTTCAATTGTTCTAAATAAAGAATGCTGTAATTAGAGTGGGTGAATGCCGAGTAAAATACGAATGTAAAGCCTCTCAGAACAGAACAGTTTAAAGAATATTCTTTATTCTTAGTCTTAAGTCTAAGGATGGGTTTGTGAATAGAGGCCCAGTTCCAACTCTTCCAAGGCCCAGTTCCAACTCTTCCAAGGCCCAGTTCCAACTCTTCCAAGGCCCAGTTCCAACTCTTCCAAGGCCCAGTTCCAACTCTTCCAAGGCCCAGTTCCAACTTGTCCAAATTAGCATATAGCTACACATTTGCATGTTCGGCCAAAGACCAATCTCTTTTGGCTTCAACATTAGCTGTTTTCATAAAACCCTATACAACACCCACAGTGAATAGTATTTCATCTCAGTAAGCTAAGTTTTGCTGAAGATAATTTTTTCCCAGGGGTATGAAGAGGATCAAGATGAAGGTTGACAGTAATCAGTGCATTAACCTATTGACCCCTGTTTATATAGTATTGTCAGTGCATTAATTAATTAATTATAGTGATCAAGGAATCGAAGAACAATTGCGTACCCGTGGTTTGTGTACATTCACAATATCTTGTGATGATCATTTCAGGCAAGAGAATGTGTGTCGGATATGACGACGGGTCAATTAAGATATGGGATCTTAAATCTGGAACTGCCCAGCATAGCATCACAGGTAACTACAGATAGCAGTAAAATATTATTTGTAAATTTTTTATTTTTTAAGACAAGCTATTACTGTTTGTGTAGTTTACTTCTTATTAACAGCTGTACAAGAGTTAATCGGGATTATTAGGTTAATTACAAACATTGCTATATTAAGTAGGATTGTTTTATATCAAGAAAGATAAATTATTGGTATTTCTGTCGTGAGTTGTTTGTTGTTCCAATGGGCAATTGTTGTATTCTGTTCTTTTTTTATTTAACAATGCAGTCATTTTAGTTAGCCTAGACTTTGAAATTGTTGTAGTAGTCATTATTTTTGTTTGTTATTGTCTTTGGCACCCTGATTGATATACTTTTGATGTTTTAAATGTATATGAAAAATGTTTTGTTGCGATTGATATGTAATACACATGCTGGCATTAAGTCACCACTTTGCCATCTTCAGGTAACAATGCACACAATTCGACTGTGCTGTGTGTGGACAGTCACCACATCAATAACGTGATAATGACTGGATCCTCAGATGTCACTGCCAAAGTCATCAACAGTGCAACTGGCAAGGTAGATAACTGTGTGCTTTGAAAAATTAAAATTCTGACATTTTTATACCTTTATTTGGATTTTCGGACACAGAAATGCGTGTTTGCAAGATTTTTGATGCAGAAGTTACAAGTTGATTAATAATGAGTATTTGTCATGCATATGTTCCAAAGCATTGTGTTTCAAACGCAGCATCTTAATGAATATGGGCCCAGATTTGCTCAGGATTGGCACCAAAAGCAGCCAGCTATGGGTATTAACCTTAATGAATATGGGCCCAGATTTGCTCAGGATTGGAACCAAAAGCAGCCAGCTATGGGTATTCACCTTAATGAATATGAGCCCAGATTTGCTCAGGATTGGAACCAAAAGCAGCCAGCTATGGGTATTAACCTTAATGAATATAGGCCCAGATTTGCCCAGGATTGGAACCAAAAGCAGCCAGCTATGGGTATTCACCTTAATGAATATGGGCCCAGATTTGCTCAGGATTGGAACCAAAAGCAGCCAGCTATGGGTATTCACCTTAATGAATATGGGCCCAGATTTGCTCAGGATTGGACCAAAAGCAGCCAGCTATGGGTATTAACCTTAATGAATATGTGCCCAGATTTGCTCAGGATTGGACCAAAAGCAGCCAGCTATGGGTATTAACCTTAATGAATATGGGCCCAGATTTGCTCAGGATTGGAACCAAAAGCAGCCAGCTATGGGTATTAACCTTAATGAATATGGGCCCAGATTTGCTCAGGATTGGACCAAAACAGCTAGCTATGGGTATTAACCTTAATGGATATGTGCCCAGATTTGCTCAGGATTGGACCAAAAGCAGCCAGCTATGGGTATTCACCTTAATGAATATGGGCCCAGATTTGCTCAGGATTGGACCAAAAGCAGCCAGCTATGGGTAGTAACCTTAATTCTAACACGATACTCGCTAATTTTTCTATAGACACATCACAATTATCCTCGTTAAACTACCCAATAAACAACGCGAAATGAAGTTCCGATTCTGAGCAGAGCGTAGTAAAAAGAAGTTCCAATTACAATTGTAAAAGTATATGTCAAATCGTGTTAGAATCAAAATAATTTTCACATTATCATTGTTTATCGACCAATAAACAACTCTCTGGCGTTCTGATGTGTGGCTATTAAACAACTCTGGCTAACACCCTCGTGGTCTAATTCATACGCATCAGAACTCTAAATCATTGTTTATTGGCCGAGAAACAATGATAAATCAAAAATTATTTCTTAACTGTTCTTGTTCCAGGTCCTGTCCACGTTTGACTGTTCCACTGCGGGATTTGAAGAGGAAGACTCGGTTGAAGCAGTTGTTCTCTGTCCTACGTATGTCTACAGTGAATAGTTTCCTTGTAAAGGCCGGGGCCCGTATTCTTAGACTTAACACTAAGAATGAAGAATATTCTTGAGACTGTATTGTTCTAACAGAGCTTTAATGTTGAGTCTTACTTAGTATTGACCATCTCTTATCACATCACATTTTATATTTAGAACGATTTGTTAATGACATAAGTAACATTGGAACCATGTGTATATGTAAATGCTGAAGTATTTTTTCTCGATTCTAAGTCTATTTGTGGCGCATTGTCGGAAAACCGGACTTAATGCATGTGCGTAAAGTGTCGTCCCGGATTAGCCTGTGCAGTCCGCACAGGCTAATCCAGATTGGCACTTTCCGCTTTTATTGTATTTTCTGTTTCAATGATGTGTCTTCTAACCATAAATCCACTTTAGGCAGAAAGTGTAGTCCCGGATTAGCCTGTGCAGACTGCACAGGCTAATCGGGGATGACACTTTACGAACATTCATTAAGTCCGGTTTTCCCACGACGCGCCTCATTTTTATTCTTTAGACTAAGAATGGGTTGTGAATACGGACCCGGGTCAGGTAAAAGGACCCATTCCAAATCCTGAAAATGGTTTATTTTTCCCAAATTAGAATAGAAGTATCTGTAGTGACACAATCTTAAATACATAGGAAATGCCAAATCTGTAGTGACAAAATACAAAGGAAATGTGTGTTTAAGTTGTAAATCATGAGTTGGCCTGTGTGGTTATGGATAAAAAGCATGAAAATACTGAGTTCAACTAATATGCCAATAGTTTAAGTAATAAATGCATAAAATTAAATTAAGTTACCTACATATTTTTCCTTAATTACCAACATTTCATGGCATGAATATTCCAAATTTGATTGATGTTGATTCCCAAAGCTGTGAAAAAAAATGCTGTTTTTTTTTTCTTTCATTTATTGATCTAGTCTGAAAACACTTATTCATCATACTAAGTAATGATTTATCTAATAAAACAAAACTTGTGTTCATTTTTATGCCCCCACAAAGTGGGAGGCATTAAGGGTTAGTCGTCCATCCGTATGTCCCGAAATTTTGTTTGCTCAACTCCTCTTTTACTGCTGGGCTGATTGCGCTCAAACTTTCACAGCTGAAGAACCTTAATGTTTAGATGATTGTAAAGGAAGGAATTTTGGCTGCGACCAATTTTGGCTGAATTATGGCCATTTGTTGTTTTTTCCACTAGAATTTTGTGTGCTCAACTCCTCTTTAACTTGTTGGCCGATTTTGCTCAAACTTTCACAGCTGAAGAACCTTAATGTGTAGATGAATGTAAAGGAAGGAATTGTGGCTGCGACCAGTTTTGGCAGACTTATGGCCCTTTGTTTTTTCGACTGTACAATTTTGTGGACTCAACTCTTCTTTAACAGCTGGGCGGATTGCGCTCAAACTTTCACAGCTGAACAACTTTAACCTGTAGGTAACTGTAAAGAAAGGAATTTTAGCTGCAACCAATTTTGGCAGAATTATGGCCCTTTGTCCTTTTTTCCACTACAGAATTAATATGAAAATAAATTTGTGAAGGTAAAAATTGATGACACGTCTGTGTCCAAACATGCATCGTGGGGGCATCCGTGTCTGTGACACATCTAGTTTCTATCACATCATACAACCACACACACAAGGAAAAGAAAACTACACAGGCTATAAAAAATTTACACACATACTCATTTTATAAAATACAATCTGTCCACATACAGGTTAATTGTGTAAAAAGCATTTCAGAAATCAGTACACATGTATGAAATGGGACGAATAAATACATGTCTTATGAGACATGACCTTGAAAAATGAATAATGTTATTTATTATCAGTTCAGTTACCAGGGGTCGTATTCCAGAAACATCTTAAGTGAAATCTTATCCTAACCTTTAAAATGGTCATGTTTCTTAAGCATTTTATTCCATATATATATGAAATTCTGCTAACTGTTAACTAATTATCAACTTATTAAATACTACTATTTACTTAACTGTAATTGAAATCATTATTTTATATGTAGTCTTAAAAATATTACCTTGCAAAGATCGGAACTTAAGTGAAAATATTGTAAGATAAACTTAAGATGTTTCTGAAATATGATACCAGGTCCCATATTTATAAGTCTTCTTAGTGAAAACTTATCTAAATTTCTTACATTCATAAAAATACCTTCAGTCAGTGGCTGGTTCATGTATTGGTCTTTTAACATTACACTGTTTTGAACTTGTAAATGTTGCTCAGATGTTTCTTATTTTGTATGTCAACTTGCAGACCTGGTACCTTTTGATACTGGTAAGCTCCAAGTACCATACTCCTCTGTATTATTCCATTGTAGACATAGCTATGCAGCCACGGGTACTGTGTCCGGAGTATTGGGCATATGGGACACAAACACACAGATCTGCAGGCATAAATGTCTTCATGAGGTACACAAGTTATTTTCGATTTCACTCAAACAATCAAAACATCTTTTCTATTTGCCCCGGCATCTGCATCTGAACTGGGTTAAAGTTTTGGTATAAAAAAAATAACTTTTATATAACAGGTTTTCACTTGAAACTTAGAATATACTGTTGTCATCAACTCCAGCATCAGATGTTATAATACCCATAACTCTGTTTTGTATTTTGACAGACGTACGCCGCTTTTTCACTTACTTTTTCTCGTAAAGATTTTGGTTCAAAAGTTTTGTAACTTCAGTTCTACATGAGGTATTCACTAGATACTTGGAATATATCATTTTCATCAACACTAGCATCAGATGCAATAATTCCCATAACTCTGTTATGTGTTTTGACAGAATTATGCCCCTTTTTCACTTAGATTTTCAAGTTTAAGTTTAGGTTCAAGTCATATAACTTCAGTACTACATAAATCTTCCCTTGAAAGCCAGAAGGTGATATCAGCCTTGTTTGCACATATTATGCTTGTGGCTTTCAATGGATGCTATGGTATTCACTTGAAACTTGGAATATACAATTTTAATCAACTACCCTATTTAACAATTTTATTGAAATGTTCATGATTTCCATCCTTATCCTGAGTAATTATGTCCCACTGCAGTCGAATTGAAATGTGAATGATTTCAAACCTACCGACTAAGTACTGCTAATGATTCCTCTTTACAGGCAGGCATCGTGAGTTTACAGTGGGACAGGTTGTCTCCACTTGTCTACACCAGCAGTCTAGATGGCGTGGTGCGGCTGTGGGACGCAAGGAATGGGGAGATGACCTCCAGCTGGACTGGCCACACCGGCTCAATACTGGGCTTTGACATTGCAAGGTATCAGGGTCATTCTCCACTAATATGCTGGACTGGCCACACCAGCTCAATACTGGGCTTTGACATTGCAAGGTATCAGGATCATTCTCCACGAATATGCTGGACTGGCCACATCAGCTCAATACTGGGCTTTGACATTGCAAGGTATCAGGGTCATTCTCCACTAGTATGCTGGACTGGCCACACCAGCTCAATACTGGGCTTGACATTGCAAGGTATCAGGGTTATTCTCCACAAATATGCTGGACTGGCCAAACCAGCTCAATACTGGGCTTTGACATTGCAAGGTATCAGGGTACTTCTCCACTAATATGCTGGAATGGCCACACCAGCCAATACTGGGCTTTGACATTGCAAGGTATCAGGGTCATTCTCCACTAATATGCAGGAATGGCCACACCAACTCAATACTGGGCTTTGACATTGCATGGTAGTTGGGTCATTCTCCACTAATATGCTGGACTGGCCACACCAACTCAATACTGGGCTTTGACATTGCAAGGTAGTTGGGTCATTCTCCACTAATTTGCTGGACTGGCCACACTAATTCAACACTGGGCTTTGACATTGCAAGGTATCAGGGTCATTCTCCACTAATATACTGGACTGGCCACACCAATTCAATACAGGGCTTTGACATTGCAAGGTATCTGGGTCATTCTCCACTAATATACTGGACTGGCCACACTAATTCAATACTGGGCTTTCACATTGCAAACTGTCAGGGTCATTCTCCACTAATATACTGCACTGTCTGCACCAATTCAATACTGGGCTTTGACATTGCAAGGTATCAGGGTCATTCTCCACTAATATACTGGGCTGGCCACACCAATTCAATACAGGGCTTTGACATTGCAAGGTATCAGGGTCATTCTCCACTAATATACTGGACTGACCACACTAATTCAATACTGGGCTTTGACATTGCAAGCTGTCAGGGTCATTCTCCACTAATATGCTGGACTGGCCACACCAACTCAATACTGGGCTTTGACATTGCAATGTAGTTGGGTCATTCTCCACTAATATGCTGGACTGGCCACACTAATTCAATACTGGGCTTTGACATTGCAAGGTATCAGGGTCATTATCCACTAATATACTGGACTGGCCACACCAATTCAATACAGGGCTTTGACATTGCAAGGTATCAGGGTCATTCTCCACTAATACACTGCAATGGCCACATCAACTCAATACTGGGCTTTGACATTGCAAGGTATCAGGGTCATTCTCTACTAATATGCTGGACTGGCCACACCAACTCAATACTAGGCTTGACATTGCAAGGTATCAGGGTCATTCTCTACTAATATGCTAGACTGGCCACACCAAGTCAATACTAGGCTTGACATTGCAAGGTAGTTCAGTCATTCTCCACTTATATTCTGGACTGGCCACACCAATTCAATACTGAGCTTTGACATTGCAAGGTAGTTGGGTCATTATCCACTAATACGCTGGACTGGCCACACCAACTCAATACTAGCCTTTGACATTGCAAGGTATCAGGGTCATCCTTCACTAATATGCTGGACTGGCCACACAAACTCAATACTGGGCTTTGACATTGCAAGGTAGTTGGGTCATTCTCCACTAATATGCTGGACTGGCCACACCAATTCAATACTGGGTTTTTGACACTGCAAGGTAGTTGGGTGATTCTCCACTAATATGCTGGACTGGCCACACCAACTCAATACTTGGTGTTTGACATTGCTAGGTATCAGGGTCATTCTCCACTAATATGCTGGACTGGCCACACCAACTCATTACTAGGCTTTAACATTGCAAGGTATCAGGGTCATTCTCCACTAATATACTGGACTGGACACACCAATTCAATACTGTGCTTTGACATTGCAAGGTATCAGGGTCATTATCCACTAATATACTGGACTGGCCACACTAATTCAATACTGGGCTTTCACATTGCAAGCTGTCAGGGTCATTCTCCACTAATATACTGCACTGGCCGCACCATTTCAATACTGGGCTTTGACATTGCAAGGTATCAGGGTCATTCTCCACTAATATACTGGACTGGCCACACCATTTCAATACTGGGCTTTGACATTGCAAGGTATCAAGGTCATTCTCCACTAATATACTGGACTGGCCACACTAATTCAATACTGGGCTTTCACATTGCAAGCTGTCAGGGTCATTCTCCACTAATATACTGCACTGGCCGCACCATTTCAATACTGGGCTTTGACATTGCAAGGTATCAGGGTCATTCTCCACTAATATACTGGACTGGCCACACCAATTCAATACAGGGCTTTGACATTGCAAGGTATCAGGGTCATTCTCTACTAATATACTGGACTGGCCACACTAATTCAATACTGGGCTTTGACATTGCAAGCTGTCAGGGTCATTCTCCACTAATATACTGCAATGGCCACACCAACTCAATACTGGGCTTTGACATTGTAAGGTATCAGGGTCATTGTCTACTAATATGCTGGACTGGCCACACCAACTCAATACTAGGCTTGACATTGCAAGGTATCAGGGTCATTCTCCACTTATATTCTGGACTGGCCATACCAATTCAATATTGAGCTTTGACATTGCAAGGTAGTTGGGTCATTCTCCACTAATATGCTGGACTGGCCACACCAACTCAATACTAGGCTTTGACATTTCAAGGTAGTTGGGTCATTCTCCACTAATATGCTGGACTGGCCACACAAACTCAATACTGGGCTTTGAAATCGCAAGGTAGTTGGGTCATTCTCCAGTAATATTCTGGACTGGCCACACCTACTCAATACTGTGCTTTGACATTGCAAGGTATCAGGGTCATTCTCCACTACTATGCTGGAATGGCCACACCAACTCAATACTGGGCTTTGACATTGCAAGGTATCAGGGTCTTTCTCCACTGCAAGGTATCTGGGTCATTCTCCACTAATATGCTAGACCTGCCACACCAACTCAGAACTGGTCTTTGACATTGCAAGCTATCAGGGTCATTCTCCACTAATATGCTGGACTAACCACACTAATTCAATACTGGGCATTGACATTGCAAGGTATCAGGGTCATTCTCCCACTAATATACTGGACTGGCCACACCAATTCAATACTGGGCTTTGACACTGCAAGGTATCAGGGTCATTCTCCACTAATATACTGCACTGGCCACACCAATTCATTACTGGGCTTTGACACTGCAAGGTATCAGGGTCATTCTCCCACTATTATACTGGACTGGCCACACCAATTCAATACTGGGCTTTGACACTGCAAGGTATCAGGGTCATTCTCCACTAATATACTGCACTGGCCACACCAATTCATTACTGGGCTTTGACACTGCAAGGTATCAGTGTCATTCTCCACTAATATTCTGGACTGGCCACATCAACTCAATACTAGGCTTAACTTTGCAAGGTATCAGGGGTCATTCTCCACTAATATTCTGGACTGGCCACACCCACTAAATACTTGGCTTTGACATTGCAAGGTAGTTGGATCATTCTCCACTAGTATGCTGGACTGACCACACCAATTCAATAATGGGCTTTGACATTGCAAGGTAGTTGGGTCATTCTCCACTAATATGCTGGACTGGCCACTCCAATTCAATACTGGGATTTGACATTGCAAGGTAGTTGGGTCATTCTCCACTAATATGCTGGACTGGCCAAACCAACTCAATACTGGGTGTTTGACATTGCTAGGTATCAGGGTCATTCTCCACTAATATGCTGTACTGGCCACACCAACTCATTACTGGGCATGGACATTGCAAGGTATCAGGGTCATTCTCCAGTAATATGCTGGACTGGCCACACCAACTCAATACTGTGCTTTGACTTTGCTAGGTATCACGGTCATTCTCCACTAATATGCTGGACTGGCCACACCAACTGAATTCTGGGCTTTGACATTGCAAGGTAGTTGGGTCATTCTCCAGTAATATTCTGGACTGGCCACACTACTTCAATACTGGGCTTTGACATTGCTAGGTATCAGGGTCATTCTCCACTAATATGCTGGACTGGCCACACCAACTCATTACTGGGCTTGACATTGCAAGGTATCAGGGTCGTTCTCCACTAATATGCTAGACTTGCCACACCCACTCAATACTGGGCTTTGACATTGCAAGGTATTAGGGTCATTCTCCACTAATATGCTGGACTGGCCACACCAACTCAATACTAGGCTTTGACATTGCAAGGTATCAGGGTCATTCTCCTCTAATATGCTAGACTTGCCACACCCACTCAATACTGGGCTTTGACATTGCAAGGTATTAGGGTCATTCTCCACTAATATACTGGACTGGCCACACTAATTCAATACTGGGCTTTGACATTGCAAGCTGTCAGGGTCATTCTCCACTAATATGCTGGACTGGCCACACCAACTCAATACTAGGCTTTGACATTGCATGGTATCAGGGTCATTCTCCACTAATATTCTGGACTGGCCACACCAACTCCATACTGGGCTTTGACATTGCAAGGTAGTTGGGTTATTCTCCACTAATATGTCCAGTTTGTAAATAGACAGATGTTTCAGATTTTGTCACGGATGAAGAAGCTTTCCTGTCCCTTACTGAAAATGTTTTTTACTCATGTTCACTTGGCTTTAAAGGGACTATGTCAACGAACAATTGGTTTCTTATTACACTATACAATGTAAATGCCATTAGCTTAAACCTATTTATTTTTAGCTTGATTGCGTCAAAAGCCTAAGGCTTATTGAGACACTCTCGAGTCTGTTTCCTGGGTAGAACCAGTACTTGGTGTCTTTGGGGGAGATCTTGAGTACGCTGCCAGAGTGGGGATCGAACCCGGAACCTCCCGATCGCTCGGCGGACACCATATCCACTACGCCACCGGGACCTCATTAGATGATAGAAATTCGCTCTACTAAGACATATTCATGAAATAAGGAATAAATAATATGATAAATAATTATATATTTGATAAAACAAATAATCAAACTTGATTGTAAAAATTAAAACCCCAAGCAGGTATCGAACTCACGATTTAGTAGCCATACGAAGAAATTATAGTAGAGCGCGCTTTAACCAACTGCTGTTCTGCTTTGTGAGGAAACGTGTGTTATATATGGCTGTACAAAATACTCTCAATTCTGACGTTAAAATGTAAACATGAAAAGGGCCAAACAAACAGGACCCATATTATCAATTGATTTTATCTCAGAATGCGAAAACATTATTCCCATTATATATACCTTATGTTAACCGTCATTAAATGCCATTATTGATATCTTAATTTCAGATTTTTTAAAGAAATTACCCCCGTGAGGCCGTTTTCGTTGACATAGTCCCTTTAACAGTGCAAGGTACATGTATTAGGTTCATTCTATACACAATAGCATTTGTCTGTCAATTTGTACATTGGCTGTTCAATAACAAAGTTTTGTGTTGAATTTGTGTCATTGATAAGCAAGGTAACTGCTTTGAAATTGCAAGGTAGTAGGTTGTTGACCACTAATGTGTCGAGTTTATTAATGGACAAAAAGTGGAAAATGATTCGAAATTCTTTTATGGATAAGAAAGTAGGGCTACCCCTGACTGCAATTTGTAGATTTTCAAAATGAAAACATTTTAGCTAAATATAATTTTCTTCAGCCATATATTAAAGTTTGTATCTATTGACTCATTTGGCAAATGGCAAGATGGTAGATATAAGTGGGGAGCCAGTAAAATTACTTAATAACTTGAGCATGTTCACTCATCTTTTGTTTTACTAAAACTAAGTTATGTGTACCGTAGATCTACTTTGCCTGTCCAAAATGCAAATAGTTTTCCATTTTGCAATTGTTAACAGGATGTGATGAAAAGTTGGCAATACTTTAGTTCTTTCTGAGAGAATCTGCAGATAATTGGTTGGTGACTGAGACATTTAAAGCAACATAATGTTTATATAACCAACAGATTTGTAGTTGAAGAATGGGTTCTTCTCAGATTTGACACTGTATCATATTAGCACCATATTTATCTGAAAAGCAAACTAATAGATGTTTATAAATTGCCTTTGCTAACACTTTTACTAGTTCGGCAATTGGCGATACACTATGGGATTTATAACCACACCCACTTAGGTCCAACTCAAAATAAAAAAATTGACAGTATATGAATATGCCTACAACAGGGCTTGCAGTAATGGAAGTTTGGGGTCGGGCCCGGCTAGCTCAGTTGGTAGAGCGCTAGACTATCAATTCGGGGATCGTGGTTTGAATCCCAGCCCGGCCACATAACTTGTGTGCGGATTGGTCATGAAATTATCTCTATGGCCATTCTCCCCCTACATTTGATTCAAGTGGGGCAGTTGTCAGTTACTGGCATAAGTATGTGCACTTAGTACTGGTAAACTGCTTAGCTCGGCTAAGCTTTCCCAGGAAAAGTGTGAGTAGGTTAACTGACCGCTGTGATATGACTGAAATACTGTTAAAAAACGGCGAAAATCCAAATAAACAAACAAATAATGGACGTTTGGGAGTAATTTACTCCCAGTTTTTGTCACAGGACTTCCAAAATTGCAGGCATGGAAGTATCAAAAAGTCCAAAAATAATGCTTACAACCACCAATATCCAACACTTGAAAGTGAGGACTTGCAACATTTTCACCTATATGCAAGCCCTGATTATAATTCAAAGTTTACAAAAGGTCTGAAGAACAATAACATGAAGTGAAAAACATGACTGAAGTACAATAATAGCTATACTAAGAGTAGTGATATGTGCTGTGAAAATTGTAATGTACATATTTATGTCACGCAATACTGTCAAAACTTCCAAATATTATGAGCAAAACTTCCAAAATCAGAGGCCAGGAAGTTCAAACTTCCAGTTGTCAAAAGCTAATGAAAGCCCTGATACAAGCCATCTCCATCAAACAATGAAGTCCTACCTGTCTGGATGGCTAAACACATTGTCAATCAAATCTAGTATGGTCAATTGTATTTGCAAAAAACACTTTATAATTTATATTATTTTATGTTACATTTCAGGGATGGGAATATTATGGTGACAGTTTCAGAGGACAAGACGGCCAGGGTTTTCTTGCTCAACACACCGGATAGATGAACTACATGTATATGTTGTGTGCATGTTGATCTAAACTGCCATTGTTCACAAAACTTTTAAGATCAGGTTCCATTTTCTTGAAGACCTTTTCACTGATATACTTTGTAGTTTTTGCTGATCTGCTCTGTGTCAATGTAAAAGTTTTGTTAAAGCAAAGAAAACAGATCATACTACAAAATTGAACCGTGATTGCGTTTTAGTAGCTAAGCGCATAGAAGCCAGTAATAAACCACTTAATTGACAGTCAATGGACAAAAGAATATGGGTAAATGCATACTAATGAACTTATGAATGCTGATGTAGTCCACATTGATCATAATATGGGTAAATAAATGTTGATATTTAAGAACATAAAGATATACATGTACTTTGCATTAATTATAATACACAGATACCGGTATTACTATATTTCTGTTATCATGTTTTAAGTAGTGTGGTTTTACTGTGTACCTTTTCTTAACGTTATTTAGAAAATTATTTAGGTGTGTTAGAAATTAAAATTATGTTTCCCAGATACTGTGAAATGTGGTGTTATATGTGGGATATGGTTTAACTACAATAAAACCTTTAATACATAAGAGGCGTGTTGTGGGAAAACCGGTCTTGATGCATGTGCGTAAAGTGTCATTCCGGATTCCAGGACGGCACTTTCCGCCTACAGTGGATTTATGTTTATAAGAGACTTCCTTAAAACAGAAAATACCATAAAAGCGTAAAGTGCCGTCCTGGATTAGCCTGTGCGGACCGCAAAGGCAAATCCGGGACGACACTTTACGCACATGCATTAAGACCAGTTTTCTCACAACGCGCCTCATAACAACTAGTAAATAAAACAGCCACATACTAAATTAATTGTATGTTTTATATACATTTGCTTAAGCTTTGACTGAAGAGTTTTTTGTCTCAGGACCAGTACTCACAATGAATCTTAAGTTCAATTTTATTCTGATCCTTAAAGCTGAAAACTGCCGTAACAATATCATTCCATATAGATGCAGTGTTTAAATAACATTTTAAAATGAAATAAGTTTTCAAAAATATTTTGTGGAATGTTTGCAACATGCACATGTTTTGGTTGGTTTATCAAACAAAAACATTGTAGGATGCATTTACATGTTATACTTGGGTGAAAAAATTACTTACGATGATTTGTGAATACCAGCCATGGCCTCAAATTATTGGGCCAAACAAATTACTTAAGATGATTTGTGAATACCAGCCGTGGCCTCAAATTGTTAGGCAAAACAAATTACTTAAGCTGATTTGTGAATACCAGCCATGGCCTCTAATTGTTAGGCAAAACAAATTACTTAAGATGATTTGTGAATACCAGCCATGGCCTCTAATTGTTAGGCAAAACAAATTACTTAAGCTGATTTGTGAATACCAGCCATGGCCTCTAATTGTTAGGCAGAACAAATTACTTAAGATGATTTGTGAATACCAGCCATGGCCTCTAATTGTTAGGCAAAACAAATTACTTAAGATGATTTGTGAATACCAGCCATGGCCTCTAATTGTTAGGCAAAACAAATTACTTAAGATGATTTCTGAATACCAGTCATGGCCTCTAATTGTTAGGCGAACAAATTACTTAAGATGATTTGTGAATACCAGTCATGGCCTCTAATTGTTAGGCAAAACAAATTACTTAAGATCATTTATGAATACCAGTCATGGCCTCTAATTGTTAGGCGAAACAAATTACTTAAGATGATTTCTGAATACCAGCCATGGCCTCACATTTTTAGGCAAAACAAATTACGTAAGATGATTTGTGAATACCAGTCATGGCCTCTAATTGTTAGGCAAAACAATTACTTAAGATGATTTGTGAATACCAGCCATGGCCTAAAATTGTTAGGCAAAACTAATTACTTAAGATGATTTGTGAATACCAGTCATGGCCTCTAATTGTTAGGCGAACAAATTACTTAAGATGATTTGTGAATACCAGCCATGGCCTCAAATTGTTAGGCGAACAAATTACTTAAGATGATTTGTGAATACCAGCCATGGCCTCAAATTGTTAGGCGAACAAATTACTTAAGATGATTTGTGAATACCAGTCATTGCCTCAAATTGTTAGGCGAACAAATTACTTAAGATGATTTGTGAATACCAGTCATTGCCTCAAATTGTTAGGCGAACAAATTACTTAAGATGATTTGTGAATACCAGCCATGGCCTCAAATTGTTAGGCGAACAAATTACTTAAGATGATTTGTGAATACCAGCCATGGCCTCAAATTGTTAGGCGAACAAATTACTTAAGATGATTTGTGAATACCAGTCATGGCCTCTAATTGTTAGGCAAAACAAATTACTTAAGATCATTTATGAATACCAGTCATGGCCTCTAATTGTTAGGCGAAACAAATTACTTAAGATGATTTCTGAATACCAGCCATGGCCTCACATTTTTAGGCAAAACAAATTACGTAAGATGATTTGTGAATACCAGTCATGGCCTCTAATTGTTAGGCAAAACAATTACTTAAGATGATTTGTGAATATCAGCCATGGCCTCTAATTGTTAATTGTTCTGAAATTAGCGTGCAAGCTCTTCAACCATGACATCATGAAAACCTCACACACAACAGCTAGCAGTTTAGTGTACATTACAAACCTGCATGTAAAATCTAGCAACCAGCTAAAAAAATCTGACTTAAATAGAATTAATTTAAACTGTTCATTTTAGCATATTAATATAATGGGCATTTACTGCAGCGTGGTACCAGGCTGTTAGAATGCTTACATTTTGAATTTTAATACAGTGTATTATTGCTAGGGGGTATGTAGACATAAATTCCTCTATTTTGTACTAGTACGCGTATTATGCATTTGGCTCATATTTATTCCACTAAAGGTCTTGTTTCTGTTCATGGTTATGTGCAAATTTGTATTTGTTTTCAGAATACTATAGCAATAATTTATATTGTTTGATGCTTCAAGAGTTATTATTGTT
Source organism: Congeria kusceri (assembly GCA_027627225.1). NCBI lineage: Eukaryota > Metazoa > Mollusca > Bivalvia > Myida > Dreissenidae > Congeria > Congeria kusceri. The sequence goes on from CM051040.1 coordinate 26,973,503, forward strand.
TGATATACACGTAATAAACTATGTGCTTTTAAGTTTTTACGTGTTTGTCTAGATGTTTGGTCCTCTGTATATGACTGTAACTCATAAAATAGAAATAAACCATTTAGAGGTCATGACATTGATTTTTGAATTGTTGAAGAATGGAAACAGATTTTTAAAAATGGATAATATCGAACCATATCGGAGTCGCGGTTTTCATTCCTTGGGAAATGACTTCGGGAGTTAACCAGGAGTAGAGACTTTAAACCTCATTTTGTTGCCGTTATCAGAACTATTCGGTTATATGTTGTGATTTGCTATGTTTCGCTTTTTTTTGGACACGCATTTCTGTGGTTTGTAATCAAGTTGTCTGAATCAGACATGAACTACTAAGAACTTGGAGAACTTGCTCTTATCGCCCAATAATAAAATCTTAAAACCCTGTTTCGTGTAAGACTTTATAACGTTGTATTCTAAAACATTTATTTTAACGTGACATCAGATGTCATAGAAAACATAACGAAAGCGCGCGTCACCCAACCGTGACGCTCGAAATGGCGCGCTAAAACATGATTAGGTATCAATAACACCCTGGATTTAGCGGCGATTTGGATCACCACCAAACTCTTAATCATTTGTTGCCTGGCACATTCCCAACCACCCAAAAAATTCATGAAATTTCTTTCATAACCTTCGGTGTACACTGTTTAACAGCCAGTCTCACAAAATAAACGCCGGCATAAAGCACATACTGATCTCATGGGCGGATGTAAAAATCACGTCTGTCATGTCCTTTATTGCAATTACCTATTGTCACTATAACAATTGTTTTCATAGCATAAACGGATATAACATGCACGCGTTCATTGTACAGATAATGAGTAGATGTTCGTATTATATATACTTACAACCGACGAAGACAGCAGGAAACACGCACTCGAAAATTCCTAAGGATACGATTAGTGGTCCCGGTGTTGAAAAATACAGGATGTAAACGTGTCATTAGCAGAAGATCAATTAACCGGTATTTATAAGTACGACATGAACTTCAGTGATGCAGTTATAAAGAATGTTAAAACCCAAATCTAAGTAACTACATGTATGAATATATGTGTTTGAATGTTATTTAAATCATGTATCGCCATTTTGGAACTTCCTCGGCCCTTCAGTAGTACCATAACGAGACAGCGATCATTCTTTCCATACGCAAATATAACATGCTCCCAGCGGATTGTAGGTCATCCGGTTCAATTGAGGCCTTTTAGACCCAGCTAGCAACATAATCTAAATGTCCACTTAATATTTTAAAATTCACCGTACATAGTTCAATCTGTTAGTTTGTTTTTCTTTTAAATGCATGTGTAACTTCATTGGTACAATATTCAATTCGTTGATTGTTGCCAGTATATGAAGAAAAAGAAGAAGTAGGCTTATTAATCGAAAATACGCCAATTAAATTAATCTTCATTTCATCAGAAAAGTAAATATAGATGCTGTCATCCCGTTCGTAAAGTGATGAGACGAGAAAGACATCCGTTATTTATGCTATCTATGAACCGGTTCAATGTCAAGTAGTTTAAAACAAAACATATGGTAGACGCTTAAGTGGGCATGTGAGAGTGAATATTGTTCTTTTAACATCAGACCAATCAGAATCGTTTTTACTGATCACGTGGTATAATGTACGTAGCGTACTTCATGGACAATACGGTTCGAAGACAGGCCGGTTGATGTATAGCATCACGAAGGTAATTAGTTGTTACATGTATTTTTCTAATATTAAATTTATTTAATTTTTGATTTTACTGTCTATACTTTTATTAGTTAACCATTTGTGCTTTACAGCGGCTACGTAAAACGTAATTTGGCACACGAAAAAAACTCATAAAATTCGCGTAAATACATTCTGACAATTTCAACCTGAGAGATTCATGGAAATAATGTGTACTTCCGGGTGTTTAATTTATGAAAATTAATGATAGGTTGGTTGTATATAAGGAATTTCTTTCATTCAGTTAATATAATATTACATAGTTCATTCAGTACAAAGAAATTAGAGAGATGATAAAAAATAATGTCGATTTTTTTTTTCATATTTTAGACATATAATTATTTCATAGAAACAAGTACATTAAAATAAATTGGAATATATATTGCATCAATAAAAATATCAGCGATTTTACTCTTCTCCGTTAAAAATGGCAGGCATTTAAAATGAGTCACTACAGGCAACCCGGAGCAGGTCAATTGGAATTCAATGACGTCGTTAACGTAACATTTGCTCTAGGGAAGATTTGGCGCGAAGGAAATGTTCTTGTTTTAATATTATTATTTCACTATTATTCCATATTTTCGGATATTTTAATTACTTTATCTTATCAATGATTCTTGTGTTGGGATCTCCGTAAAGAGGCATTTCTCATCATGGTCTTGAGGCATCATGGTTTCGCTTACAAAGCGCTTTATGGCGTTTTGAATACCAATATATACAATATTTTTTAAACATTCTGCATTTTAAGTATGCCTGATTACATTACACATTTAGCATATAAACGTGTATAATGTTGACATATGCATACATTATTTTACTGAATCAAGAATGGAAATACCAGTTAGAAATATTTACAATAAAGTAATATTTACGTCTTATTTTAAATCAGCATGTACACTGAAAATTCAAATAATGATGTAATTTGTCATTGACATTTGCTACTTATTTCTTACTTATAACCAAGTATTAACAATGGGGAAATAAACCAAGCGAGACATTTCGCATAGCTGCCTGGCCATTGACTGTCCGTGCTGATCAAGCTACTTTAAGCTGATTGACGTCGTCATTGTCACATCTTTTTCTTATCCATTCATGTCTCAATGCTTACAATCCCATCTGAACATTCTATTGCACTATGTGAAAACACGTGCCCTACTCAAAAACTGTATTCTACGCGGCTTGTTAATAAAATCAAATGTCTGCATAGATAATGAATTTACAAATATCTTTACTCGATTTCATTACCACCCGAATTTAGAGTTGATCTCACAATTACATTTTTTCTCAATAGACGTTGTGCATCGCCGTCATATCAATATTGTTTTTATTAATAGGCAATCTTAAAATGAAGCCAACTTTTGGTATGATGTCAATGTATGTTTGTCTTACATTATAACAACATTCTTTGAAATAAGTGTACTTATTTCGTACAGAATTTACGATCTATTTACTTGTTGTAATGCAAATAAATGGCGTGCTCCGCTTAACGGTTACCATGGTTATATTATCACATAGATCAGGTGCGTAACAAATTAATTTCACAATATTACTTATTAAACATGTTCCATTTGAATCCCGAATCATTTTGATATAGGTTTTATTCAATTAAGTTCATTTAGTTGTAAACAATATAACAAGTATACGTTATTTTTGAACATCCCACGTATGCATACACAAAGTATATACCAAGTTTTCAAGCACGCGAGTAACAGGTCTAGAGAAATGTTTATGTTGTTAAGGATAATATTTTATCCCGGCTTCTATTTTTATTTTGCAGGAGAACAAAGTTTTACGTACCGTGCCATTTTAGTTGTGATACAAATATTGAACAGAAATAACAATGGCAAGTAAAGAATTCGGTGAAAATTACCAAAACCTGGAAGTGGAGACTTACAATTACGCCGCAAGTTATTTCTGCAGTGTAATCGTACCAGTATGCTTATCCTTGTGTGTCTGTATACTGACGATTGTTTTCCTGCGGATGTTTCATCTCACTCGAAGTAATAACACGACCAAATCTTCAAATACTGATAATGCAAAACGTCACATAAGATTGAATCAAGAGACGTTCCAAGACAACACAGATGATTCGGTAACAGATAGTGCAGATAAAGTAAAGTTGAAACTAAAGGAAATGGTGAACTCTCTGAGGCAAGACATCGAATATTCTCAACAAGATGTGACCGAACGTATAGATGCAGCGGTAATGGACACAACGAGAGAAGCAATATTTACAGTTAATACAGGAGTTAATTGTCTGAGACGGGACATGGAATCTTCTCAAATGGTTGTGGCAGAGCGTATAGATACAGCAATCATAGACAGTACGCTAGAAGTAAAATCTACAATTAGGACAGAGGTAGAAATGTTGAGGCATTCTATAGAATCCTCCCAAATAGAGTTGACGGATAACGTAGACAATGCAGTTGTAGATGGAGTCCGTGAAGTTAAATCTGCTATACATACAGGGCTAGAATCAATGGGTCGTGATATTAGACGGGTCCAGAATGAGTCGAACGCAGCCTTACTTAATGTGGAACGTAACATCATATCGCATATGGACTTGAAGTTTGAATGTTCTGAAATGAAGCAAGAGGATGACTACGCTCAAGATTGTGAAGGTATAGTTTTTGTCGTTTAGTAGAGTTATACAAATTGTACTGGCAGAAGCGAGTTAAGTATAAGAAATACGTTCATGTTCCATCTTTATGCAAATCGTATGACTAGAGTTAGTGACTCATTATGTGTATTAATTGAGAATTGAATCGTATTTTTCTGCATTTCATCGGTGTATGAACTGTCGGGAAAATTACGCCAAATTAATTGTAATTCTTATAATTACAACCGAAAGTGGATATAAACTTTTATTTTACTGTCTAAGAGCCGCAACTGAGGTGTAGCCTCCGGCGTAGGAATCCCTGTTTTAGTTTCGGTTTCATTTTCGTCGAACGGCATTTCTAATATCTAGTCAGACATTTCAAAATCGCTGTGGATCATTTTGGAGTTGACTTCCTGGTAAAAACAGTTAAAATTTCCCAATATGCGTTAACAATTTAATCGTCTGCAACTCCGGCAACCGATAAATCAGTCATTTTGTTTACGAACGAAGGTGTATAGCCTCTAACTATTTTATATGTCAAAATTGCCAATATTTATTCGGAAATCCATAATCTTACTTGAAAATAAACATTAGACCTAGCACAGACCTAGATCATTTTCAACTTCCTGCAAGTTCGTGGGCAACTTTTGATGACGCCATGCGAAGAGGCCGTTCTACTGATTTTCGTGTTTTGATACAAGTACGACAATTTTTGTATGTCCTTGTTTGTTTTCTTTGATTTTTGTGGTTTTAATGAAATTAATACTGATAAAATGTTTATTAACAACTCGAGGGCTTTTAATAATTAATGAATATCAGACACAAATAACTGCAATAAACTTAAATAACATGGTATATTTATCTGTCAATGTTTTTTTTTACTCATAATTATCTTTCATAAGTCAGGCTGTTCTTCGGCTTACACTTGCATAGAATTCGGAACACGCGACGTTGCGTCATTCAAGAGAAAATTACGTCATAATTTCGTCCACGAACTTAACGGATGCCACGAACTTGCCAGATTAGATGCTACATCATAAACGTTCGCGCAAAACAATGACGTCATTTCGCTAATAGCGAATGAAAGCAAACATCGTACATTTTCACGCAAAACAATGACGTCAGTTCGCAAGCAGAGAATAAAAAAGTAGTACGGTCATGAATAATAAAGAGGTAATTTGCATACGCAGCCGGTTCTTCGAGGTATGAATGACAAGTCACGTGGGCGGATTATCCAATCAGAATGCAGCGTTTACGTGAAAAAGCAAAAAATTATATTTATTCGGTAATAATTAAAGCCGCTTAAGTAGCAAACGTTTCATATAGGATAAATACCATGTACATTGTATTTTATTTCTTTATGACATGACAAAACATAAATATCCGTTTGTGGAACCGAAGTTTTGTTCGACCACATTTAAGAGTTTTGTATTTAAATTCAGTATTTTCACTGTTTATGCAAAGCAGACGGGGGTTACTGAAAACAATGCGTGTGTTTCATCGTTCATAAATACATGTGAAAAGAAATAAATATTGAATTAATTTAGGAATATCGTAAGTGTTTCATCTACGTTCACTACGACTTATGTAAATTGAATATTAGTAGAAATGTATTTGTTGTATGCACTCAGTAAGCAATTTTCCGGCGTACAGTGTTTAATAGAAAACTATATGTATAAATATACAAGATATTGCCATTCCATCTACATCATATGAACAACTAAAGGTTGTTTTTTTATATCTGATTTCAGAATTGCTTCGGCGTTTACAGCAGCATTACCTGGATACGTTATGTCATGTACCAGTGTCCCCATTGGTTCAAAGTCACGACATGAAAATTTTGGATTTCTTTGTACCTCAGTGCGTGAAACTTATCTTATATAAGAAAGGTGGAAAACAACGACAAACGCTCCTAGTGAACACTTATAGAGACATATTTTGTTTAGGTAACAAGCTTCATCGGCGTGTGTTCATTCAAGGCGAACCGGGAGTGGGAAAGTCCACATTTATAGCGAAGCTCGTGCTTGACTGGTGCAGAGCAGACTCAGTCTTATCACAGCATACCATGGAAACTGTTTCATTTTGCGATGTGAAAACCTTAAAGAATTTCAGATTTCTCTTCCACATCTCTTTAAGGGATTCAAGAGAGCAGCGTGAAGTTTTGGAAATGATTAAGGAACAGATTATCGACAGAATCTATGCGGGCGAAAGACGCGAGAAGGCGTACAAACTTATTGGCAACATTTTAGAGAAAGAGGTGTGTTGTGTGGAAATGGATGGTCTAGACGAGTGGACTGATTTTAAGAAAAAACTTGCGGTACCTCTAGTGGCAACTTGTTACGCCCAGTGCACTGTATTGATAACCACGAGGCCTTGGAAAATGGTCGACGAGCGTATCAAGGATTCCCATGTTGACTGCCTACTTGAAATTGAAGGCATAAAAGAACCAGATAAGCTAATCGAGTTGATACTCACGAATCTACATCATGAGGAGCCAATGAAAGGCTGTGTGCAAGTTAGTGAGTATATAAATAAATGTAACATGGCACAATTCTTAGCGTCACCAATGTTGATTACCTTACTTGTTTGCTTGTGGAAAGACAGCGTAAAAGTGAATGGTTCAATTTGTGAAATATACAGTAATCTGCTGGACATCCTGTTTAAAAAGGCAAACGATAAGATAGGATATTTTCACTCGCCCCCAGCCCGGTGTTTTACAAATATGAGTTATTTAAGACCAAATGTCGCCATTGTTGATGCGCTAGCTAAAGCGGCGTTTCACTTCCTGTTTGCAAATGAAACGGAAAAGTCCCTAGTATTCAGCGAACGCGAATTGTTGGCATATCTGACCGAAGAACAGAAGGAATTTTCACTAAACGCGGGCGTCCTGTCGGAGAAGAAAAGTTTCTCAAAGGTTTGCAAAAGTTCAAAAATATCATTTCTTCACGAAACAATGCAGGAATTTCTAGCGGCATATCATATAGCAAATACCCCCAACGAAATTGATGCCATATTGAACCTTCTGTGCAAAAAACGCTATTGTGTAATCGACATGGAACACGTGTTCACATTCCTTTGTGGGCTCAACGTACAGGCTGCAAATATACTGTTGTGCACACTGAATGACAACGACGTCAACACAGACATAAGCCAGAACAGAATTGCACGCTCATGTCGATTTCATGTTCAGTCAGAATATGATCTTAAATATTTGCTAGAGGAGTATGACAGTCGTACAATATACCAGTGTTTACAACAACTAGTGATCATAGCAGGCTATAACGAGGCCAAGGCTAACGGACACGAAGACATTCACCTCTTTTTAATGGCCTTTTTATTCAGTGACAACCTGAATGGAAATGAAACAGCAGCTCTGAAGGACTTGTTAGTAGCAAACAAGTCCAATGTCCGTTCCCTCATCACAGACAATAACGCATTGCAGATTAACGAAGTACTAGAGGTCCTGATATGTTCAGCTCGTTGTATTGAGACGTTTTGTTCATCCGGCAGACCCGAATTGTATGAGGCGTTGGGGAATACAAATGTGCAGACTCTGGCTCTCACCAAAGCAATTCATTCAACTCATCTCTTACGAACACTGCAGAGTCTTACCAGATTGGAGTATCTGATTCTTGATAATTGTAATATAATTGACTCAAATGATCTCACATTTCCTCCTTCATTGAAAACCGTAAGACTGAAGAGCTGCAGATGTTCTCCCGACGGACTGAGAAGTCTGCTGATAAACCTTTCAAAACAAGGCCATCTCGTGAAATGTGAGCTACTTCAGTGCTACGTAATTTCAAGAGAAGATCTGAAACTGATAACATCTCTGTGTTCTCAGTCGGCCATGTCGAGCGCAGTAGATTTTCTTAAATCGTGTGACATGTCTAACATTCATCTGAAAATTTCCAAGGATAGCCCCGGGCTGTATGACGTTTTGCGTGATACACGTGTACGGATTTTGACGCTGGACGATGCCATAAATGCCTCGATGTTATCACACACAGTACCATCGCTTACAAATTTAGCAGAACTTCGTATGGTCAGCATAGATTTCGATCGTTTCGATCTCCAGTTTCCTCCATCAATAAAGTTGATTAAGTTTCAGCGTGGTTCGTATTCTTCGGACTGGTTATTAGGCACATTGTTAAGACTTTCTGAATTAGGCCATCCAGTGCGTTGTTTGCTGTTTAACTGTACCGTGAAGTCACGTGAAGAAACGGATATGACAAAACGGAAATCAGACGACCGTTTCCAAGACCTGCCTAATATCAAGTTAGAGGTTAAACGATTCTCTCTAGAACTTTACGAAGTATTGCGCAATACATATCTGCGAAGTCTGAAACTTACAGATGTTCTTAAAGTCTCAAGGTTGTCGGAAACATTAGTAACTCTCGCGAGGTTGGAACATCTGTGTTTAGTAGCGACAAACTTCGGCCGTTCCGAACTCCATGTGCCTCCATCTGTGAAGTTAATAGACTTCCAGCGATGCTCGTTTTCTTCTGTTTGGCTGTTAACTATGCTGGAAACCCTCACTACAGTGGACCATACAGTGCATTGCATATTGGATTCTTGTGTAGTTAAATCGTCTGAAGCCCAGGAGCAAACTGACCTAAGTATGTCAAATTTGAGGTCCAAAGACCTTCCCTGTGACATTTCAAATATCAGATTGGAGGTTAGGAAAGACAATGCCGGACTGTTTGAAACACTGAGTGGTATAAATATAAGAATGCTTATGCTAAAGCATGTTAATAATTTTTCACGTGTTGTTCAGACATTACCAACTTTCTCAAAGTTAGAAAAACTTTATTTAGTAGGAGGGCATTATGCCAGTTTTGATCTACAACCACCACCATCGATGCAGCTTATAAAGTTTATACGTGCATCATGTCCTTCAGCATGGCTTCGCAGGGTTCTAGTCAGACTTTCTAAAATAGACCACCATGTGAAGTGTTGTCTCTCGGAATGCGTCGTGAAGTCAAACGAAGACCTTAAGCAAACAGATTCAGCCATTTGCGACACAGTACCAGAAATATTGCCAAGTTATATTTCTAATATTACGCTTGAGGTGACTACGGACAGTCCAGGACTGTATGAAGCATTGCGTGGTACGAGTATTCGGAGTCTTGCAGTCGGTGAATCTGATAATATCCAACTGATGTTACATACAGTACCAACAATATCCCAGCTGGCAGAACTTCATGTTACAAATGCTAAATTATATCATGTAGCTCTCGAACTGCCTTGCTCCTTAAGATATATGTGTTTGCAGCAGTGCTCATTTTCTTTCGACTGGTTGCATAGTTTCCTTATAGATCTGTCCCATTTGGACCATTATGTGCGATGCTGTCTCAAAGAATGTGTTGTTAGCGAAATCGGTGACAACAAGGTGACCGTTGCGCAGTTTTCTGCTACTGTAAACTGTGATTGCAGCATGGAGGTACAAAAAGCCATCCCCGAATTATATGAAACATTGCGTGAAACGGGTATAAAGGTTGTAACAGTGGACGAAGTTGATGCTGTATTGCCCTCCTAGACTGAAACAACCACAAATGATATAATAAAACAGAGTTCGTGTACAAGCAGCTGTTTTTATAAACTGTTTTGTTTATGGATGAATTAAAAATATGATTTTGGATAGAGAATAAAATAACTTAAATTGTTGAAAGTGATTGCCATGTATAACTAGTGCATGTATCCTCAATAATCTGAAAATATTACGGTTATGTTATTTGGAGTTACTTCGATATATATTATAATCTCTGTTTAACAACAAAACTTGTCACAAAACGTACACAATAATTATTAATAAGCAAATATAAATGTGTTTGACACGTCGGTCTGTTCGAATTATAATATACTGGATTTACAAACTTCGCCAGTATAGTTATTAAACAGTATTAGTGAATATAGTATTTAAAGTTTTTGTCATCGAGCTTTACCTGTTGACAAAAACATTTGGAAAAGCATCTTGCAATGTCATAACGAATGTTCCTTAAATCTAGAGGGCCCATTTATGTAAGAAATTAATGTACGTACGTTACGCAGTTCTTGTTCGCTATTGGGTCGATACTCTAAGGAGGCACGGAAGAGCCGTTTAGACTTAGGTCTACGGTTTGAGTTCTGATCTCTTACTAATATTGAACTGTTCTTTGTAACATTTATACTATTATTCTAACTTGAAGGTGTAATACCAGAATATAATAAGTAATGTTGGATTCATATAAACTTACTGTGTATGTTTTGTATTTATGTTATGTGCATGTATTTTATTTGTACATGCATTGTGGTTGCATTTTATTAAGAACTATTCAGAAGTACACCCGGCTACCTTATTCTGTAAAAGATTTTCAATATTTAAATATGTAGACTGTGGCAAACGATGTACACGCCGGATTAATATTCGTATTACGTTTACTTTATATTGTGTAATACAACACTTATAAGCAGAAACGTTTTAGATATTATTTTCTTGAATGAATACATTTTAAAATCGCCATTTTCTTATAAAAATATAAGTTTATTTTATCAAAACATGGAGTCCTCATTATTTAAACAAGTGCTGAATGTGCCCTGACGCTTGCTTTTTACCGTGATACATACTACAATAATAATGCTTATGTCCACTGTTGCTGCATCTTATAAATGTTTATGTATTAGATGAACTTTGTATTAGATAAAATAAACTTGCTTCTGAAACTTGATGTGTTGCCTTAATAACTGCTCAATTTATAACAAAAACGAGACAAATATTTATTAACACAAAGAATCTATAAGCTATATAAACATTAACCAGGTTACATACACTAGGTTAAATAATATGGAATACAGTCGCATTAAAAGAGGCATAGACAAACCTACCTACCTGCCTGCCTGCCTGCCCGCCCGCCCGGCGTTGAAATTAATATTGAGATGTAATTTAAATTTAAAAATTACCTAAACAGACGGCCAAAATGATCGGTTACGTGACTTCTCAGACCCCAGATATTTTGGTCCCCATCAATATTAGGAGACTTGTAAGTTATTGGACCCCAGATTTTTCGGACACTATAAGAAAACTTCTCGGACTCAAAAGTTAATTTGAGATAAATTTATTAATTTAAAAATCAAATAAAATTATCATTAATATCTATGCTGTAAATAAACCAAACATACAGTTCCATGTTTCTACCAGTGATATATGAATAACCAAAATAATTTAGGTTAACATAATTGTTATCTGAATTTGTCAAGCCGATTTAAGAAGTTAACAATGTAAGAAAATAATTTCGGGAATGAATTAAAAGTATTATGTATCAGACGAGTCTATATAGTTATTTATAGTACCGGTAATATACCATTCATGTAAATTATCTAATATAATAACGATTTTAAGTCAAATAAGCATGTATGCTGTGTATCCCAATAAAAAGCAATAGTCCGAGAACATTCAGCGAGTTTTGAAATATTAAGACTTTATTTTTGATAACGCAAACATAAACATTCATTAAACTATGACGATTTAAAATTATATCAGTAGAAATATGATATTTCAAGGGTTCCTGTGTATAATTAGTACTGCAAATTGTGTATTCATGCTACGCGAATAACAATTTGACGGATTCCGAATCTTCTTTCATAACATTTTGTCTATTGAAAATGTAACATCTATTTACAGATTAAATAATATCTACTGGAGAAGTTGATAGAAAAATGTAATTAGTAGTCGTTAATAAATCGTAACCACAATTTTAATTCAAATTAACAGTAAGTTTACAAATATAAATTTCCTATTTATTTAAATTTTTAGGTTTATGATTCTCTGTGCGCTATTATTGATGCATGTACGAGTATATTAACACAGCTATACACTGTTTCTAGCTACGCGCGCTATTTGTAGAATGACACTACTGTTTCTGGAATGTGAAGGACTCGCTAGTATCACTGGGCTACATGGAATGGCAACTCTGTGAATGCGATTTATGAATGGGAACATTGCATAATTGCTATTTATAGAGCGTAGCGCTTATATAAATGTAGGCTAAACAAAATAGTTATTTCGTTACGTGAATGAATATAGCATTCTGCTTATGGCATACAATGAGAAAATACGTTTCATTATTAGCCTCAGTTCTAGAGTATATGTCGAGGATATGTTTATAACTTCATTTTAACCGCTTATGTAAATGTTTAATCCTCAAAAGTATGCAACAGTTATTGGTATAAGTTAAACCATTGTTTGAAGTTTGATTCCCTGAAATTAGAAAATTTGCCCAATTCTATTGGCATTCAATTTTCCCGCTGCATAATTAGCACAAGAAATCTAGGTCAAAAGTGATCTTAGACAGCTACGCCGAAAAAGCTATTTCATATATTAGTAGGGCCTACTTTCGACCTCCGGGAGATGCCCGATAATTTACTGGTATCTAACATGAATTTTCTTGGGCCATTTTGAAATCAAAGAGGGCCGACAGGATGTGCCGCCATTTTGAAATCAAACTAGCGACACCTAAAGGTCAAATTACACCAAAACGGAAGTCACATCCTCAGGGTTACATGCTGTCAGTTAGATAATAAACACATATGGTTCAGCGTATAATACATATGATTTTTAAAATACAGTTTAAATGATATGTTTTGGTATCAATTTAAAGGTATATATGTACGAAATAAGAAAAAAAGTTTTGTTGGGGCACTACTTTGTTCTTAATGGTTCCCAGCTTCATAACTTTTGGCCCATGTATTCATGCACAAAATGGCAGCCTCAATGCCGGTGTTTATTCTAAGGTAAATATTTTGAGGTTCAAAAGGTTATGGCCTTATCTTTCCAACGATGTATGGTGATATATTGAAAAGTAGCTTGGTCAAGGTGAAAATTGAGCTCAAACATTGTATATTTTATATGTAACAATGAAGAAATTTATTTGCGCATGCGTAACCTAAAGAAGTTGGTCAAACGGTCCCAAAATAAATCGGACACAATATGATCGGTCCCTTAATTATTCGGCCCAACTCAAAACGGTCACCAGGGAATACGGTCCCAAAACAAAACGGTAACATTTTAAAACGGTCTCAAGTCAAAAATATAGTCCCAAAACAATACGGTCCCAAATGGAAACGGTCCCTAGACAAAGGCCAAGTCAAAACGGTTCAAAGTCAATACGGTAACAAGTGAAAACGGCCAAAATAAAACGGTCTCAAATCCACAATCAAACGGTCACCAGAAAACGGTCACGAAACAGTAACCAGTAAAAACAGCCCAAGACAAAACGGTCACAAGTGAAAACTGCCCAAAGACAAAACGGTCTTTCTAACATTGAAAAGAAAAAACGACCCAAAGTCAAAGAGGTCACCAGTGAAAAAAGTCCCAAATACTAAACGGTCCCTATTCAAAACGGTCCCAAGTCAAAACGGTCAACCGTGAAAACGGTTCCAACTCGAAACGGTCCTTACCCAAAATGGTCTCAATTCAAAACGGTCTCAAAGCAAGACGGTCGCAAGTCAAAACGGTCACCTGTAAAAACGGTCCAACAACAAAACGGTCACTAGTCGAAACGGCCACCAATCAAAACGGTCATAAGTCTAAACAGTCGCAATTCAAAACGGTCAAATGTTGAAAGTCCCAAAATTAAATGGTCCCAAAACAAAACGGCTCAAACTCAAAACGGTCACCAGTTAAAACGGCTCAAACTCAAAACGGTCCCTTGTCAAAATGGTCCCAAGTTGAAACGGTAGCTATTCAAAAAAGGACACCCATGAAAACGGTTGAAAACAAAATATTTTCAAGTCAAAACGATCACGAGTGGAAACGGCTCAAACTAAAAAAGGTCCGTTGTCGAAACAGCCACTAATAAAAACGTCCCAACAATAAACGGTTGCAATTCAAAACGGTAAATAGTTTAAACGGTCACAAAACAAAACGTTCTCAAGTCAAAACGGTCACAAGTGAAAACGGCGCCAAAATCGAAACAGTCCTTTCTGAAAACGGTCACGTGACAACACGGCCACCTATCAAAACGGTCCAACTTAAAACGGTTACTAGTCAAAAAGGACACGAGTGAAAACGGTCCCAAAACAGTCGCTGGTCAAAACTGTCACCAGAGAAAATGGCGTCAAAACGGTCCCTAGTTCAAAACGGTCACAAGTCCAAACGGCCAACTACAAAAACGGTCACTAAACTAAATGGACACGAGAGAAAACGATGCCAAAACATAACGGTCACTAGTCAAAACGGTTACAATAAAAACGGTCCAAAAATTAAACAGTCGCAAGTCAAAAGGGTCACGAGTAAAAACGGCGCCAACTGAAAAGGTCCCTAATCAAAACGGTCCCAAGTTAAAACGGTCACATGTCGAAACGGTCCCAAAACAAATCGATTACCAACTAAAACGGTAACAAGTCAAAACGATCCCCAGTCAAAACGGTCAATAGCAAAAACGGTCCAAACACAAAATGGTTTGATGTCAAAACGGCCACCAATCAAAACGGTCCCAAAACCAAACGTTCTAATTCAAAACAGTCACCAGTGAAAGCGACGCCAACCCATTAAGGTCGCAAGTCAAAACGGAAAACAGTCAAATCGGTCACAAGTCAAAACGGTCACCAGTAAAAACGGCCCCAATACAAACGGTCTCGATTGAAACGGTCCCAAGTCAAAACGGTCACGAGTGAAAACAGCCCCAACTAAAAACGGTCCCTGGTCAAAACGACCGTGAGTCAAAACGGTCCCAAAACAAAACGGACTTAAGTCAACAGGGTCACCAGTGAAAACGGCCCCATCTAAAAACGGTCGATTGTCAAAACGGTCCTAAGTCAAATCGGCCAGGAGTCAAATCGGTCACACGTGGAAACGGTCGCAAAATCAATCGGTCACCAGTCAAAACGTTCCAAAGTCAAAACGGTCACCAGTCAAAACGGTCTTAAGTCAAAACGGTCACGATATTAAATCAGCGCCAACACAAAACAGTGTTGTCAAAATGGTCCCAAGTCAAATCGGCCACAAGTTAAATAGGCCACCAGTCTAAACGGTCCCAAAACAAAACGGTGTTATCTCAAAACGGCCACATCATAAAACGGTGCCAACTAAAAACGGTCGCTAGTCAAAATGGTCTTAAGTCAAAACGGTCACCAGTGAAATGGTCCTTTGTCAAAATAATCCCAAGTCAAACCGGCCGTGAGTCAAATCGGTCAACTAGTCTAAAATTCTTAAAGTCAAAACGGTCGCCAGGCAAAACGGTCCCAAGTCAAAATGGTTTACAGTCAAAACAACGGTCCCAAGTAAAAACGGTCACCAGTCCAATCGGTCCCAAAACAAAACGTCTTAAGTCATATCGGTCACCAGAGAAAGCGGCGCCAAAGCAAAGGTGCCGCAAGTCAAATTGGTCCCAAGTCAAAGCGGTGAGCACTGAAAACGGCCCCACCACTAAATGTTCTAGATTAAAAACGGTCCC
This sequence comes from Congeria kusceri, assembly GCA_027627225.1. NCBI lineage: Eukaryota > Metazoa > Mollusca > Bivalvia > Myida > Dreissenidae > Congeria > Congeria kusceri. Next base: position 26,989,284 of record CM051040.1, read on the forward strand.
AAGTCAAAACGGCGCCAAAACGAAGTCAAAACGGTCATCAGTCAAAACGGTCGAAAGACAAGCCGGCCACGAGTTAAATCGGTCACAGATCGAAACGGTCGCAAAACTAATCGGTCACTAATCATATCGTCCCAAAGCCAAAACGGTCATCGGTCAAAAAGGTCATCACAAAATGCTTACCCAAAACGGTCGCTAGTCAAAATGGGCCCAAGTTTAGAGGTCGCGGTGGCGTAGTGGATATGGTTTCCGCCTAGCGATCGGGAGGTTCCGGGTTCGATCCCTACTCTGGGAGCGTACTCAAGATCTCCCACAAAGACACCAAGTACTGGTTCTACCCAGGAAACGGACTCGAGAGTGTCTCAATAAGCCTTAGGCTTTCGATGCAATCGAGCTAAAATAAATAGGTTTAAACTTAAAATAGGCACCAAGTCAAATAGGTTTAAAGTCAAAACGGTCAACAGTCAAAACGATCTGAAAACAAAGCGGTCTTAAGTCAAAACGGTCTCAGTGAAAACGGCGCCAACCCAAAACGGTCACTAGTCAAAATGGCTTCAGTTCAAATAGGTCGCAAGTGAAAACGGTTCCTTGCCAAACGGTCCCAGGTCAAATCGGTCACAAAACGGTCACCAGTCAAAACGGTCTCAAAACAAAACGGTCTTAAGTCAAAACGGTCACCACAAAAAGCGGCGCAAAACCAAAACGGTCTCTAGTCAAAATGGCTGACATGAAATCGGTCACAAATCAAAACGGTCACAAATCAACTAAAAACGGTCCCTTTGCAAAACGGTCTCAGTGAAATCGGTCATACGTCGAATCGGTCCCAAATTAAAACGGTCACCTTTCAAAACGGTCACAAAACAAAACGGCCCGAAAACAAAACGGTTGCCAGTGAAAACGCCCCCCCCCCCAAAAAAAAACGGTCCATTGCTAAAACGGTCCCAAAAAATGGTCCCAAGTCAAAACGGTCATTAGTCAAAATGGCTCCAATTCACATCGGCCACAAGTCCAAGCCCCAATTAAAAACGGTCCCTTGCCAAAACGGTCCCAAGGGAAAATGATCGCAAGTCAAATCGGTCCGAAAACAAAATTTTCTCAAAACAAAATGATCCAAAAATCGTTTGAAAGTCAAAACGGTCTTCAGTCAAACGGTCCCAAGTCAAAACGGTCACCAGTCAAAATGGTTCCAGAACAAAACTATGTCAAAACGGTCACTAATCAAATCGGCCACAAGTCAAATCGGCCCCAAGTGAAAATGATGTAGATTGAAAACGGTGCCTAAAGAAAACGGTCACCAGTGAAAACGGTCGCAAATCAATACGGTCACGAGTGAAACGGTCCCAGAACAAAACGTTCACAAGGACAACGGCTCCAACACAAAACGGTCCCAAGTCAAAACGGTCACCAGTGAGAATGGCCCCAATCTGCACGGTCACCAGTCATAATGGTCCCAAAAAAACGGTCCCAGAGTAAAACGGCCACAATTCACAACGGTCCTAAAACAAAACCGTCACCAATCAAAGTGGTCCCAAGTCAAAACGGTCACCAGTCCAAACGGTCATAAGTCAAAACTTTCCACACAAAAAATGGTCCAAAGCAAAAAAAGTCAAATGGCGGACCTGACGTACAGTAGTTTTGCTGGACCTAATTTAAGATGGCCTGATGTATTATAGTTTTAAACTGTTGCATAATCTATCTTATGTCGGTGTAAAATGTAAACCATTTCTGTTTTAACACTATTTGAACACTTCATATCAAAATTATTCAAATTGTATATTGAAATCAATAGCAGTGCAAATGTGACAGTCTCCTTCCACCTATCCTATCACTAGCCTCTCTCCCAAGTCTCCCATCTCTCTCACCAACTACCAACAACGTAAATGCAGAGAGTGTCACATCTGCACGCGTCTTGTTATACTGTTTTTCTCATATTCTTTATTCTGTTATTATAGTTCGTATTATTTTATATAAGGTTTTCTCCTAGGTCGGCAGGTTTAGTTTAACAGTCAATCTGTCCCAAGTCCTGTCAATCTTACGGCAACATTGTTTTCTGTCGTTCATATTAAGCGTGCGAAGTTTTGCGATTAATTACATAATTTAATACGGCGATTCAGTGCTCCTAGAATCATGAGAATGCTTGTTTGAACTTAATGACTCAAATAATTTGTCAGGAAGTGGGAAATAGTGTTTGGGAAATACAACAAACAACCACAAGGATATTAACAACAACAACAACAATCAGTCAATCAATGCAACAACAGAAATTGTCAATATCACAACAACAATTAATAACAAGTATAATAACATCATCAACTGTATGCTTGTTCAATTCGCCCGACTGCCCATGTGTCCGTTTTGCATTTTTGGAACCTGAAAATAAATTACTATTCTTACTACACCCAGTGTGCCACACCGGTTTATTTAGACAAATATTCAATTCTTAGCGAAAAATATATATATGTTAAGTTTCAGAATCCGAACCATGAACTGATATATATAAATTCCAAAAATAAAATATATTTCAAATTTACAATGTATTCTTAATACACGCAATCGGATTAAATTGCTACATTGTTTGCAGCGAAGTAGGTAGCAGCGACTAGAAAGTTGTCACTTTCGGAAAAAATAAACCAAAAAGAGTACACATGTTCTTTGCATGTACGACAAATAGACATCTTATTACCGCAAAATTATGTCTATTTTGTATAGGTCTACGAGAATGGCTTATGCACCTATCAATATTTTCCCCCCGGGGGCGGCGGGCAGACCTTGGGGAAATTGACAAATGTTTTTTGGGGGGTCTAATTCCCCACTATAGAGCCAAGCATATTTGTCTTAATCCCCTCAGTGGGAGATGCTATATATCTATCAAATGGCCCGGCGCATATATTACCGGGATCTAAATTCCGACCAAAGTTAATTTCCCCGGGACCCAGAATCATTCGGCATGTCAAATTCCTGCCTGTCGGGAATCGCTTGCAGTCTAAGGTTCCCTGTATGCCCGCCGCTGCTCCCCTGTGGGAAAACATTGATAGGTGCATTACACTTGTTGGCTGATTTCAGGTTCAGGTAACAATAATCTTTTTCAAATTGCTTTAAAATTACATTAAATATATAGTTTATTTGAAAATAATTTCACTTTGTAATATGGTCCACGTTCCATTTGAATGAAATAGTTAAAATCTTAACCACTGAAATTGTCGGATAAAACACGTTTCAATGTGGATTTTACGGTTTGCGTTCACAAAAATTAAAAATAAGAAGCAATTGTCTTATCTTAAGTAGAATAACAAGAGCACCACCTGAGGGTGCGACCGCTCCTCTAATGTCTGTTGTTGCAATGCATGCGAAGAAAAGTGCAACTAAATGAAAAAAAAGGGCCATAAATTAATCAAAATGCATGACAGAGATATGATTTTATGTCCTACGCATTCATTTTGATCATACTGAATAACGTTCAATAGTTATAAACAAAAGTAGAACTAATCGAAACAAAATACCGAGAAAAATTAATTTTCAATGTTAAAAAAGGGCCATAAATTAATCAAAATGCATGACAGAAGCATTATTCTATCATACGCATTAATTTTGATCATTCTGAATAAGTATACCTGGCTATAGGTTCAATAGTTATCAAGAAAAGTAGAACAAATCGAAACAAAATACAGAGAAAAAATAATTTTCAAAATTAAAGATGGGCCATAAATTAATCAAAATGCATAATAGAGGTATGATTTTTGTCCTACGCATTAATTTTCATCATACTGAATAAGTATACTAAGCTATAGGTTCAATAGTTATCAAGAAAAGTAGAACTAATCGAAACAAAATACCAAGTAAACATAATTCTCAAAGTTGGAAAAGGGTTATAAATCAATCAAAATATATGGGAGAGTAATAGGTGTGTTCTACACACACTCATCCCACCATACTGAATAAGTATAATAAGTATTGAGGCTATAATTATATTCAATTGTTTTAAACAAAACTGGACCTAACCAAGATTTTCTAAGCGAGAAAGGGCCATAATACAATCAAAATACATGAAAGTGTTGTGGTTCTTGTCCTACACACACACACACCTCATACTTATTAATAACATGTATACCAAATAATATGGCGAAAACGTAAACGAAAAAAAATACCTCAACACATTTTAAGTTGAAACAATCTCAATAACCAATCAAAATGTATTACAGAGTTATCTGTTAGGTCCTACACATGCATCTTATCATACTGAATGAGAATACCAACTATTAAGTTAATAGATTCATTTGTTTTAATAAAAATGGACATAGACGACAACCTTAACCAAGAAAAATGATGTTTTTAAATAAAAAAGTGCTAGAATTCAATCAATATCCGTGACAGAGTTATGGTTCTTGTTCTACACACTCATCTACTCATGCTAAATAAGTATTCCAAGTTTGAAAGTTTCTATAAAAGGGAACCTTAACGAAACACTTAACGAAAAATCTAAGTCGCAAACGGGTCATAATTCAATCAATATCGTAATTTGAAAGCAGCTGGTGAAATAGTTTTCAAAAAGTGTCCTAATTCAAGTAAAATCCATAATTAAATTACTTTGAAATGCGTTCTACTGTAATTTAAATTAAAATCATTGCAAATAAAACGTGGACTCGTGTATAAACATGACCTAAACTGAATCGTCACTTCCGCGAGTAGCAACGTACTACTCTCCTTGGACCCGTCTTATTAAACATCGTTAGGCATATTTACCTTACGATACAATTTTCGAAGAAGCATACATGCTAAGCACCAACATCTTGGATTACTTTATTTCAGTAATTCTATTCATTTCCTTTGTATCTTTCACATGTCCTTTATTTCAGGAACATACTGATCATAAATGTATAGTTTTTAACTACAAAATTCAGTCGTAACTTAAACTTGTCGTAAGAGGCCCTTGTCCTAGAGATTTTACCTTGGTCTGTGTTCACAAAGCTTAACTTACGTTTTACTTTTAAAAGCGAAAATTTCAGATCAAATATTAAGAGTAAAATGCAATTAATTTTATTCAGGACATGATAAAATACAAACATCTTGGCAATATTTGTTCGTTTACAATATTTTTTGGGGAAAAAACACCACCAATACATGAAACAGCCACAGACTTAATGAATTTTATTACTTTAAGAATTTTACTTAAGTATTCACTAAGGAACCTTGTGAACACGGGCCCAGGGGCAGTATTCACTAGGCATCTTAAGTAATTTCTGTAATATTTTCACTTAAATACAAAACTTGAATGCATTATATTTCTTTACCTAATAAACCCATGCATATGTTGTTGATATTTCTGAAATAACACTTTCAAAATGATGTTATGTTAAAGTGGTACTTAGTGCTGAATTGTTTCTTTATGGAATTATACAGTTGACACAATTTCCAAATTTAAGGATAAGGATAAAATTTAACTTAAGATGCTTCGTGAATACCGCCCCTGGTATATTAAGTTCAAGCATATCCGAAAGAAATAACTAACCTTTGGAACCATAAGTTGCTCGGGTCAGTGACAGTTTCCGTTGTTGCTGGCGAACTCTCGAAGTACCGGAAGTTACTGCGGTCTCTGCACGGTAGGCGCCGGAAACACCGTGTGCATGTCTGTTGTTGTGCACAGGTCCTCGGACTATTAAAATATACATTTTGTACAGAAAGCGCTGTAAAATAATATCCCCGAATGTTTAACAACCGCTTGATGTTAAACATGTTTAAAATAAAACTTGCATTTCATTAGCATCTGTCCACCCTATAGCTATCCTGATAAAATTCAGTTTCCTTATTAAATAAAATTGTTGCGATATTAATGTCTAAATTAATATATGTTTTATAATAATATTTTAATTAAATCCATAACTGATTCAAAGCACGATAAAAAGCGCCAAGTTATATATATTTCCATTTCCTTGTACAACAGAACAATCATATACTGAACATATCAATTTTGTAAATGCATTTTATAGTATTGTACGATTCGTAGTCTTTAAAACTGTATAATTTTAAAACGGAATTGCTTTGATTAAATATTTTAAACGGTAAATTTCAAACATGTTGCTTATTGTTAGAACATTTAAATTGCTCACCAGTATACCAAAGCAGCTTGACTCGCGATACTGTCTTTTGAAAACCGGAACCGGATGTGAGTCTGGTTTTCGGACGCATGCACAATCATGTCCGATTTTGTTGCCAAAAGTCCACGTTGTTACTCGCGAGAAACATGAAACAGAAGAATGCCCCCACAATAATATTTGAAAGTTACTAGACATAAATGATTGTAAAATTATAAACTATTATCGAATATTTATAAGTGCGTTTTACACATTTAAAAGTCGAGTGTTTGTTTCATCTAAATACTTTGTAGTTGAATTATTTGCGTTCCTTCAAATAGATTGTAAACATTGACAAATCATTTGAAAATACTTCATAAAAAGTCAATCTTTATTATTTAATTTATTGGTAAGTAATTTTTCTTTTGTTTTAAAATTTAACTAAACGGACAATTTTATCACCCATTTATGGATGACCATGATGAAATGATGGGGGCGCCACTTCCACCACGTCGCCATGGTTACCCATGCATAGTTACGATGAATCCAACTGCATTAATCACTTGATAAATATCTAAATGTTGTCAGAGTATTTGAAGTGTGTTTTTCAAACGATCAGTCAATGTTCGAAGGGAAATACGCAAAATAACGTAATTAACTATTGTTAACGTTTCATGTACATTAATGAAAATAATTGTATGAACAAAAAATCTACTTAACTGCAACATGTGGGCAGATCCGATGAATGTGGTGAGGACCGGAAACCGTGAGCAAAGTTCCGATGAGGACCGGAAACAGACGGCATGTCACCACGTTGATAGTTCCGGTGATTGTCGATGATGACCACGTAAACATCGATTATTTATCACTAGGAAATGTCCGCTGATTGTCTGTGAATGACCGGAAACAGGCGACATTTCTTCAAAAGGATAGTTCCGGTGATTGCCGATTATGACCAGAAACAGTCGAAACCTAGCAGTCGACAATAAGACACTTTCGGTGATTGTCGATGATGATCGTAAACAGACGATGGTTTTATTTTATCACTAGGGCATTTCCGTTGACTCTCTGTGAGTACAGTTCCGGTGATTGTCGATGATGACTGCCGATGATGACCGGAAATAGACGACATGTCACTAAGAAGACATTTCCGGTGATTGTCGAAAACCGACGACGATAGTGGAGAAATGATTGCCGATGTCTTCGTGCAGTGCACCATCAACGTAAAACCTCAAACGAGAATTTTATCATTTTATTTGTGTACTCGCTTTAATGTTTCATTGATTATGTTTGTACGTAATGTGAGAAAATCGCTTTATTTGTAGGCCTACTGTGCAAGCATGTACTTACCTTAAAATGAACAAAATTACGCACATAGACTTAGCTAATTCTTTTCCATTATATGTATGTTTAAATCTAGTCACATATTCAATGCGAGCATTAATATAAAATATAATCTTTATAAATTTGCTTTCTGTTTTGCTATAATTGAAACATTATTTTCAGTTTATGAACTCTGAACGACCTATTTATATTTTCTGCTTTGTTTCTAGTCTTGTCAGCATTGGGTTTTGCTTTTTTATTCACTCTTCTTGTTCATGTGCATTGTTGCATTTTAATTTCTGAATGTTGATACAAACTTCTGCGATAATCAAGGTAAATGAATATTTATTTTGATCAATGTTTATTATATAATAATGATAATAATAATAACAATAATAATAATAATAATAATAATAATAATAATAATAATAACAACAAACTTACCAGGCTTTTGTAAAAAAAAAATCCTGACAATTCCTCGTTTATCACTCGTTGCACACGTCTGTTCTTAACCTTGTATTTTTCCGCACTAAAAACCCGCGCAAAATCCGAATATCTGAGAACATCTCACGCTTTTCATTATGCTCGAGGAAAGGCGGTTGAGACAACGGATGCATCCAAACATTTAATTGGTCCGAATTCTTATCGTTGATATTCGGTGATTTCCGATAATGTTCGGAACGCACTTTTTGTCGAATCCTAAAAAGAAGAACGAGGAGCACCGATGGTAAATGGTTACGAAAACTCACGACTGACCGCGGCTGATAGCTAGCTGAGTCAACGAATGCGAAAAAAGAACGCAAAAATTGTATGTATTGTATCTCATTCTGTGATGTAAATTCCCTTTAAAGTTGGGTAATTGCTTAACTGTATCCACAAAATGCAATTAAAACTGGTTCATTGGATTTAATAAATAATAATAATTATTATTATTATAACGATAATTTATAAGTTATATCAATCAATTTATATCCTAGGACAGACAGAGTGGTTTTTATGAAAACTATATTTATTGGTCTTCATTTGATCAGAGTTAATTCTGTTAATATGCATGTATTCGCTTCACCTGTTCAGTGAACATGCACATGATCTTCCTGAGTGGCTAGTGTCCGTATAAATGTTTATGTTTAAGTTCACGGACGCAATTTTAAAACTTCAGTCAGGAAATTAATAGCGTTATGTATACTTTAAGGCTCTTCTATTGTGTGTAACCTTTCACCATTAAATAAGGCACTATGTAACCCGCAACAAAATGATCCCGGTCAAAATGCACCAATGAAAATTTCCGATAACCGCTTTCAGAATGCAGCGAAAGCGCCATCTATTACTGGTTACAATAGACAGTTTCTCTGTTGTGTTACACGTTGCATCGTTAATTCATATTCAATGAATCGTTTTATATCGAAATAGTTCATATTCATGAACAAATAATTTGAAACAAGCCGCTGCATGAATATCGCTTTTCCGCGCCGTCCGTTCATTTTTTACGGAAATCAGCGAAGTTGAGACGGAAGTTGCCGAAGCAATGTTTAGAATGGCGAATGAGTAATTGGAAACAAAGATGTACCTAAATTATGGATTATTTTGGCATTTTCTGATATTTTAGCGATGAGCTCCACAGACCAGTCGGGAGATTCCTCGAGTGACAGGGACGTGGAATACTATTATCGCCCAGGTATACTTATAAACCGAGAATTAAGTCTGCGAGTGAAATTAATTTGCAGGATTGATGCTGAGTTAGATAAAAGTACCACGACACCGGTTCCAAAATTTGTTTTAATAATTGTTCGATTATTGCTGGTATTAAGAGATATGGAAACAAGTAAATGTCCCCAGTATTTAAATAACATAGTTTAATAATAGTTATTAATAACTTTGCTTTGGAAGTTATTTGGATGATATATTTAACTGACATCTGAACCTAATGGGCTTGATAATTGATTGGTTGTGATATAATGCTCATCAACTTTTTAAGCAAATATCAATTTAATTTCAACAATTGAATTTCATGATTTAAACTGTGAAGACCAATATCTACTCACAAAAAACATTTGGCTGTAATGCAAATTTAAATAAATAAGTATTGTTCAATTACTTTTCTTATACCAATTCTTAACTTGAATCAAATTTTACTAAACATTTGTAACATCATCGACAGTAATGGACAACTGATTTCACTTGGCATAAAGTTTGTAACTTGGTAGCTGGAAACATTATGTAGGGTGAGTGGGTAAGAACCAGCCACCTGGTTAGCTCAGAAGATTGAGTGCCATGTTAGTGTTCTGGTGGTCATAGGTTCTAGTCCTGCACTGGGCACAGTTTTCCTCTCAGATTTACTTTAGGCCAAATAAAAACATAGTTCTGTTTCTGTTCTCCGGCACAAAAAGTAAGGGTAGGTAGGAAGGAATTTTATTTTTTAAATTTTTTTGTTTTATGATGGGGGATGGTGTGTGTTCCATATAGGTGTGTTTTCAGATGTGACATACAATACAGATGAGTAATGCAGTGCTCCAGCAAGGCCAAAATGACAGGCGCAGCGCCCTGCCGCCCTTAGGCCCCGCCCTGCCGCCTTTGATCATGCCCTGCCCTCTTTAATCTTGGCCTTGCCTTGTCTGTAAACATGTACTGCGCTGCGTGCATTTAATCCCCTGTGTAATTACTGACCGATGAAACCCATGTATACATGTGTATTACGTCACTTATCTCGTCTTTGATCAGAATAAAGCTATCGCTAATTTTGCCAATCTCGGCAACCAATTTTGTCACAGGACGTATCTGTGCACAAATTAGTCAATGTATATGCAGCACGTTTCCCATGAGGTGTCTGTAACCTTGCAGAATTTGATGCGAATTTCTAAAAAAAACACGTTTTTCTCATGGAAATTTTAAAAATGCATGTCAACAATGTTACATATTTGTTCGCGTCATTAGCAAGTATTACTGAAATCGACAATGGGCAATTAAAGATATCGTTTACGAATAAAGCTTGTTGAACCCACATATCGTTCTTACGTTAATAAACATAAGTTAAACACTTACCATATTATATTTATATAATGGTAAGTGTTAATCCAATTTTAATTATCCACCCATAGAAAATCACAAGTATTCCAATATTAAACACAACGCATCAGATCGCAATTGCACGTAGTTTTCAATTTACGGCACACAAACACTGAAACTTTGTATGTAATTTTCATGTTTACGGACTAGACATTTTAAAGTCTTGAGCAGTAACTCGTTGTCCGGATCACATCAAAGGTGTGTTTTGCACTTCGGCGTTCTGTTTAATTGAAATTGCGTCAAAGAAATTTTGGTATTATTCAGAAAGGGTCCACGGGTAAAGGCCAATGCAAAAGTCTGATTGTAATAAACAATCAAAGTTTTAGCAGTTGGAATTAATGCGTCAAATTTGATTTTAATGCAACTCAAGGTATTTTTATGTTTATATACCTAAATAGCCGTTATGAATGTAAGATTCTTACATTGATAGTCAAAGCGTGACTGCAAATTATTGTTACCAAAAATTATTCTGTTGCACTTTAATATTAATTATATATCTCTATGATAAAATCATGCTGTGCTAAAAAAAGCGCAAACTATTTGTCAACTCCAGCGACGTCACGATATGCTCGTGGGAAGCGTGCATGTGCAGTTGCTGTTTCACGCAATGTTTCAAGTATATTTTTGACCAGAGCCGTGTCCTGTAAAAAAAGATCGTGTTAAAAACTACAGATGTGCCGTAATGCCAATTTAAGTATAAGCTCAAAAAGAAAGTATGCATTCAAAAATCTATTTCATGAAGCGCGCGCAAGGAGTGCATACATTTCTTGTACAAATTACATGACGTTTTTACTTTACTGATGTGTTCACAGATTGCAAAATCTTTATCCCAAACTGATCGACCAACATGCTGACATAACTGCCTGTTCAAAGTTGAAAAACTACGGGTAAACAACCATGTATTAATTCAAAGGCAGTGCCCAACTTTTCTGAAAACAATACCCCTGAAATGAATTTTAAACAAATTAAGGATAAAAGTAATTAGTGCGACTGAAGTACCTTTGATGCCAAAAAATTCCCTTAAAAATCTTGTTTAGTAAAATAAGCGAAAGAAAAGTTATCGGTGGAAAGAAAATTAAAGAAAATAAACAATTTTTTGGGACCAGAAATACGTTGGGTAGGCAACAAAAGTAAAGGGTAGGTAGGGAGACCAGAAACTGGACTTTTTTAAATTTATTTTTTGCCTTAATGGTGTCAGGAATATATGGCAGGAGTGCCTGGATTCGGCCTAAAAGGTTAATTGGAGGAGGAGTGTAGTGTGCGTGGGTAAGAACCAGCCGCCCGGTTAGCTTAGATGTTAGAGTGCCATGCTAGTGTTCCGGCGGTTTTGCGTTCGAGCCCTGTACCCGGCACACTTTTCCTCCAGTCCAAGATTAAGTTTAGTTGCACCCTTTCGTACCATTGATCCAAATAATGTTAATAGGAATGCTGCAACATTCTGGTTCTATGATAATTTTCTGTACTACATGTATATTATTAAACCGTGTTTAGCTCGCAGGGGCCTATACATTATAATAAGAGATAGTTCACGTGCAGGCACCCATGGTTTTGCCTAGCTGCATCTCCCCCCCCCAAAAAAACAACAAAAAAAAACAAAAAAATAACAACAACAATGGACCCTTTAATTTCAGGGCGGATGTAAAAGCCTGATTGTTAAAATTTTAATTTAAATATTTATCCATACATGTACGTTGTATTTTAAATGCATTTAGCAAGCAACATGAAAGTAAATATTTAATTGATTCAGTGTCCATTTTCTTGATCAAGATTGGATGTATTGATAAAATAAAATATAATCTAACCTACCACACTTGCTTAACATCTTATAAATGTTAAACACAATAAATAATTTGCTTGAAAAGAAACTGTAAGGGAAAGGAAATGTAAGGGAAAGGAAATTACCAGTTTTAAATATCATTTACAAAGATATAAGATCTGTGTTGTTCAAATTTGTTTTGAAGACGATGCTTGATTCGTAATTATTTTACTATTATTTTACGATTTATTTAATTTCAATCACATACTTTATGATACTTTAAATTCCATATTTTGATGTATATAATTATTATGGTCTTATATTTCCCACGTCTTTGTTTTGCTCCCAAAACTGTGGTTATAATAATTTATAATTTACAAGAATCTACAGCATTCAGTGCTCCAGATACGAGGGGTAAATGTACATGCAGACTAGAATTTATGGGGGTAAATGTACACTCAATCTAGAATTTATGGGGGTAAATGTACACTCAATCTAGAATTTATGGGGGTAAATGTACACTCAATCTAGAATTTATGGGGGTAAATGTACACTCAGTCTACAATGTATGGGGGTAAATTTAGAAATGTATTGCTTAGCTTGAAAGTGCAAAAGAATGGAAATGTGTCATAGTACCAGTAGATGTTTCAAGACGATAATGAAATCTTTTTAAATAAAGAATTTCTACGCATTTACATCGTTAGCAATCAGATATTTATTTCTGTTTGTACGAAAAGAAAACTAAAATTTTGTGCGTTAGTGTACACCCAGATTTTATCTTATCTGTGTATTTTGTGATTTTTCCATGCATGAATTATTCGTGTACATGATTTATCAGGTTGTCTGAGTATTCCGCCCAGGTCCACTGGCATCAAAGCTCCAAACACTGCCTCTGTGTCTCATCTGAGTATTGCACCCAGGTACCCTGGCATCAAATCTCCAAACACTGTCTCTGTGTCTCATCTGAGTATTGCACCCAGGTCCCCTGACATCAGAGCTCCAAACACTGTCTCTGTGTCTCATCTGAGTATTCCACCCAGGTCCCCTGGTATCAAAGCTCCAAACACTGTCTCTGTGTCTCATCTGACTATTCCACCCAGGTCCCCTGGTATCAAATCTCCAAACACTGTCTCTGTGCCTGAGCTGAGTATTCCACCCAGGTCCCCTGACATCAGAGCTCCAAACACTGTCTCTGTGTCTCATCTGAGTATTCCACCCAGGTCCCCTGGTATCAAAGCTCCAAACACTGTCTCTGTGCCTGATCTGAGTATTCCACGCAGGTCCCCTGGTATCAAATCTCCAAGCGCTGTCTCTGTGCCTGATCTGAGTATTCCACCCAGGTCCCCTGACATCAGAGCTCCAAACACTGTCTCTGTGTCTCATCTGAGTATTCCACCCAGGTCCCCTGGTATCAAAGCTCCAAACACTGTCTCTGTGCCCGATCTGAGTATTCCACCCAGGTCCCCTGGTATCAAATCTCCAAACACTGTCTCTGTGCCCGATCTGAGTATTCCAACCAGGTCCCCTGGTATCAAATCTCCAAACACTGTCTCTGTGCCTGATCTGAGTATTCCACCAGGTCCCCTGGTATCAAAGCTCCAAACGCTGTCTCTGTGCCTGATCTGAGTATTCCACCCAGGTCCCCTGGTATCAAAGCTCCAAACGCTGTCTCTGTGCCCGATCTGAGTATTCCACCCAGGTCCCCTGGTATCAAATCTCCAAACACTGTCTCTGTGCCCGATCTGAATATTCCACCCAGGTCCCCTGTTATCAAATCTCCAAACGCTGTCTCTGTGCCTGATCTGAGTCTTGCACCCAGGTCCCCTGGCATCAAAGCTCAAAACACAGTATCTGCGCCCCCTGCCCTGAAGAAAATGAATAATGCTGTTTAAAAATACCTACCATCTGTCTGTATTGTCATAGGATGTTTGTGTTAACTTATTCAGTCAGCCTCTCTGGCTTTTAACAACTAATGTCATTTTGTTTTTGCGAAAGAGAAACATTGGAGTAAAAGAGGATTTTGATTGGAGCCATTGTAACACACATAAAAAATGTTGCTATTAAAGAAAACAATTGATAGTCTCATGTTGCATGTATCAGTTGTCACTTTAGGAGTGAAAGGTCTGGAGTAAATTAGGCTAAACATTTTCTTTTGTGTTTTGGGCAACATGACCCTACCTTGCAAAAACCCCTCGACCCTAAAGTTTTAAGCGACAGTTGTTTTCCATGAAATCCGTATTTGTCAAATTCTATGTAATTTTCAATGTTTTTATACCGAAATTGTTTTTTTTTTAAACTCGCAATCCGACCCTACTTAAATTTGTTGAGACCATCGCCCGAAAAACACAATTTCTTTTTTTGGCCTTAGTAGGATCCATCACCTTGCTGTAGGCAGCTTTTCCCTATGTCTGCATCACAATTGTGCAAATCCGCATCTGCAAGAAATCGACCAAGTTAAAAACAAACAATTTTCGTGTGTCCTCAGTCCACATTCACAAAGCACATCCGCAAAAGCTGTCTGCAAGAAATCGCTCTGTAAGCGATTTTATGCAGATGCAGACATAGTTTTGACCCGTGAAATTCGTAAAAAAAAATGTAATTGACGCATGGCGAATTTACCTAAAGCATCATAATTACCCGGATGAAATTTCAGTGTTGCGTCATGTTACAACATCGTCTGTCAGTCAAATAATTGCTGCCCTTTTAATTAGCAAAAACAATCGAGTTGGCGGAGCTAATTAAATCACGCTCAGCCAATTGACCGATCATCCTAAAAGCGGGCGGAGTTTGACAAATGTAGACAGTAACTAGTAGTCAAACGGCGATGAACGCGCACGTGCCTAGAGCGCACGCGGGGACACAGTAGAGCAAGTGTTAATTGACTGACAGTAAGAAGTTGTGCTTGCTATTAGCACTTGGGAGATTTGCGACCGTGTATATTGCGTAATTTAAAGATAACAGACAATAAAATGTTTAATTGGTTGGCCCCTTTTCGCGACAGTCGTGTTGGCGAGTATTGTCCAATTAAGAAATGTGAGGATCTCCTATTGTTTGTTTCTTAATTGGTCCACTAAATTATATTTGCTGATCAAAATTACGCAGAATCAGTTAGTTACCCATAGCGTGCGGACGTCGGATTTATTATTTTAAAAGTGCATTTTAAATCGTTTTATTAATATACGTGTACATAGATTGCAAATATGTAGTAAGCCATTGTTCGTATGTTTAAATATAAAGTGTTGTGATAAGTGAGTGCATTCAGAAATATATACGAAAACTGCCTGCCTGAGCTGACAACATTTTCTGCAATTACAATGCAACGTATATTTTACAGTTTTGCAACTGCTTTTTCGGGTTGTTTATTTGTAGTTTAACACTGGTTAATTTGTTCTTTGTCAATAGAAAACTATGCCCATGTTATGTTAGAATAATGAATAATGTGTTGATTGTAGTAACTGTAGTGACTTTGCACTGAAAAACAATGTTCTGTAAAGATGAGTGAGGGTGGTTTTCTCATAAGAAGAGGTGTGTAAAGTATAATGGCTGGTCTACTCTTTCACCTAGGCAGGAAAAATAACACAACACCACCCCTTCTGCGTTCATTTGTGGTCTCATTTGTATGTGGTGAAAACTCTTCGTGACTAATTTAAATAGATACGAAGTTCCTTTCTTATCATCATAACACTCACAGCAAATCACAGGGCCAGTCATTCTGCTGGGGTCATAATCTCGGGAGTGGTCTGCTTAGAGTGGTCTCCCCTGATATGCTCCTGTATACGGCCTATCCAGGTACAGGCTGGGTAGTCAGGTAGCAAGCAGTACACTGATCGGAAATATTTAAATGCGGGCCAGTATGCCCATTACGACAGCAGGCTTAACAAGCTGAACGCAGTTTCTGGCCTCCGATTTGTTGTAAATGTCCAGTTTTGTGGTTAGTGTAGGCATAATAAGTGTTTAAATTAGATGTATATGTATTTTTTATGATGTAACAATGTGTTTCGCATCCAATTAAACCAGATTTTAGTGGTGTCATCTCCATCAAAGCAAATAGCATTATTTCAAGATATTTCTATCTTTTTAAGACATACAATATCCATAACTTATGTTTTCTTTTATATATTAAATGTAATCAACTTGTACCTATTATTTTGTTTAATATAAATAATGCAAAACTGCGCAAATATTCAATTAATCCAGTTTGGCCTGCTTTATAGCGACCTGTATAGCCTGCAGTTAAGTGCTTCCCTACACTGAATTCATCCAGTTTGGTCTGCTTTATAGCGACCTGTATAGCCTGCAGTTAAGTGCTTCCCTACACTGAATTCATCCTATTTGGCCGGCTTTATGGCGACCTGTATAGCCTGCAGTTAAGTGCTTCCCTACACTGAATTGGTCCTATTTGGCCGGCTTTATGGCGACCTGTATAGCCTGCAGTTAAGTGCTTCCCTACACTGAATTCATCCTATTTGGCCGGCTTTATGGCGACCTGTATAGCCTGTAGTTAAGTGCTTCCCTACACTGAATTGATCCTATTTGGCCGGCTTTATGGCGACCTGTATAGCCTGCAGTTAAGTGCTTCCCTACACTGATACCCCTTCCCGCCAAGCTCTTGCTTCACTTACATGATAGGCCACTTGGCTGTTAATGCCAGTGTATCTTAGCTCGTGAAGATTCAGGGAGTGGCCAGGTTTAGGCTCCTATCGAGTACCCAGATTACATACAGTCTGCATCGGTTATGTTTTCTAATAAGCTCAACTTGTATCTATAAATACCATGGAATAAAATTTCAATGCTTAATCTGAAGAATGAGTCAGTTATTTAAAGCATGAATGTTCAAAATTGTGCACATTTTGCACCACGTGTGATTCTTATCAGCTAAATGTATATAAAAGCCATGAGGTAAAATTCACTGCTAAATCTGTAGTTTTCAGTTTCAGTTATTAAAGAAATGAAATATAAGCAGAAACCGTAACTTGCTAATGATAGTAATGCTGGTTTTAAGAAGTAAATGCATAGGCTAAACTTATTTGTAAACTAATTGGTAAATAATCATTACTTTTATGGACACATTTACCAAGAAAAATCTTGCATTAAAAATATCATACAAAATAAAACTACAAAATTAATGCAAACGCACAAACTGACAGCAGCTATGCTGAAATTAGCTGTGTGGGTACGAAATTGATCCCGTGTTCTTGTAGTGGATGTCTGGCACTCGGAATGTTGGAGATTACAATAAAGAGCAATAAAGAGATGAGTAAAGATAAACAAGCCTCATTGAATGGTTCTCCCACATTTGCAATAATGAATCAATAGTGTTGTATTCATGTTTTAGCAGACCCGTCCTGTTATTGCTGGCTGATATATGATAGAAGGCAGGCATTCCAGTGTCCAGTTTACAGATATGTTACCAGTGTTAAATGTACAATTTCTGGATGCCACTGTGTCTCTAACCTGAAATGTTATAAGGCGTACTTGTTCATGTTCTCATTCAAAGGTGAAGGCTAAATATTTTCACCAAGCCAACTACATCGTATTTGTGCTAGTCAAGCTAATTTGAGGCTGAAAATTTGCATGGGCATTTGTACTCCACTGGGTGTTTGGCTTGTTGGTTAGGATAACTTATGCTAATTGTTTTCAAATAATTCAAAAGGTCAAATTATTCTCCGTATGTCGTCTGATGACAATAATATTATTGTAGAAGGTCACAGGGCATATAAGGGAAGTCCCTGTAAGTTCCAAGATTGCACCAATGTCTTGTAGTGCAGGTGTTAGCAGTGCAGACTAGTTTTGTTGAAGTTAGTCTTCAAAGATCCCACTGTGGATAGAGTAGGACATAAGAGAATTGGCAGCATATATTAGTCCTATGTTTATAGCTGCAGGTGTTTGTGGACTAAAAGAAGCACATATTGGTCCAAGTATATTATTTACCAAGTTTTGTTTTGTGCAGATGGCAGCAGTAAGGTAGCAGACATTGTTTCAAGAATTTTCAAGGTTATACCAATGTTAATTGTTGTAAGTGGTCGCATGACGGATGGCAGCAGTCATTATTTCAATAATATTCCCAAGTTCATACCTACAGATTTCAGGTAGTTATTGAAAACAACCTTTGGTCGCAGTGGTGTAGTAGATATAGTAGGTATGCTGTCCGCCTAGCGATCGGGAGGTCCTGTGTTCGATCCCCATTCTGGGAGCATTCTCAAGAGCCTCTCAAAGACACCAAGTACTGGTTCTACCCAGGAAACGGACTTGAGAGTGTCTCAATAAGCCTTTGGCTTTCGTTGGAATCGAGCTAAAATAAATAGGTTTATACTAAATGACGTTTGGCTTGAAATTCGAGTGGTCAAAATGACAATTTAAATCTTCTAAATGCTGAAGTCACGGGATTTTGTTTCTGCATTTTGTAAGAAGCTCTGCAATGGAAATTTGTGTTAATAAAGGTTAAGAACTTTGCAAATAAAGCCCTAAGTATGATACAAATGTTATTTTCTAGTGGTTTTGAAGTCGGCAAATAGAAAAGAAGTGCACCATAATGATGCACGCAGACTATTTGATTGAGTCAAAAATGAGTAAAATGTAATTCGCTTGCATCAAAAATCTGGATTCTGAATCTATTGAAATCCTTGATACCAATGGTTGTCTTTTGCAGGTGGTCGCAGGACAGATGGGTTGAAGGCAGCAGACATTGTTCCCATCCTAAGGGAGAGGGTGGCCTACCTGTCTGGTAAGGGAGGGGTTTTCGAAGTCGAATCAGAGATGCATGCTAAAAATGGGGTATGCATTGGGTGGCCACTCTTGAGATTGTTATGTGGTAGCAGTATCTTGTCTGTGTGTTATGTGGTAACAGTTGTCTGTGTGTTATATGGTAGCAGTATCTTGTCTGTGTCATGTGGTAGCAATATCTTGTCTGTGTGATGAATGTTATGTAGTCGCAGTATCTTGTATGTGTGTTATGTAGTAGCAGTATCTTGTCTGTGTGTTATGTAGTAGCAGTATCTTGTCTGTGTGATGAACACGTCTTTCATCTTTATTGTGTCCTTGAACATTCTGTGGTCTTGAGTTCATCATGGTCATGTACATGTTGGTGGTCAAATTTGTCTCGTCTGCCTGTACTGACAATTCTGTTATTCTGAAGTATGACTACAAAAAATATTAACTTCTTCCTTGGTCTGTTTCTAAGCAAGAACAGTTAATAGAAATACCTTTTTGGTAATACAATGTTTTGCTACCATATACAGTTTGACCTGACGTTTTGCTTTAAGTCATACAAGTATCCAAGTGTGTCTATTCATTGAATAGCTTTGTTGCATTTTGGTAACAGTTACATTGTATACATGTATGTATATTTTCCAGTGGTTTACACATTAATGCATGATAACATCGGTCATTACTTACGGAGAAAAATTCAATAAATCATTAATGTCCATGTTTTTTTCACCACACAATGTTATATTACAGGGGGGAGAGACAAGCGGGGCGGTCCGATTCTGACGTTCCCGTCTAACACGCACCCGGACAAACTCAAGTATGAAGACCTACGACGCCTCATGACCTACTTAGCCAGTGTGCCCAGGTAAGCGACCTGTTAAAATGCGAAAAACTGGCTTTTAAATTGTAAATGACATTTTATTTAATACTGGTACCATCCACAGGTACTCAAATATTTGTTAACAAGTGACAAATACAACTCGGTAGTTCTGTGTGTCAACAGTTGTCGCACAAAGTGTCCATTTTACTCCATACAAAGTTTCCATTTTACTCCATTATTTAACTGAAATACTAGGGTTTTTTTTCCTGAAAAAATCTGTTTTAAAATCCAGTGTGTAGTTAAACAATGTAATGGTAATTTTCACAGCATTGTTACTTATCCACGACAGCTTCCTTGTATTGTTAATACTACAGTTAAGCATAATTTACTACAGTTAAGCATTATTTAACATAAAAATGTAGGTGGGCTTTATACATAACTGCGCTTTATACATGACTGCACGTTATACACAACATTTTAAGGTATAGTTTATTTTACTTTTACCAAAATACATATATACAGATAATTTATTAGCCTGAGTATAGCACCAAACCTTGCTTTGTGTTCACAAAATGGTAAGCTTCTCAACTAATCTCGTTGCTAGCGACGATGTGCGGGAGAAAGGCTTCACCATCATCCTAGACATGCGGGGCTCCACGTGGCAGAGTGTCAAACCTATCCTTAAGGCTCTACAGGTGAAATAGGCAGCTTTGTGCTGTTTTATAGAACAGTTCAGAACATTTGTTTACTCACTTGGCCATGCTCGTATGGCCACCATTTGACTTCATAGACAGTGCACAGGGTTTTGCCATGCTTTTGGTGACAATGTGACCTTTAAGAATTTTTTTTTGATTTATCGTTGTTTATAGGCCAATAAACAACAATTTGGAGTTATGATGCATAGGAATTAAATCGCAAGGGTGTTAGCCCGAGTTGTTTAATTGCCACGCATCAGAACGACAAAGAGTTGTTTATTGGCAGATAAACAACGATAATGCGAAAATTATTTCGATTCTAGCATGATTTGACATGATTGTATGTGGAACTACTTTTTGCTGCTCAGAATCGGAACTTCTTTTTGCGTTGTTTAATGGGTAGTTTAACAACGATAATTTTGTTCTTTGTCTATAGACAGATGTGCGAGTATCATGTTAGAATAATAAATAATGCACAGGGTTTAACTATGGTCTTTCAGTGACAGTTTGACATTGATAAACAATACGCAGGGTCAAACCATGCTCTAAGGATGAGTATTTAAACGTAATAAACAATACACAACAATGTACAGAGTTTAACCGCGTTCTAAGATCACAATTTGAACTTGATCAACAATACAAAACAATGTACAGAGTTTAATCGCGTTCTAAGATCACAATTTGAACTTGATCAACAATACAAAACAATGTACAGAGTTTAACCGCGTTCTAAGATCACAATTTGAACTTGATCAACAATACAAAACAATGTACAGAGTTTAACCGCGTTCTAAGATCACAATTTGAACTTGATCAACAATACAAACCAATGTACAGAGTTTAACCGCGTTCTAAGATCACAATTTGAACTTGATCAACAATACAAACCAATGTACAGAGTTTAACCGCGTTCTAAGATCACAATTTGAACTTGATCAACAATACACAACAATGTACAGAGTTTAACCGCGTTCTAAGATCACAATTTGAACTTGATCAACAATACAAAACAATGTACAGAGTTTAACCGCGTTCTAAGATCACAATTTGAACTTGATCAACAATACAAAACAATGTACAGAGTTTAACCGCGTTCTAAGATCACAATTTGAACTTGATCAACAATACAAAACAATGTACAGAGTTTAACCGCGTTCTAAGATCACAATTTGAACTTGATCAACAATACAAAACAATGTACAGAGTTTAATCGCGTTCTAAGATCACAATTTGAACTTGATCAACAATACAAACCAATGTACAGAGTTTAACCGCGTTCTAAGATCACAATTTGAACTTGATCAACAATACAAAACAATGTACAGAGTTTAACCGCGTTCTAAGATCACAATTTGAACTTGATCAACAATACAAAACAATGTACAGAGTTTAATCGCGTTCTAAGATCACAATTTGAACTTGATCAACAATACAAAACAATGTACAGAGTTTAACCGCGTTCTAAGATCACAATTTGAACTTGATCAACAATACAAAACAATGTACAGAGTTTAATCGCGTTCTAAGCTCACAATTTGAACTTGATCAACAATACAAAACAATGTACAGAGTTTAACCGCGTTCTATGATCACAATTTGAACTTGATCAACAATACAAAACAATGTACAGAGTTTAACCGCGTTCTAAGCTCACAATTTGAACTTGATCAACAATACAAAACAATGTACAGAGTTTAATCGTGTTCTAAGATCACAATTTGAACTTGATCAACAATACAAACCAATGTACAGAGTTTAATCGCGTTCTAGGATCACAATTTGAACTTGATCAACAATACAAAACAATGTACAGAGTTTAATCGCGTTCTAAGATCACAATTTGAACTTGATCAACAATACAAAACAATGTACAGAGTTTAATCGCGTTCTAAGATCACAATTTGAACTTGATCAACAATACAAACCAATGTACCAATTCAGTTCTTTTTCTTCAGGAATGCTTCCCAGGCAACATTTTCATCGCATTTATAATCAAGCCAGAGAAGTTCTGGGAGAAACAGCGGACCAGCCTGGGTAGCTCTAAGTACAACTTTGAGGTAACTTGTGATTGCTCTACCTCTTTGTTATGTTTGATTCTTTGCTTTTGAGGTAGCTTATGAAGTATCTGTGCAAGCTTTTGTTTGTATTTCTGCTTACTCCTGTAACCTTATCATGTTTTTTGATACTCATGTTTCTGCCATTTTAAACTTGTTACAATATTTTAGTTTGCATTTCTACATGTGTGAGTACCTTAAAAAAGATATAATTATTCATGTCAACAAAGGATTTAATTGTGAAAAATATTTAATTATAAACAGTTGATGTAACTGTATTGTGTTGATACTTTGCTTTTGCCATCTTGAAAAATAATTCTTTTTGTTTGCATTTGTAATGTGTAAATGACTTAAAAAAAGGTATTTATAATAACATACACTTAATAAGTCGAACTGCATATAGATTTTGCCCAAGGATCTGAATACATATGAGGCATGTTGTGGGAAAACCGGGCTGAAGGCATGTGCTTAAAGTGTCATTCTGGATCAGCCTGTGCAGTCCGCATGTTAATCCTGGACGACACTTTCTGCTTCATGGTGTTTTCTGTTTCGAGGTAGTCTCTTCAAAACATAAATCCACAGTAGGCGGAAAGTGTCATCCCAGATTAGCATGTGCGGACTTAATGCACATGATTTAAGCCCGGGTTTTCCACAGCATGCCCCATATTTAGAAACACGTGACAAACACAAAGCCACATGTCTCAACTTGTCATTGATCAATTTCAGGTTAGCGATTCAGGCTCACCACAGACCTCTTGTTATTGAAAAGTTAAAGCTGCAGTCCATAGAATATAAATCAATATGTCTTAAATTGGCATTAGTTGTAATGAACTTAAATGACGTTTATTCAACTGAAAACTGTTTCATATTTACGAAAGGCATTTTATAATGTTGATGTTTGAAAACACTTGGTACGAATGGTACGTACACTAATGTACATGCTGTTTTACTCCAGAGGCACCACCAGCTATCGCTTACAAATAATTTTGCGATAAAAAGTTACCAAAACGTCATTATTTTACCGATTTCAGTGCGTTTTTTTTATTTTGATCGATAGGATGTCCATTAGAAACGATTTCTGCATTTTCATTTTATTAACATATTTCTGGACAGCTGCTTTAATGGCTAACATTCTCTTTCTCAGACTCACATGATCTCAGAGGACAATCTAATCAAAGCCGTTGATCGGGCACAGCTCACGAAAGAGTTTGAAGGCACGCTGGAGTACGACCATGAGCAGTGGATCAAACTACGACTGGTATACACTCATAGGCTACAAATGCCTATCACTTTCAGTGTTCTTTCACTGTGTAATTGATATGTATCGTTTTTAATAACTGATCAACTGTAATTTTATACGATTTTTGTCAAGGAACACATCAAAATCTGATTGTTTAACTGCAAATTAGGATATGAAAAAGGAAATGCATGTTTTTAAGTTACCATTGGTCAGAAATTGAAGCAATAACTATTGATTTTCTTAAATAATTAATTAATATGCTTCTATAATAAAACACTTTACACAGATAGGTAAAAAGATTGAAAGTTTGTGAACGTTTAAATAAGTGTATAAAAATGAAATCTGTATAGACAAGTTTACTTAAGTTAAAGATGACGAGGGTTGAGTGTGAAACTGTTGTATCTGCTTAACATTTCTATATGAGATTCAATAGTTTTACGCTCAACCCTTGATGAAAGCATTGTGTTATGCTCTCATGCTCTGTGAGCACAGAAATCTGCCAATATAGGTAGCTCTACTTTACAATTGAATTTTCCAGTGATTGTTTACCTCTCATGATCTATCTCCCAATAATAAAGGTATTATTTAAAAAATCCTTATGCAGACTGTTATCTAGGTCACCACCATTTGTTCATTGGCCCATTTTCAACCTTCCTAGAAAATTTCATGCCAATCCGTTCTTAACTTTTGGCGTAAAATATCTTAAAAAACATATAAACCAACAGTAACAATAACATAGTCTTCTTGACCGAGTAATGAAAATGCAGATAAGTATATTTGAATGAAATGTGTGTAGTCAGATAGAAATCATAGCATTCCCCATTTTGTAGATGCTAGAGGAGTTCATTTGGAAGGCGTTGGACCTACTGGACAAGCTGGACGAGCTCAGCAGCATCCTCACGAACCCCGACCTCCCTTCTGACCTCCCGGAGGCCCAGAAACGACTTGAGGATCACAACCACTTGAAGAAGCGGGTAACCATGGCGCCCGTGGAACAATTGGGCAGGGAGGGCCAGTACATACTGTGCAGCATCACGGGCGAGGGCTTTGACCAAGCAGGTACTTGTACTTAAATACTATTTAATGCCCTTGGTGGCTTGACATTACTTGTATTTGACACATTTTCCATTATATACTATTAAATGCCTTTGGTAGCTTGACATTAATTGTATTTGACACAGTTTGCGGTTTTTATAATATTAAATGCCCTTGGTGACTTGACATAACTTGTATTTGACACATTTTCCAGTTTATATACTATAAAATGCCTTTGGTGGCTTGACATTACACTGTACTTGTAATTGACACATTTTCCAGTTTATATACTATTAAATGCTCTTGGTGGCTTGACATTACTTGTATTTGACACATTTTGCGGTTTATATACTTTTAAATGCCCTTGGTGGCTTGACATTACTTGTAATTGACACATTTTCCAGTTTATATACTATTAAATGCCCTTGGTGGCTTGACATTACTTGTATTTGACACATTTTGCGGTTTATATACTTTTAAATGCCCTTGGTGGCTTGACATTACTTGTATTTGACACATTTTCCGGTTTATATACTTTTAAATGCCCTTGGTGGCTTGACATTAGGCAAACAAAAAATTTCTGTGTTTTAAATAATTTTCAATGCTTTTTACCAAAAGGTGTCTTTAAAAAAAAGTTAAAAAAACAACGCAATCCTGACCTTACCTAACTTTTATGAAGCCGTTGCTCGAAACACCTAATTAATTTTTGGGGGCCTTACTTGTATTTGACACACATACTCATATATTTCCTATTAAACACACCCTTGGTGGCTTGCCATTACTTGTATTTGATCCACTTACCTGTACATTTCCTATTAAATGTATATTCCCTTAGTGGCTTAACATTATTATTGTTATACAAACATGTCAGTGGGCCCGGCTAGCTCAGTTGGTAGAGTGCTGGACTGTCAATCGGGGGATCGTGAGTTCGAACCCCAGTCTGGCCACATAACTTGTGTGGGGATTGGTCATGAAATTATTTCTACTGACATTCTCCTCCTACCTCTGATTCAAGTAGGGCAGTTGTCAGTCATTGGCATAAGTATGTGCACTTAGTACTGGTACACCACTTAAATCGGATAAGCTTGCCCAGGGAAAAGTGTGAGTAGGTTAACTGGCCGACTTGATATGACTGAAATACTGTTAAAAACGGCCAAAAAATCCAAACAAACAAACATAGTTGTCAGCAGAGAAGATTTTTAAAGACATTTTGCTATTTTGCTTTAATAGGGACTATATGGTAACTTGGTCTTTTGAATTGGGAAGTGAATTACCATTTTATTATTGTTATAAATGAGTTTAAAAAAAATGTATACCTTTCACTGATGTTCTAATCTATTACATCTACAGCTAAGAGATTCTGAATTTATTCTGTGTTGTTTCCATCTAGGGAGGTATGCAGCAAGGGAGGTAACCTATCACAGAAAAATTCAGTTGCTAAGAAAGTCTGCACTCTCTAGGTAATTTCATGTCCTTCATTGTTTCAGACAGGACCCAGAGTTTGGTTCGTATGTACCACATGTTGTACTACTTTTATAACACTATATCCTTAATACCAATAAGACATTACACGTTCCTTGTGCTCCACGACAGGTCCCGGAGTTCGGTTCGTGATCTCGGGCAACGCAGACTTCCAGAGCGCGGTGCCTCAAATCTCGCAACTTCTGGAGAACCTTCACTCCACCAAGCAGCACCTGAACCAGCTGTGGACCGTGAAGAGGTCACGACTCGAGCAGTGTCTGCAGCTCAAGATCTTTGAGGATGATGTGGACAAGGTATTAATTGATTGGTTGATTGATGGATGGATGGATTGGTTGATTGTTTGATTGAATGATTGATTGAATGATTGATTGAATATGATTGATAGATTATGATTGATTGATGGAATGTCTAAGATTGATTGATTGATTATGATTGATTGATTATATTTGATTGATTATGATTGATTGATTGATTTATTATGTTTGATCGATTGTGATTGATTGAGTGAATGATTAAGATTGCATGATTGATTGATTTATTACAAGCTCCTTCTTGTTGAAAATGTTCTTTAGCCAGATTTGCGTTACTTTGTAGAAAACAGGCTTATTTTTACTAATTTGTATCTTTTTTTTTTAAAGACACCTTTTGTCAAACAGATTTTTCATTGGCCAACTATTCAAATTTGTAGATATTGACTGATTTGGCGAATGGAAATGTGATCCCTGGATTGATCGATTGTCTAATTCATTTCTATTGATTATTAATCTATCAATTTTATATATTTCTCAAATTTTAATAATAGCACGATTATAAAAACATTGTGAAGTTTATTTGTGTTAAGGAAACTGACCAGAATGGTTTGTACAAGCTGAACAGGAATGCTTTCTTCATTGAATTTGTGATGATGAACTTGCTGTAAATTTCAGATGTTCAACTGGATCTACCACAATCGGGACATGTTTCTAGTCAACTACACGGATATCGGCATGTCACACAAGCTTGCTGTAGAGCTGGAGAATGAACATAGCCAGTTCGCCAACAGTGCAGTGGTAAGCCTCCAGGGGCCAGTGTTTGTAACGCTGCTAGAGACATATAGGATCTGACATGAGTTGTCATTTCATATCATATTTTATTAAACGAGTTCAGGAATTTTGTAAGTAAGCGAGCATATGGCGAGCTTACAAACAAATTTCCTGGACGAGTTTAATAAAACATGATATGAAATGACGAATGTCAGATCTTTTTTATCACATGCTTTTAAACGAACAAAATGCTTCTAATTTTACCAAAGCATGTCGATAAATACCAAAAGTTGTTTACTGCATTGACGTCATTTCATGTTGATGACGTCATTTCACCAAAATAACGTCATGCAATTGGTCAGTCAAAAAATATGTAGCCAATGAAAACTCTCAAAATGTTATCTTACACATGTGTAAGATAAAAATATTCGTAATGGTTGTATTACATGGAAAACAAGGTATAGCATGTGATAAAAGCTATTTCTAATGCTTAAAAAACCAAGAATAACTGTAGTTGAATATTTTACATATTATTTTCTATGAGAAATTGAACGGTTTTGGTTTAAAAAAAAGAGTGAATTAACAATAAAATTTTTCTTCACTAGCTTGAAACCACACTGTTTAAAGATGGTTTCGGTAGTTTTTTATGCGCATCTTTTCGCGCATCAGAGGAGTTGATTTAAATCTTCAAAATGTGAAGTGTCTTGACCCATAAATTTTTTTTTTTTTTTTTTTTTTTTTTTTGGCCCCGATCGCCTTCCTTGCCTATCTTTCATGTTCTTTGACTTATTCTGGCCTCCGCTGGTATTGCACATCAGCTGTATTTATCTGTAGTACTTGCATATCTTCATCCGTAGATACTTATGATTTCGGGCCATGATTCAGCATCCTAGTTGTTTCTGGTGTTGCACTGTTTTCGCTAGCAGTCCCTAGCCACAGCTCCACTTAGACTACTTATGTTTTGTCCATTTTACATCCACTTTACATGCACACTGATAACTGTAAGTCACATAATTGGACATGGGAACTTTTAACACTTTTAACACTTCCTTGTGGTCAGTATGATTTATTGTGGTATGTCATTAATATTTATTAAATATTGTATACACTGTAATTATAAACTAGAATCAAATGTATTCATAAATATTGCCATGATTATAGTTGTGTCTTGTGACTCGGTTATTTGTTAAAGTTTGTTAATACACTGAAACTGAAAGTAGTTACACGCAGCGGGAATATTGGACTCGCATATAGCTGTGAACTTGCTAGCTATAAATGTGAAAGTGGTTTGTGTGTAATTTTTACATAGTTATAATCAACTGCTGTTGCTAAAATAAATATATATTATATAGATCTAATAACTTTTTTAAATGTATTGTTATAAATAATGATTGTCATTAGATCCTGTTTTTTAAAGTAAAATATCCAATACACACATGTAAACTTGTTTTTTTTCTTGACCCCCTGTTTTCCTTTTTCTAGTCTATTAAGCATATAATTATGTATTAAATATAAAAAATTCAGGACTTTTCACGGAACATATTTTTTTCTATAGTAAAAACAGGTTTTAGGATTATAAAATGCAGATTTGTTTGCAAAAAAATAGATGAAAAAGCATTTTTGGCAAATATGATATTACTTTTTTCAGCATGTAACGGATGGCTTTCTTACAATAACCCATTTCAACCAATAGAATGCCGTCATGTTTATACCAAACAATGGTCAATACTTTTTCTTTGCTATAATAAAAACAGCAAAAATAATTTCTAAAATGCAGTTATGGGTAGGTCATTAACATGCGGTTTCCAAAAACTCTAATTTGGTGACCTCCATTTTTTTATGGTTTAACTGTATTTGGCATTGAATGATCTGCAAAATATGTGAAAATGAAATTTTTTTATGGAAGGGACAAAAATGTAGAAATCATCTTTAAATGTAACTTTGATTGAAAAGGCCACAGACTAAAGAAATTGTGGTGATTTTAAGACATTTCCTAAGTAAAAAGCACTTAAAAGGTATCATCAACTTGCAAAATTTAGTTAAAGTCATGCAGTTATCTCGTATAATATTACTTGTATTTGAGAGTTTTTATTCCCCATTTCAAATTGATCATGATACTCTCTAATAAAAAAAATCACTGCATCTCATCCTATATGTATTTGACACATTTTTATGCATTTTTGTGTAGTACATGCATACTATGTCTTCATTCCAGAACGTGTATGTGAACATTACGCGGATATTGAGTATGGCCCAGCGACTGTGTGATGCGGGACATTACGCTCAGAATGCTATACGTATCCAGGCTGCGAAGCTGGAACGGGAGTGGAAGAGTCTGGCAGCCGCCCTGGACGACCGCAGTACCGTCCTGAGCATGTCTGTCATGTTCCACAAGAAAGCAGAAACCGTGAGTTTCTTGTTTTTGTAGTTTATTTTGTGGGTCAATAAACAATTTTTGAAATATCAAATTGCCTGTATCCCTGAACACATTAATAGTTAAAATTTTGTGTCATTTGCATAGGCTGCTACTGTGGAGAATTTATTTAGTGTCATTTGGCCATTGAGATAAATGTCAAAATATTTGTTTTGTCTGATGCTGTTTGTTTTGCCAATGAAAACTGGCTAGACAGAATAAGTTAAAAAAAAAAAAACGCCAAACGTACAGAACAACTCACACAACTCACATGTGTTGTAATTATAACAGAAGTCTGTTAATAAAGAAAAGTACTGTTTTAATAACACTTTGCTATCAACTTTGTAGAAAGAAGGAGCCATTGACATCTTACAATGTAGGGAAAGATCTAGAACAAAATAGCAGGGTGCACACTGCTCCTTTTTGGTTCCACCCTGCTGCCCCTCTGGGCTGTTCAACACAGAAATGTTGAATATCTTTTGAAATTTAATATATTTATTTATGTATAATTTAATATATTTTTGCAAATATTCAGTGACTATGCTTAAAAACCTTACTTACAACTATTAGACTAATAGATTCCCTAGATTTAGCAAATGATTAGAAAATGTCAACAGACTGGTCCAGATTCCCACCCTGCTCCTTTTTAGCAGCACCCTGTACCTTTTGTGATCCTAGATCTTTCCCTATAAATAACGCTCAAGCATGGCCATACATGTGTGCTTCAACCAGGGTTTTACATCAACGTTCAATATTAGGGCTGAGGTGGTTGATATTTAGAGGTCCTCTCAACAAAAGTGGGGGTCCCATTCATTTGTGATAGAATGAAGGCATTATAAAATAATGTTTATAATTTTATACAATACATCTATGAAATAATCAATTTTAACACTGAATTGTATCAACACATCAGAAAAATCACGCATCCAATGGGATGCAATTTTAAAAATAGGAGGGGTCCTGACTCACAATTTAGGGGTATTTGAAGCAGAAAATCGAGTCCGGTAAATCCCTGTTCAGCAACAACTATCATACGTTACGTCTGACAATATTACCTAGAGCATGTGTTGGTCTTGCAGCAAGCATGCAAGATTCAGTCAAACGTAACTGATATCCTTGTTGTACATGGAGTGCCTCTGATATTTCAGAACCTAGCACAAACGGCGGGCTGGCGGCGAGCGTGCAGCTATCATACTTCACATCTTACGTTTCAGATTTGAAGGTGGTAATTCAGTTGTGTACGTATGATGACATCGATAGTTATGTTGTGCCATTGTTATTTCAGTACCTGGCACAAGTGTCGGGCTGGCGGCAAGCGTGCGAGAGTCCAAACATCCCCCCGAGCATCGGGGAGCTAGAGGATGCGCTCCAGAAGCACCAGGCGCTCATCGAGACCATCAGTCAGGCATACGCCGAGGTGTGCGGGGACGGGAAGGCTCTTTTAGACACGCTGCAGACGCCCGTGTCGTCAGGGAGTTCCAACTCGCTCACCGCCAAGGCAGACTACTCCGAGGCAGCCGGACACGTGCTGGACGTTGTTCACGAGGTAGTGATGGGTTTCTTTCATTTTAAAGATGATACATATTCTGTTTTGTTTTGTTACATATTCTGTATTAATTAGAATTACTTATACTTCTTTTGCATGCAGTGTTTGTATTTAGAGTATTGGTTAAATACTATAAATTCTGTTTACAAAAGAACCCCTAAAAGGGAAGTAAATGTACAATTGTGACAAAAGATCACTAAAAAGGCAATATCAAAGGTAAACTTTACTAAGAAGCTTCAAAATGCAATAGTAAAGATATATGTTTTAAACATGCTTAAAAAAGCAGTATCAATTGTATATGTTTACCAAATAAGTCTTAAAAGATAAATATACATATAAGCAGAAGTTTTTGCAGTTTTGTATTCAAATTTGCTGAAACTTAATAGTTATGATGTCTTTGATTTTTCATTGTAACAGTCCAGTAGCTAATTATTAATTTCATTTGGTCTTGATGTACTTTAAATATTTAATATAATCAATGAATTTATAATAATTAACAACTTTTTAATTAGGTTTCACATGTTAGCAACTTTCACAAATGTAAACAAACATG
Organism: Congeria kusceri; assembly: GCA_027627225.1. Lineage (NCBI taxonomy): Eukaryota > Metazoa > Mollusca > Bivalvia > Myida > Dreissenidae > Congeria > Congeria kusceri. The sequence goes on from CM051040.1 coordinate 27,021,059, forward strand.
GAGCATTTTCGTTAAAAAACCTGTACAAATAGTACTAAATTATGTGTTTATTTGTTTAGAAATTTTTCTTTAGTGAGTTGTAACATAATGTATGTAATAAAGATGCATGATATAAAACTGTAAATAACCTGGATTTATAGGTGTATATTTTTGTACAAAATTGAAAATATCACAGCATGATTGAATGTTTCTACATAATCGGCTCAAAGTGTGATGTTTGTTTAGGAAAGGTAAGCAGTTTTAGAGTCCAGAACGGAGATAATGCATGCCAGGTGATGCAGGACACCCATGTAAACTTTCCCCACCCACTTCTGTATACAGGGAGAAAGGTGGCTGTGGTCACTAACATACAGTCACATCATTCCCTATAACTATGAAAGTTCCCTAACTCCAACTTAGTTTCAACTTAAAATATTGACCAATGAAAGCAGCTGTAACATTAATTTTGATTGGATATTAATTGAGATAAAGATTACGATAATGATGCCCCCCATCGAAGATGGCGGGTTATCTTTGGTTGCTAATGTCGGTCGGTCAGTCCTTCCGTTGGTCCATCAGTAGACCACTTTCGTTTCTGTTCTCTCAGTCCAACAGTTTTCATCCGATCGTCACCAAACTTCATGAAAATGTTTTTGGGCATAATATCTTGGCCAAGTCCGATAATCAGCCAAGTTGCCCCAGGAATTGTGGAGTTTTGGCTTTTGAATTATCTAGCATGTGACTTTTAGCCATTTTCGCTCTCTTAGTCCTGCAGTTTTCGTCACATCTTCACCAAAGTTCATGAAAATGTTTGTGGGCATTATATCTCGGCCAAGTTTGATAATCAGCCAAATCGCCTCTGAAACTGTGGAGTTATGGCCATTTAATTATCTAAAGTTAGCATTTTTAGCCTTATCCACTCTCCATGTCTGACAGTTTTCATCCGATCTTCACCAAACTTCATGAAAATGTATGAGATCATAACATCATAATCAGGTTTTATGATCAACCAAATCGCCCCAGGAACTGCAGAGTTATGGCTCTTGATTTATCTAACAACATTGGCCGTTTTAGCAGTTTTCGATCTGTATGTCCAATTGTTACTACTGTTTTCATCCGATCTTCATTAAACTTGATATTTTAAAGATTGCTTTTAACCTAGAGGGGAGGGGCTTACCTGTTTACAAAAGCTCTTGTTAAGATTAAGATAAAGGAGTCAAACTGGTGTAATGGATATGGTGTCCTCCTTGCAGTCAGGAGATCCTGAGTTTGATCCCTACTCAGGGCGCTTTCGAATGATCTGTCTCAAAAGACACCATGTACAGGGCCCGTATTCACAAAGCTCCTAAGGAAAATCTTAACTTAAGTTATACGTAAGTCAAAATTTCAAATACCATTTTCTATGTAAAAATCATTATTTTATTACTTAAATATTGTACCATTAGTAGCATTTTTTTAATTCTTAACCACAATAAAACAGTTTAACAGAAAATAAACTTTAAAAGAAATGGCCACAGACTTAAGGAATTTTATAATTTTAAGAAATTTACTTAAGTTTTCCCTAAGGAGCTTTGTGGATATAGGCCCTGGTTCTACCCAGGAAATGGACTTCAGAGTTTCTCCAGCTTTCATCTCAATCGAGCTAAAATAAAAAGGTTTAAAGTAAGATAAAGACTCATTCTGAGTTGAAAATGTTCATGGTCATGGGGCCATATATATATCAATAGGGATCTAACTATCGCATTGTGGGATTGTGTTACATGTCGGTCTGTTAACTGAAATTGAAACTGGTAAAATGCAAAGTAAATGTTTCCATATATTTTGCTCTTAATAATTTAATTTCTATCTCACTAACCATTTTGCTGTCCATCTTCCTACATTTTGGTCCATGGAAAACAGTGTTCATTTAGTGTGGCTGTTGTTCATGTTGTAATATTTTGTTTAACATTCATTTCGTGGGTTTGGTTTATTTGGTAGCAATAATGCACGGGAATCCAGGATTTAAAAACTTAACGTATCATTTATTATTTACAGTTATTTTCACAGAAATTTATGGACATTAGAAGTCAAACTTGTATCCATTATCACCAGTATAGAAAAACAGACCATTATTTTAGCCATATGTATCTGATATTTATGTGTACTGTGATTTTACTGACATCGCAACTTGCTGAAATAGTATTTGAAACCATTTGCTAATAAGCGCATGTGTGAGTTTGACATAAATAAAATGTATAAAATGTTCTAAGAATTCCAAAGCAGTTTTGCAACAGACCATAATTAGTTGAATGCAACATAAAAAATGAATGTATTTATCCAAAATCGTATTTCTAATTTTATATCATAGTTAACATACATTAACATGCATTCCTGTAGAAGAGCTAGTGGTACCATAACACCCACCTGTCTGGTATACCTGGTTGCTATGGCTACCATGTACATCGCAGGTGCTTGTCCACCTGCACCACCTTGTTGCAATGACTGTCATATACCAGAGGTGTGGAAATACCAAAACTGTTAACTTGTCCATGGACAAGTTCATTGCAAATATCTACTTGTGCGCAAGCAAGAGTCATTTGTCTAAATAAAATATAGTCTTTATTCCAGACTTTCCTGAAATATTTTATTAGATCAAAAATAAAACACAATTTGCTATTCATTCTATGATAATTAACTTTTACATCATTTTTACACCCCTGAAATTGTACACGTCCATGGACAAGTAGACAGGAAAAATTTACTTGTCTGACAATAAAATTACCTGCGTCGGGCAGGTTGGGCATAGGATTTCCACACCCCTGTCATATTCCTTGCAGGTGCTTGGCTTACCTGGTTGCTATGGCTATCATGTACATTGCAGGTGCTTGCCCACCAGCGCCACCTGGAGCAGCTCTGGCACGGCAAGAAGGTGAAGCTGCACCAGAGACTCGGACTCAGGCTCTTCCAGCAGGATGTTAAACAGGTATTACATTACACAGGTGTGTGTGTTGTGAATTTGTTTTTAAGTGCCCAAGGATTCTCTCTTATATGGCTATCACCCCCCAGAAGACACGTTAGTCGGGTTATGGGTGATAGTGGTAGATACAGGAGATGACCTTGGGTTCTTATAGTACTGTACTCATGTAATGTCTTATGCAAAAGAGCAGTTTCGAGGTAAGAACCTGCCACTCCAGGCCCTGTGTTCACAAAACAAGTTAAGCCAGATTTTCAGGTTCAAGATGAATTTGAGCCAGATATTTCAGGATCAGGCTAAAAAATGATGTTCACTAAAATCAGGATCAATTTTAATTTTTGGTCAAATATATATTATAAAAACGATTTTAAACTCTTAGCAACGTACATTTGCTGTCCGATATGAAGAATTTAATAAAGAAATAAAAATAATTATGTGATTTTATCAAAAAGAATAGTTATTCCGAAAAGAAAATATGTTATGTCTTCCGCTCCGTTGAGCTACAAAATCAAGATCAGCTAAGACTGATCCTGATCCTGTAATTGATCCTTTGTGAACATGGGGCCTGGAGTGTGAAGCCAGTTTGTAACCACAAAATCATGAATCTGCTACATTACGTGGGTAATGAGCTAAAAAGTTTATATGATACTCTGGTAATATGTCAAACAGGTTATATGACACATAGGTAATATGTCAAACAGGTTAAATACTGCACGGGTAATATGTCAAACAGGTTGTATTATACACGGGTACTATGTCAAACAGGTTATATGATACTCTGGTAATATGTCAAACAGGTTATATGATACATGGGTAATATGTCCAACAGGTTATATGATACTCTGGTAATATATCAAACTTGTTATATGATACTCTGGTAATATGTCAAACAGGTTATATGATACTGTGGTAATATGTCAGACAGGTTATATGATACTCTGGTAATATGCCAAACAGTTTATATGATACTCTGGTAATATGCCAAACAGTGTATTGATACTCTGGTAATTTGTCAAACAGGTTATATGATACTCTGGTTATAGGTCAAACAGGTTATATGATGCAGGAGTAATATGTCAAACAGGTTATATGATACTCTGGTAATATGTCAAACAGGTTATATGATACTCTGGTTATAGGTCAAACAGGTTATATGATGCAGGAGTAATATGTCAAACAGTTTATATGATACATGGGTAATATGTCAAACAGGTTATATGATACTCTGGTAATATGTCAAACAGGTTATATGATACATGGGTAATATGTCAAACAGGTTGTATGATACTGAGGTAATATGTCAAACAGGTTATATGATGCACGAGTAATATGTCAAACAGGTTTTATGATACTCTGGTAATATGTCAAAGCTAACAGGTTATATGCAGCACAGGTGAGAGTGTAGTTAATTTAGTTACGAAAATAATTTTCATTTAAAATACTTTATTTTTTTGTCATGTGCAAAATGAATAACTGTATTTTGAAATGTAAAATAGCATTAATAAATGTCAATTGAATTGATTGCAGGTGATAGATTGGTTAGATAACCATGGTGATGTCTTCCTAAAGAAAAACACTTCCATAGGTCGCAGTCTTCAAAGGTCAAGGGCACTGCAGAAAAGTCACGAGCACTTTGAGTCAGTTGCCAAGGTAATGGTAATGATTGAATGAGGCGTTTCATCGAAAAATTGGGCTTTATCGTGTGCGTCAAGTGTCGTCCCGGATTAGCCTGTCCGCCAACAGTGGATTTATATTTAGAAAAGACTTCCTTGAAACAGAATAATACCACAAAAGCGGAAAGTGTCGTCCCGATACGCAGATGCATTAAGCCCGATTTTCCCACGACATGCCTCATTTATTTTGTGTGTACATTGTTGATGAATGTATATTACAGTTGCATGGTTTTAATGTAGCTCAGAATGATCATTCTGTATCACACATTTTTAGGAAAGGTCTTTTTGGTGTATCTACCAAAACAAGTTTTTATGCCCTCGGCATCTTGATGCTGGAGGCATATAGTGATTGTCATGTCTGTCGGTCCGTCCGTCCGTGACAAGGTAAAGTAAATTTTACCATTTTGTCTTGCACCAACACCGCTTACTACAACACTTTGGTACTTACACAGTTGTTGCTTATGATAATTTCCAATCCACCCATATCACCCGACTTCACTTTGACCTTAACCTTTACCTAATTTGCACTTAGAATAATTCAAATGGGCTGTTTCTTGGTTAACTAGTTTTTACCGTTTCGTCTAGCACCTACACCACTTGCTACAACACTTGGATACTTACACAGTTGTTGCTTATGACCATCCCAATCCAACCATATCACCCAACCTTTTTGACCTTGACATTGACCTAATTTGGACTTATAATAATTCAAAAGTGCCAACACCGCTTACACTTGGATATTTACACAGTTGTTTCTTATGACTGTTCCCAATCCACCCATATCACCCAACCTCACTTTGACCTTGACCTTGACTTAATTTGTACTAAGAAATGGGCTATCCAGCACCAACCGGGGCTTGTGTGTTTATCAAACACAGAATTTTGTTTCGTCTCTTTGCAGTATGTACATATTAGATTAAAAAAAAAATGTTTAGGATGTATTGCAACAATGTTACTGTATTTTTACATGGTCTAGTTGGTATAAGGTCTGGGCTTATATTGTACACATTGTAATAACATTTAAAGTTCAAATTACGTAAAATAGTTTTGTATGTTATTTCAAAAACATAAATGAGAAGCACTCATGCTGATATCAGACATGAATATCAGTATGTATTAAAACATATCTTGACTGAAGAAAAAACTACTTTATATGTTGTATGTTATGTTATAATGTCTGCTAACATGTTTAACTCATGTGTTTAGAATACCATAACCAATGCTGAGAAACTGCTGGCTGCTGCTGATGAATTAGCCCAAACTGGGGAATGTGACCCAAAGGAAATCTACAATGAAGCTCATGAATTGGAGGAAAGAATGTCAAGTTTCCTAGCTGCATTAGCACGGAGAAGGTCGGCCCTGGATATGACTGTCTCGTTCCATTCACATGTACATGCGGTAAGCCTTGGACTAGAATAGTGCGATTTTTCAAATTAAAGTTTCAAGAGTGCCTTTTCCTTGTAAAGGATGTCTGCAATGGAATGTGAGCATATTCGAATGTACAATCAGTGATTACATATTGCATTTCCTACCGGCAACTTCGATTTTCGGTGCAAGGATTTTCAAGAAAGTGTATTATCTTCTGTCAGAAATTGTGCAACATTTTTATAATTCAGAAGAAGCAAATATATATTAACAACAGGTACACCCGCTGTGAACAGTGAAAAAAGTAGAATAACCCCTTGATATTATTGTTATGATGATGATGATGATGATGATGATGATGATTGATGATGATCATAATAATAATTATTATTACTATTTGTCATCGTCATTAATATAAAAATAGTAGGCAGTGGAAATAGGTCTAATATTTTAACAAATGAGAATTAATAGAAGAATAAGGCATGGACATTAATGATTTTGTTTAATTTGTATTTGACTTCCAGTTGACATGCTGGTTGGAAGAACTGCAGAGTGAGTTACAAAGTTCTGAGATAGCTGACAATGTAGAGGGGGCGGAGCAGCTGATTGCGCAATTCAACCAGCAAAGGGACACCACTCTAGATGCAGCAATGAACACTGTTGGGGAGGGAGAGAACCTCTTGGAACAGCTTAGGTAAACTACACTACACTTACATTGACACTGCCACTCTGGCATTCAGTCAGGCTTTTAAGGTATTGGAATAACTGATTTGATTAATATTCAAAACTCTGATCAGACATATGCATATGTTTCCTTTCAATTTCATATCCATGATAAAAATGAATGACCTATATATTAATTGTTCAAAATACATCCTTATTTATTCAGTCAAATACTACTCTGGCTTGTCCCTTATTAGCTTACCTGAGCACGAAGTGCTCGGTGAGTGTTTGGTTTAGGGGACCTCTCCTGCGTTGTCCGTCGTCTGTTGTCCGTGTGCCGTCAACAATTGTGTTCATATTCTCGCTGGAGACTTCATTTTTTATCCAATCTTAACCAAACTTGTACAGTTGTTTATGACCATAAAATCTCGGATGGGATTGTTATTGGGTCAGATCACACCAGTAACACTAGAGTTATTGCCCCTTTTAATGCAAAAAAAGTGCCAAAATGCCTTTTTTCTACTTATAAACTTTTTATTTTCCATCCAAGCTTAACCAAACTTTTACAGTTTGTGTATAACCATCCGATCTCAGCTGACACCAAAAATAGGCCAGATCGTGTTTCAAGTACCAGAGTTATTGCCCTTTGTTTATTAAAAAAATACACAAAAATGGACATTATTCATGATAGAGACTTTATTTTTCATCCAATCTTCATTAAACTTGCACAGTTACCATGAGATTACAGTTGAAGTCGAATATAAGCAAGATTGTACCAGAAACACCGGAGTAATTGCCTTTTGTTTGTGAAAAAATTATGCAACAATGGACATTATTCAGGATAAAGACTTCATTTTTCATCCAATCTTGCACAGTTTGTCTATGACCATAAGATTAAAAGTGAAGTCGAATATAAGCAAAATTGGGCCAGAAACACCAGATGTATTGCCCTTTGATTGTGAAAAAAATATTCAAAAATGGATATTATTCAGGATAGAGACTTCATTTTTCATCCAATCTTCACCAATCGTGCACAGTTTGTCTATGAATGTAAGACTACAGGTGAAGTCGAATATAAGCATGATCAGGCCAGAAACACCGGAGTTATTGCCCCTTGTATTTGGAAAATAAAATCATCAAGTTATCAATGATTGGTTTGCATACAAGATTTTTTATTCTATGTTGACCAAACTTACACAGTTTGCATATGACCATAAAAATTGATTGATAAAATTTGATTTCCAACAGTTGCAAACCTTGCATGCAGTTATTTGTTCATGCAACGTTGATAGCTTCAGAGCCTGCATTAACATCATTTATCATCATTAGACAGAAAATTATAAAAGAAAAAGCAAAACTTGACCTTATGGCACAGCCATCACAATTAGCTTATTGCAACTAGTTCTCAAAAACTGTCTGCGAAAAAGACATCCAAATCTACCTTTTCTGCATTTTCCAGAATTGTCACTGACTTAATGAAAAAGGGTCAGGTAAGAATATCGAGAAAAATGATTTGAGAACCATTAGCAAAAAAAATGCATATCCACTACCCAACTCATAATTTAGTTAGCCCATTGCACTAATCGATGTTTTTAATAAATTTGATCCTATCCCTCTTTGCGTATTGTTCATATACCTTAATTTTCAAACCTGTCACAACAGTATGGTCTTCATCTGTACCAGTTCTCAGGTGAGCACTTTGGGCCATTATGGCCCTCTTGTATTCATGTTTTGATGTGTTATATTAGTATCTTAACGATGATATTGTAAGATGTCAATATTGAAGGACTGAATTAAATATACAGTTTATATATAGTGAAACAGGTGTTGATACCTGTAACATTTTTCTGTACATGAATACTTGTCTTGTGATAATGTGATGTTAGTAGCCTTCATATGATACATGTACATAAAAAATATTAACATCTTGAAGTCCAAGAAAAAAAGCTTATAACTGTAATTTGGAAAGCACTACTTGTAGCATTTTAGTCAGCCGAGTTGGTAATGAAATTAAGGTTAGTGTCATTGTAAGAATGACTGAAGTTGAAGTAACCCCAGAAACGTGAAAACAGTTGATGTCATGTGTTTGTGAGGAATCGGTCAAGAATTGTGCCCCGGAAGTAGGGTTTCTGGGGGCATAGAACAAGATGAAGTAAAACGATGCCAAAAAAATTTAAAAAATGCAGAAAAAAGATGCAGACAAACAATGCAGAGAAAGGGATGCAGATGAAGTCCTTTTCCAGAGCCATTACCAAGTGATGTTTGAAGTCATATGAAGCAATGAGTTCACTGAACCTTATTTTAGAGCTTAAAGCTGCATAAAAGGTGAAAATTCCCAAATTCAGAATCTACATTCAAACAGTTATCTTATTGTCTGTCTTAGCACGTGTTTTCGTTGGTACTTAACATACGTCAGGAACATTCGGTTTGCTGGATACTGTTTATTGCAAAAACACTGATCTCAACTTAAAACCATTTAAAAACACTGGCTTTATTTACTGCCAATTTTTTGTGGCAATGCGGATTAAATCCTACTATTCACCATTATTTGGCAAGCTGCTCGATATTCTACCAAACTGAACTTCAAACAGTTCAAATTTCATTCATTTGATGAAAATGTGTTTAAGTTTTTAGTGCATAATGTATTATTTAATACGTTTGTTGTCTCAACATTAAACTTTTAATGTTTAGTTTAACGGGTATCACTTTGTTAGTGCCTTTAAAGGGACTTGTTGCATTTTTGGAAATATGCCATTAAATGTCTAAACTTGACAGATTTAAAGGGACTTGTTGCATTTTTGGAAATATGCCATTAAATGTCTAAACTTGACAGATTTAAGCATTGAAACTAAAGAGCTCAATTATAATAACAAGAAAAGGATTTTTTTCAAAGAACAAAAAATATATAAAAATTTGGTCCCACCTGGGTTTGAAACCCGGGACCTCCAAATTAAAAGGTTATCCCCTTAACTACTCCGACTTCTGTATTTATCCTAACAGTATTTACTTTATGTAAGTGATCCACATGTTGTCAACAATCTTAACGAACACAACAGAAACACTCCAAATTATTCCATCATTTAACGTTACAAACGCTTTATAATTTTATCAATTTCAACTGATTATTACTCATAAACGAAAATGGTATTTACAGTATATTTCTATGTCTGTAGCGTTATCTCCCTACCTTGTATACACTGTTCTTTTATTTTTGGAATCTGTGACAAAAAGTTGAAAAAATGTCAATTCATCATCTGTGAACAGGTCCCTTTAAAGTCTTGTACAAACCCTTCTAGAAAAAGTGTATTTAATACGCATTTAATGCGTATTAAACGCTGCGGTATTGGCACCTTGTTTTTTCTGCGTTAAATGCGCATTAAATACACTTTTAGTACAATAAGTGTATTTTTTCTGTACTTTTTCTGCATTTTTTACAAAAAAGTGTATTAATGCACTAGAAAATACACTTAAAATACACTTTTAATACACTGAAGTGTATTATTTGAAGATATAGTGTCTTTTTCAAGGAGAAAAATACACTTTCAATGCACTTGTGTTAATGCAGGAAAAATGCAGAAACAAATACACTTTTTTTCTGTAAAAAGTGTATTTTTTCTGCATTTTCAAGTGCATTAAATGCGTATTAAATGCAGAAAAAATACGGTGCCAATACCGCAGCGTTTAATACGCATTAAATGCGTATTAAATACACTTTCGAGAAGGGAAAGACCGGCAGCTTGGTTATGCTAGGTTCCCACTATCACGATTCACGTCACGATTGAAATCGTGGTCTTAATCGTGGACCAATCATGGTGATCATGTCAGATGTTATCAGATCTTGAGGTCAGTCATGGCAATCGTGTTATCGTAGAAAACAGTTAAAAAAATATCTATGATAAACAAGTACAACTGTGATCAATTGTAGATCGGGATCATCGTATCAAATCTTAATGCATTGTAGCACACCGCGACTAATTGTATCTAATCATGCATCCAAAAACGTAGTGATAGGGATCGATTGTAGACAAGAAAAAACACCACCCTCTGTTCAGATGTGTTGCGATCTGAAGAAACAGTGAAGTCAATAGTCAGTCGGGCAATATTTATATCATTCGGGTCCATTGGTAGCTCAAATTGTGATCTCCATCGATCATGATCATGAAAGACATCGCGAACACAGTCGTATCCTATCGTAATGGAGCGCATTTATTCGTGATAAGCGAATCGGAACTTATCTGTACGTACTAGAACGTCCTAATTCGCGGAACCCGATTGTGATGATCGTGTCAGATTGAAACCGAATCGTTGACTCGATTGAAACAATCCCAACGGAACGTATGTAATCGTATCTGAACTGGAGATGAGACCTTGACAGATCGTGACACCTGTAATTGACAAATCGTGACCAGATTGCAACAGAGTGCAAAACATTGTATCAAAACATATGGACTCCCATCACATCGTATCCGAGCCTGAATTCTTAGAGAAATACCACGATCAGCTACGTGTGGCCAGTGGTGGCATTCGTGACAGATCGCACGATAGTGGGAACCGAACATTAGTGTTGAACAGGGTCTTGAATCTATGACCAATAGTATGTGTGGCCAGTGTGTTGCCACTTAACCATGGATTTAAGCATTTAAGTCTTCTAGAGAACCTCTTTATTTAGAAGGGTCACATATAACAGCCCATCCCTGATCGCTAGAAAGTTGTATTTGTCTACATGTATGTTGGGAGGCCCAAACTTTCCCAGTTCTAACGAACGATTCTCAAGTAAAAAAAACGACAAATTAAATAGGTATTAGGTCGCGCATCTTGACGTCCTATTAATAAAATGCACAAAATATAGACACACAGATTATTTTTTAGGATTTTGTTAATATCAAACTCATCCTTATTGTTTTGCCCAGTTTGCACGATTTTCCGACTCAAAATTACCCGGGTCATTTATGAGACCAGTCGGTAGTAGACCTGTTATTAAATCAGTAAAAAAGATTAGAGCGTGTCGTTGGAAAACTGGGCTTAATGCATGTGCGTATAGTGTTGTGTGCACCGGCTAATCCGGGACAACACTTTCTTCTTTTATGGTATTTTCTGTTTCAAGGAGGTCTCTTCTGAACATAAATCCACTGTAGAAAGAAAGTGTCGCACAGGCTAATCGGGGACAACACTTTATATGTATTAAGCCGGATTTTCCCACGACTTGCCTCATTTAGTTAGTATATCAGCCCGTAAAACATGTATGATGTTTGTCTTCAGGTATTATTTATGTTACTTTACGTTTTTCATAGCTCCCCTGTTTATTAACTGCTTCTTGATACCGTTTGCGACTGTGAGTTGACCTCTTAGTGTTCCTAGTATAGTTTTTTTGTTGGAAGTGAATATAATCAACAGATGTAATATTACGTTGATTGTGGGAAAATGTCAGTTGGCAAGTGCCAGGCAAATATGAATAGAATTGCATATTGTAACATTCTGTGTTAAATCAGTGTTGGGCATATTTATTTTAACAGACTCTTAGACTTGTTTAAGTAATTCTTGCAATAAAGTAAACTAATAACTGAACTCTTAGACTTGATTAAGTAATACTTGCAATAAAGTAAACTAATAACTGAACTCTTAGACTTGATTAAGTAATACTTGCAATAAAGTAAACTAATAACTGAACTCTTAGACTTGATTAAGTAATACTTGCAATAAAGTAAACTAATAACTGAACTCTTAGACTTGATTAAGTAATACTTGCAATAGAGTAAACTAATAACTGAACTCTTAGACTTGATTAAGTAATACTTGCAATAAAGTAAACTAATAACTGAACTCTTAGACTTGATTAAGTAATACTTGCAATAAAGTAAACTAATAACTGAACTCTTAGACTTGATTAAGTAATACTTGCAATAAAGTAAACTAATAACTGATAAAACTTTTAAGTCTTGATGGCAAAAGGCCACAATTTTTGTATAGCTAAGTTTATACTTTTTCTTTATGCTTGATGCAAACTGAAGCTGGTTACAGTTACTACAGTTTAAACTTGTACTGTTGTGTATTTGTGTCAAGCTGGAAATAAATAAATTACATTCTCAGACATAATAATATTTTATTTCCTTAAACAGATGTGCAATAGGCATTTCTCTTTGCACTTTGACCTTCAAGATATCAGTTTTGCCACACACAGGCACTATGGATACCAATGTTTTCTGATGCAGTGTGCCTTAGTTCAAACCGTTTTATTTAGGATCGATTGGGTCGAAAGCCAGAGGCTTAGTGAGACACTTTTGAGTCATTTTTCTGGGTAGAACCAGGGCCCATATTTATAAAGATTCTTCAGCCATTCTTAACTTAAGTTGAACATAAGTCAAAATTAGAATTTGTGTTTAAAACACTATGCTTTGGAACATTTGCATGACTAATGCTAAATATTAATACACTTTGAATTATATTGAAAATTATGTGTCAAAATCTTCCAGAAATGCATTACTTTGTCAGAAAATCCAATAATTAAATTTCAGAATTTTAAGATTTCTCTTAATTTTCGACTAAGATTCTTTATAAATACCAGCCCAGGACTTGGTGTCTTTTGAGAAAGATCTATCGAACTCACGACCTCACGATCGCATGGTGGACATCATATCCATTACATTACACCACTGCGACTTCAGTTTATCAGTTTGCATTGAGAATGCCTGCACAATGTCTGAATGTACATATGCATTTTGACATTCAGTCAGGGTTTGTACAGATCTGGAAAAGTCATGGAAATGGACGCTGTCTGGAAAAATCATGGAATCTTGATCATTTGAATTTTATCTTGGAAAAATCATACTGGTCACGGACGTAATTCCGGCCTGTACGTAAATATTCGGCCACCCTTCAAAAAGCGTTTTTGCAATAGAGATTAATATTGTTTTAAAACAATTAGCAAAAGAACTTTCTATAGCAACAGACTTCTACAGATTTCTCGATTCCAGTAAGTGTAATTGAATTGAAATCTCAGTATCATAACAGGAAATATTGAGTCACGTGGGGAAACTGACGTCATCATACGCACGTACCGAAAATATGGTGTTGCATGATTTCAGATTTAAATTTATTATTTCTTCTAACCGTTAACAAATTTTCACAAGCAAATTTGACGAAATAGGAAACACCCGCTAAAAAAAAACACCCGCTTCTGTTTAAAAGATCACATCACTATTTTGCCCAGACATGTTTTCTCTTTAAATTCGGTATCTCAGATTTTCTTACAATTCTCGCTGAATTTAATACCAATATCATCGTTAACTCTAGGCAGCCCCGTAAGTTTATGTTGTAGCCTTCTTCAGCGAAGGGGTTACTCAAGGTATCGAGAATATTTGGCCCCTAGATTTATCCGGTCCCAGTTCTAGTTAGCAATTCAGTCGACAAATCGGCCCCTTTGACAATTCGGCCCTCAGACTTATCGATTTATGAATGATATGTTTGTTATATTTCAGAAATTTATATTCATACTAATAATCTCTATATTTAATTGAATAATGTATTCTCTATTTTATTCATATCAGTTATACTGTTTACTTACTCACATAAAACGCATACACCCGCACAGGTGAAAATTCACAGGTATACAGTAAGATTTTTAAATTGAATTATCTCCCTTGAATAGAATTAAAGGAAGTTTAAAGTTATTTATAGCTTACGTCACCCTTGGCTTCAAATTTTAAAAACTTGTTTACTTTATATTTGACATAAAAATGATGTTTAAACAAAACAAACACAATATAAACAAGCAAAAGAAAGAAACAAAACCATTTGCAGTTCACCATTGCCAACATTGGTTTAAATTATACAGAATTTAAGGGGAGGGGGGAGGGGTACCGGTGATTTAGTCAAAATTTTAATTTTTGTAAACCTTGATCGTTACTCTTCAGATAAGGATAGTTATAAAAAAAAAAAAATTTTGTTATAAACATTGCCGATGATACTAAAAAGTGGCAGATTTTTTACGTACATACATTTGAGCTAGGAAAATGGACATTTTATACGTTCTTTATTTCCGTTTATTTAGTTACCTTACACTCGTACATTTTGATTTAAACTTACGCGTTATATGAGTTTCGAACTCAGGATTATTGATGTGAAGTTGAATTTTGATTAGTTGTGTACAGTGTGATTTAAAAAAACAAACCACCAAAGTGGCCGGAATTACGTTCATGACCTGTAGAATTTTCAAAAATTATCATGGAAAGTTGAAAAGTATCATTGAATATGTCTGTAAGTGCATAAAAATGATCAAATCCATTGAAATATATTCAAACAAAAAATCAAAACGAAGAGCGTAATGATGGACGGACATGTATTGCAGCGCTACAAGCAATTCTTTTGTATTCTACAATAGCGGGAAAGCCTTGAAAAATAATTTATTATAATTGTATTATGTAGATGAAATAAAATGTGGATATCAGTTTACCATTTTGACTTAGTATGTTCGGATTGTATCATGGAAAACTGAGCTATGTCATAGAATAATCATGGAATTTTGGTTTCAACAGTTTGTGTGAACCATGTTTTGTATTTTTGCATTTTGTTGTTTGACATTAAAATGGTATGCATTCACATTGCCAGGCAGAGGCAATACGGATGTCTTTATTTTCTGTTACTGCATGGGATGTTGAACACACTGGCCTGTCTAGCCAATACCAACTAAATTTGCTGTTGAGTAAATAGAGAATACTAGGTTAATGTTGAATAAAGATAAGTGTAGAAAACCTGAACAACGAGTCTTGGCAAGTGGTTCCAGTTTTCGTGCCGAGCAAATAAACTTTTCTTTAATCAGCACTTACCTAGTATTCTATTTATATATTTTCTGTCTTTGTTTTGAAAATAAACTAAAGAAAACACACATTATTAAATATTACAAGCCGGCCCGGCTAGCTCAGTTGGTAGAGCGTTGTACCGTCAATCTGGGGTTTGAACCCAATCCCGGCCATATAACTTGTGTGGTCTTGAAATTATTTCTTACGGCCATTCTCCCCTACCTCTGATTCAAGTAGGGCAGTTGTCAGTCACTGACATAAGTATGTGCACTTAGTACTGGTAAACCGCTTAGATCGGCTAAGCTTGCCCCAGAAAAGTGTGAGTAGGTTAACTGACCGCAGTGACTGAAATACTGTTAAAAACGGCGAAAAATCCCCCCCCCCAATTTTTTTTTTTTAATATTACAAAAAACTAAAGAATTCATGAAAATCAACAAGATGACATCATTAGACAGTGTGTGTTTCCTTTATACCACAGTGTGTGAATAAAGCAAAGTTTACTTTATGAGGGTTTATTTCGTCAATGCACGCCTGATGATGGGATAAATTGTATATATTTTTTCACAGACATGATAAAGTGCAGCATTATGTTAAAAGATGCATTGGGAAGCATTCTGCAGTCATTTGTTAGTTTGTTTTCGTGAAATGGAGATCTGGGGATTTTCTGCCAATTAGTTTGTGAAATTTGTGTGTTTAATTTGTCAGAAGTGAAATATTTCTTGGGAAGTGGCTTCCTAGAATACAGGCTCTTGTGAAGATTCTTTGAAATACCTTGGCTTGTTCCTACACAGATGGGTGTTATAGGCTGTAAGTGTTGCTTGGTGTGAAATATCTATCCCAGGTGAAAGAATTCCTGTGTGTTTATTGTCAGTTGGCTTGCTACATTTACAAAACACAGAACTCAAACATGTTTGTTTTGATTTGTGGGTGTCAGTGCTTCCATTACAATGATGACAGTCAAGGGTGCATTTCTTGTGGTTGTGATAATGATTATTATGATAAGTATGGTAGATGTGGTGGTACTGATGTTGATGGTGGTAGTAGTGGTGGTTATAATGATGATGATGATAGCGGTGGTGGTGGTGATGATGAGTATGATGATGATAAAGGATTTTTTAAGTATACGCAATTCCCGAAAAATCCTATATTCGCTGGTCAAAACAATACCCACAAAGTTTTCGTCAGTGGAACTGGGTCGGACCTCCATTTTACGAAAGGGGAGATCACTGTGTTAACTTGTTAATGGATATAACAGGATGAATATAATGTGATTTCGTGGCCGTACAAAACTCGTGTTTCTATATCATAAGAATTTGATAATATTAGCTACATATACAACCATTGTACACGCAGCTTGTTAAAGTTTTGTTGTGAAAACATAACTGTGCATATCACTTAATACTGAAACGTTTTTTGACATTATGTACTCTAGTTATTTTCAATCTTATATGTATTCCCATCTCTGAGCCTAAAGAAGCTTCGTTCCTGACTGAAAGTTCAATTTTTACTGTTCTTTTTTATCGTTCTAGCCAGCGAATGATGTTTAAAGAAGGACCTTTTTGTCAGTCATGATCGTTCTAGCCAGCGAATGATGTTTAAAGAATGACTTTTTTGTCAGTCATGATCGTTCTAGCCAGCGAATGATGTTTAAAGAATGACTTTTTTGTCAGTCATGATCGTTCTAGCCAGCGAATGATGTTTAAAGAAGGACCTTTTTGTCATTCATGAGCGTTCTAGCCAGCGAATGATGTTTAAAGAAGGACCTTTTTGTCATTCATGATCATTCTAGCCAGCGAATGATGTTTAAAGAAGGACCTTTTTGTCATTCATGATCGTTCTAGCCAGCGAATGATGTTTAAAGAAGGACCTTTTTGTCATTCATGATCGTTCTAGCCAGCGAATGATGTTTAAAGAAGGACCTTTTTGTCATTCATGATCGTTCTAGCCAGCGAATGATGTTTAAAGAAGGACCTTTTTGTCATTCATGATCGTTCTAGCCAGCGAATGATGTTTAAAGAAGGACCTTTTTGTCATTCATGATCGTTCTAGCCAGCGAATGATGTTTAAAGAAGGACCTTTTTGTCATTCATGATCGTTCTAGCCAGCGAATGATGTTTAAAGAAGGACCTTTTTGTCATTCATGATCGTTCTAGCCAGCGAATGATGTTTAAAGAAGGACCTTTTTGTCATTCATGATCGTTCTAGCCAGCGAATGATGTTTAAAGAAGGACCTTTTTGTCATTCATGAGCGTTCTAGCCAGCGAATGATGTTTAAAGAAGGACCTTTTTGTCATTCATGATCGTTCTAGCCAGCGAATGATGTTTAAAGAAGGACCTTTTTGTCATTCATGATCGTTCTAGCCAGCGAATGATGTTTAAAGAAGGACCTTTTTGTCATTCATGATCGTTCTAGCCAGCGAATGATGTTTAAAGAAGGACCTTTTTGTCATTCATGATCGTTCTAGCCAGCGAATGATGTTTAAAGAAGGACCTTTTTGTCATTCATGATCGTTCTAGCCAGCGAATGATGTTTAAAGAAGGACCTTTTTGTCATTCATGATCGTTCTAGCCAGCGAATGATGTTTAAAGAAGGACCTTTTTGTCATTCATGATCGTTCTAGCCAGCGAATGATGTTTAAAGAAGGACCTTTTTGTCATTCATGATCGTTCTAGCCAGCGAATGATGTTTAAAGAAGGACCTTTTTGTCATTCATGATCGTTCTAGCCAGCGAATGATGTTTAAAGAAGGACCTTTTTGTCATTCATGATCGTTCTAGCCAGCGAATGATGTTTAAAGAAGGACCTTTTTGTCATTCATGATCGTTCTAGCCAGCGAATGATGTTTAAAGAAGGACCTTTTTGTCATTCATGATCGTTCTAGCCAGCGAATGATGTTTAAAGAAGGACCTTTTTGTCATTCATGATCGTTCTAGCCAGCGAATGATGTTTAAAGAAGGACCTTTTTGTCATTCATGATCGTTCTAGCCAGCGAATGATGTTTAAAGAAGGACCTTTTTGTCATTCATGATCGTTCTAGCCAGCGAATGATGTTTAAAGAAGGACCTTTTTGTCATTCATGATCGTTCTAGCCAGCGAATGATGTTTAAAGAAGGACCTTTTTGTCATTCATGACTTACATTTACTCCTTACTGTGTAGAATGTGGTAAAGACTAAATAAAGGATTATTTTCTGTACACTATTCAGTAATAATTAGGAAAATCTTTATTTCTGACTTATTTGACACGTAATGCTGTAAAGGAAAAGGTTTTTGAATGTAGATATTTTTTTAAGAATTAATTCGTTAAGTACCCGACCTGACCCGAAATTACCCGAACTTTGACATTTTGACCGGGCGACCCGACCCGAAGAAATTGTTCGACCCGTTACAGCCCTAATTCACATATTGGTAATTTTGGGTTTCAGTTTTCACATAATGACTACCGGGTAGTTATTGTTTTATTCACAGCTAATACATTGATTGCAAAAAACTTCTACAGTTTTCCAAATTTGTTCAGCCATTTATATTTACAAGGTCTTTTTCGCCGTAACAGTGATCCACAATTGGTGATCAATATGCGGAACTGAAAACAAGGCCAGAAATCAATACCCAAGAAAATATTACTCATTGACCTCATGATCTGGCATGTTGGAAACACCATTGAAACCTTAGCACTGGCCTTATTGATATCATTAATAACATGTTGCATTAATGATGGTGGGTTGACAAATGTTAGAAGGAATTAAACCTGATGTGAATAGGCTGTGTTTCAATATTTATTTTAAATTGGGCATCGTTACATACTACTCAACATTATAATAATATTTATATTTCTTCCTTTTCATAGTTTCATTTTTTTTAAAGATGTCAGCTTTATGATTGTAAATATTTTCAGTATCATTAATTAATTATTAATTGATGTACTCCATACATTCATTTTCATATTTCAGAATTCAGTCCGCAGTAGAAGAGTAAGACAACATTTGTAAAAATGACTAATCTCCAATTTTCACTAGCATAAATTTATTGTATCCATTATTATTGGATATTGGGCATGGACACTTGAATAAGGATTGGTAAAAAAGTCATAATTTGATAGATATGGGTAAAAAAGTAAAGGATTAAATTGAACAGTGTCATGCTGACAGTGTTTTATATTTTGTGAATGTTATTCTCTGCAGTCTATAAAATTAGTTGTATTAAATCTGCCGTTAAATTGCTCATTCGCTACTTGGCCATGTTTTCGGCATACTTGAGTGGGGGCATGAAGTGGCCATCAAATGTGATTAACATAATCTATCAGTAAAAACAACACTTTCACTCCAGGATTGAAGAGCTTGATTGGGTTGTTGGTGTGAAGTATGTCCCATGTACT
Source organism: Congeria kusceri (assembly GCA_027627225.1). Classification (NCBI taxonomy): domain Eukaryota; kingdom Metazoa; phylum Mollusca; class Bivalvia; order Myida; family Dreissenidae; genus Congeria; species Congeria kusceri. The sequence goes on from CM051040.1 coordinate 27,040,860, forward strand.
TAAGTGACCTTATTTATATTAGCTGGGTTATGTTTAATGCATGTGGCTTTAGAGAGGCTGTCATTTTCATTTCCTAGCTTGAAATCAGTGCTTGATGTCTTATGGAAGATCGCCAGGAGTCTGCCATTATTTGATGGCTCAGGACAAAACTTATAATGACCGTCTTGCATTGTAAATATGTAAATATAACATACTTTACCATTCTACTTGAATGCATTCAAAGTATCTCCACTTTCAAGAATTATAATGAAACTAGAAGTGACAAATATAGAGCTTTTATTTTTCCGCACACATTTTATGAATTAATATTACTTCGCAGATATGTTATGTATCCAGAACCCTGCATTATACTGTCGCCTGCCCAAAGTTGAGTAAACCAATACTATTAAATAGCCTGTTGGAGTAAATGTAATAGAGTTACATTATTATACCCCCACTTTTTAGCTCACCTGAGCCATTGGTATAGGGGACCTCTCCGGTGGCGTCCGGCGTCTGTCGTCCGTCTTCAGTGTGCCGTCAACAGTTTGGACCGTTATCATGATAAAGACTACATTTTTTATTCAATCTTGACCTAACTTGCACAGTTTGTGTATGAACATAAAATCTCGGATGGGATTGTTATTGGGTCAGATCACACCAGTAACACCAGAGATATTGCCCTTTTTTCATGCAAAAAAAGTGCACAAGTGCCCTTTTCCAACGTATAGACTTTATTTTCCATCCAATCTTAACCAAACAGATTGTGTATGACCATCAGATCTCAGCAGACACCAAAAATGGGCCAGATCATGTTTCAAATACCAGAGTTATTGCCCTTGGTTTATTAAAAAATATACAAAAATGGACATTATTCAGGATAGAGAGATACAGTTTTCATCCAGTCTTCACCAATCTTGCACAGTTTGTCTATTACTATGAGATTACAGTTCAGGTCGAATATAAGCAAGATCAGACCAGAAACACCAGAGTTATTGCCCTTTGTTTGTGAAAAAAATATGCAAAAATGGACATTATACAGGATCGAGACTTCATTTTTCATCCAATCTTTACCAATCTTGCACAGTTTGTCTATGACCATAAGATTATAGGTAAAGTCGAATATATGCAAGATTGGACTTGAAACACCAGAGTTATTGCCCTTTGTATGTGAAAAAAATATGCAAAAATGGACATTATTCATGATATAGACTTCATTTTGCATCCAATCTTCACCAATCGTGTACAGTTTGTCTATGAACTGAAGACTACAGGTAAACTGTTTGCGAAAAAGACATCAAAATCTACTGTTTGTGCATTTTCCAGAATTGTCAATGACTTAATGAAAAAGGGTCAGGTAAGAATATCGAGAAAAATGAATTGAGAACCATTAGCAAAAAAAACGCACATCCACTTCCCAACTCATACTTTAGTTAGCCCATTGCACTAACTGATGTTTTAAATCAAAATTGATCCTACCCCCTCTGTGTATTGTTCAGATACCTTAATTTTCAAACCTGTCACAACAGTATGTTCTTCATCTGTACCAGTTCTCAGGTGAGCCATCATTGCCCTCTTGTTGAAAAAGTGGGGGCTATATAGGAATGACGCGTGTTGGTCTGTACTTGGATAAGTCGGTACGTGCCATATTTCGTTTCCCCTCCATAACTTCGTAATGCCTGGAAGGATTTTCATATAACTTCAGATTATTATTCTCAATGACCAGACAATGTGTCACCTACATGACGCATGCTTGTCCTTCAGAGGTCAAGGTCACAATTCAAGGTCAAAGGTCAAATACTTGTATTTCATTTCCACTCCATAACTTCATAATGCCTAGTAGGATTTTAATATAACTTCATATAATTATTCCTCATGACCAGATGATGCGTACATGACCCATGGTTGTAGGTCAAAGGTCAAGGTTACAAGTTAAGGTCAAAGTTTTAATATTTGCATTTTGTTCCTGTCCCTAACTTCTAAATGCCTGGAAGGATTTCAATATTACTTCAAATTCTTACTCCACATGACTAGACAATGTGTCGTGCACATGTCTCATGCTTATCAGTCAAAGGTCAAGGTCACAATTCAAGGTCAAATATATGTGAATCATTTCCGCTTGTTCTGTTCTCTTCATCTTGCATTACAAGCTCATGATTCTTTTATGCAGGTCATTTTCTCATTGATTGCTCTATTATATATATAGCTCATATACATGCATGCTAGCTCAGTTGGTAGAGCGCCGGACTGTCAATCCGGGGTTCATGAGTTCGCTCCCCGTCCCGGCCACATAACTTGTGTTGGGATGGGTCATGAAATTATTTCTATGGCCATTCTCCCCCTACCTCTGATTCAAGTAGGGCAGTGGTCAGTTACTGGCATAAGTATGTGCACTTAGTACCATTTAAACACTTAGAGCAGCTAAGCTTGCCCAGGAAAAGTGTGAGTAGCTTAACTGATCGCTGTTATATGACTGAAATACTGTTAAATACAGCAAAAAATCCAAAGAATCAAACAAAAGAAACAATATAGTACCGCACATGTATTATTGGGCTCTGGCTCTGCATGTTATGGTTTTATTGTTGTCGTTCAATTGTTGAGTGAGCCGATGATATCCAATAGCTGTTAGCGTAAGTGAGATAGAGTTGATGCCCACGTGTGATTTAACATTTAGTTATTTCTCTCCGCACTTGTATCATTTAGCTCCATCCCTGAATGGTCATGGTTGTCATTATCAAATGAAACAAGCGATTTTTATATAAATATAAACGATTTGGCAAGGGGGCTAAGGAAGCCCCCTTGTGAAATTACTGATTGCAATTTCAAACTTTCTGAAAAAAACAACAACTGATTTTTGATGAATTAGATCGGCAATCGGTTAATAATTACAACCCTGAATGGTATGGTTTATTTGTTGAGTCAGCTTGATGTATGTATAGGAGAAAGTGAGATAAAGATATACCCATGTATTATTTAGCTCTGCAGTCAAGTTAGATAGCTCCGCACGTGTATCATTATAGCTGTCCCTGCATGGTATGGTTTTACTGTCACCAGTTTGCATACAGTTAGTTGAGTCAGCTGATATGCTTGATGTATTGGAGAAAGTGAGGCCGGGGAAACCCAGTGGTCCCACCATAGAGAGGCAGTCAGTGATATGAATAGCTAATATCTCTGCTCCACACTTATAACAACATGTGGAAATTAATGTTTTCTAAGCAGGAGTATAGGGAAACTTGGAATGTTAACGGATAACGCATAAATACTGGTGCAGTGTCTGTTGTGTTTGTGTGATTTCGTAATGGAGTTTGTGCAGACTGTGTGCATCTGTCCATTTAGCATCGTGTGTCGAGTATAATAAGGAAGTTGTTGCAATGTTTCGATTCAATAATGACCACTATTGATACAGATTCTTATGTAATAGGAATTAAAGTCCCAAGTACAGGAGCCTGTATGTTGCAGCAAGACTCCTACAACTGCATGTAAACTCGGTGAAGTTATATTAGGATATCATACATGCTGTTTGGATGTGCAAATCTTCGATAATTTTTCTGTAGACAAAGAACAAAATTATCATTGTTAAACCCATAAACAACGCAAAAAGAAGTTCTGATTCTGAGCGGAGCATAGTAAAAAGTAGTTCCAATTACAGTTGCAAAAATATATGTCAGATCATGTTAGATTCAAAATAATTTTCGCATTGTTGTTTGTCAGCCAATAAACAACTCTTTGTCGTTCTGATGCTAATGTCCTCATGGTTTAATTCCTACGCATCAGAACTCCAAATTGTTGTTTATTATCCGATAAACAACAATTAATCGAAAATTATTTCTTAATTAAAGAATATGTGTGATTGACACAGGTTCTCACATAAATATAAGGAATTTAAGCTTAGACTACAGGATTATGTTCCAGATTCACTCCTACAACTGAATATAAACTTGCTGAAAATTGTTTATATTAGGCATATACTGGTACATGTATATAGTTTGGGAGAAAGCCATTAAATTGGTGAATTAGGCACATTATTGGCTATTTGGGAAACAAATGGACCAAATTGTTGAGACAGTCCTTTCTTAAGACAGTATTTTATGTTTATTAAAACAGTAGCAAACAAAGAAATATGACAAAAGGGATTAACTAACAAGGGTTTGGTATCTTATGTAGGCAAAAACAAAAGAATTATAATTGAATGACAGTCATCAAAATGAGAACTTGTCTGCTGCTCCTCCCATTTGGCATTTGAATGCCAAATTTGACATAAATTATGCTTTAACATTTCTGAATCTGCTCTGAAATGATGAATTTTGGTGAAATCTATGAGGGTAGGAGTATTGTAATAATGCCTCACTCAATTTTGTATGAAATCACAAACGTACAATTACTAGCTTGGACTGGATTGGTAGACTATAGAACTAGAACTTTTATTTAATTGATTAATATGTACGAAATATTACGCTAGTCAGTTGTTCCAAGAGTTTGTATTAGTCGAGTGGCTTGTGTGATGACGTATCACACGAGAGGCGGAGCCTCGAGTGTGATACCAAACAACGCAAGCCACAAGACTAATACATACTCTTGGAACAATTGACTAGCTTAATATTCTTTTTATTATATACCACGATAAACTTCAAATGTGCATTTACCTTATTTGATTTGATTAAAAACTACAATAATGACTAATCATTGTAGGTATAGATTATATTTGTTTACATAACTCTATGATGCCGTCATTAAAAAAGTAGTCCGGCTAGTATGGTAATACGGGATGGGAAAAATAGCGAGTAGCATAATACGGGATTTTGTTTCCGACGACATGTATTTTACCGATTGTTACAGCATGTATTTTGATAAGATTTTAAACAGGTATATAATAAATAGGTGTAAGATGTCATTGACTCTATATTGTTTTAGTAGATAACATTGTTTGACTATCGGTTAATCAAGCGTTTTTGTCATTGTCAGTTGAAATCCGCCCTCCACTTTGCTTATAATCCACCGCCCATCATGTCATTGGAAGTCAAAATCCTCCCCCCTCCACTTTGCTTATAATCCACCCCCATCGTGTCATTGTAAGTCAAAATCCCCCCCCCCCCCCTCCACTTTGCTTATAATCCACCCCCATCATTTTTGGTTCAGAAGACTTAATACAGGTACCGAATTTATTGATAGAACTATGACTAGCATTTCATGTCCTTAGTATGTAATCAGCATCGGTATTGAACCGGTTCATGGTTAACGATATCAGACCCTATGGTTAACGATATCAGACCCTAGTTGTATGGCTACCTACAATGTCGTAGATCTGCATGGTGATCATTGGAATCAATATTTATCAAGTTCATAAAAAAAATGTATATGTGTATCCTGATAATGATGAATGTCCTGACTATCTGTTTCTCCCGGAGTGTTTGACACAGCTATAATTGTTTTTACTCTTGAGATAATAGGTCAGACATATTAATGGGACTGAGTGTACGAATAAGTTATTTCCTTAAGTTATAACTTTCGGCAATATCAATGATATTATGTTATAGAAATGGGCAATACAATGGAATCTGTAGAGCAAAGTCGGGTAATTTCGACACTTTAAGCTTCGTTAGCTCATTACTAAACTGTATGTCGAAATTGCCCGCATCGCTTTACCCAAGACAGATCAACCATGATAAAAGAAGTATTCCGTGTGGAGGTACGTTATAAAACACTACCGTATAGTAGGAGATCAGGTCAGATAACACTATGCACTAAGGAGGGTAATTTCGGCACAACGCGGCTAATTTCGACACTTGATTTCTGCCTATGTTTTAAATGCAAATCTAAATACGTGTGAGATAATATTCTTACTGCATTGATGAATAGCGGTCTATATGTATAATTCTAACGTTAAACAGCAATAATATTTTAATTAACTTCTTAACTGCATTGATGAATAGTGGTCTATATGTATAATTCTAACGTTAAACAGCAATAATATTTTAATTAACTTCTTAACTGCATTGATGAATAGCGGTCTATATGTATAATTCTAACGTTAAACAGCAATAATATTTTAATTAACTTCTTAACTGCATTGATGAATAGCGGTCTATATGTATAATTCTAACGTTAAACAGCAATAATATTTTAATTAACTTCTTAACTGCATTGATGAATAGCGGTCTATATGTATAATTCTAACGTTAAACTGCAATAATATTTTAATTAACTTCTTAACTGCATTGATGAATAGCGGTCTATATGTATAATTCTAACGTCAAACAGCAATAATATTTTAATTAACTTCTTAACTGCATTGATGAATAGCGGTCTATATGTATAATTCTAACGTTAAACAGCAATAATATTTTAATTAACTTCTTAAAATAGGTAAAAAAGTTGGTAATCTCGCTTACATGTATTTGTAACATGATGAACACTTATCGTTATGAATAAATAACAAGTAAGATTGTGTTTGTATTAATTTGCCATGCGAACTTGGTTTTTATTTGCTTAAATGCCGAATAAGAAGTATACGTTGCATTTGAACTTACAAACAGAACATGCACACGGATGTACGGCATTAAGTCAAATGCAGACACACAATTAAAGGTAGCGTATAACCATTTTGTAATAACACCCCAACCGTGTTAATTACATGCAACTTCCACAAATGAAAGGGTAATTTTCAATTTGCTCAAACGGGATTTCGAATAGAATAGCGTCCCCGGTGCATGTGATATGCCATTTCCTTGGGCATTTGGTGCAGGCCACCCACTCATTCCGATCACCGTCATCGGTCCCGCAACCTGGGCACTGCTTCTCCTCCATGACGTCATCGTCGCTCTCAGCGAAAGTGACGTCTCTGTCCGAGTCAGAAGAGGATGATGAGTTAGCGCGTCTCTTCTTCTGTGAATTCGTTAACTCTTTGAGACGTTTAGCCTCCTGTTTCTTCTTCTTCTCCTCTTCATGAACCTTACGTTTTCTCTCCATTTCCTCTGCTTTCTCCTTTTTACGTTGCTCTCGCTCTTCTTTACGTTTCTTCTTAGCTTCTTCCTCGGCAATTTTACCTTGCTCACGGTCTTTTAACATCTTCAATGCGGCAGTACCTGACAGTGCTTTTGGAAGCTTATTGCGAAGCCGTTTAGCCGATGGTTTCGCCTTTATTTCAGGAACCCTTAGCAGTGAGAATGACTCAGAAACTCGACTTTCTCTGTCTGTTTGCACAATCTTAACCAATGGAGTTGTACGCATCTCTTCATTTCCGGTCGGAGACGGCAACGCATTGGTGGACGGTAAGACGTCTGCACTGTGTGGAGACGCAGTTGGTAGCCCATGTCGGTCACCGCACTCGGTGACACAGGTCGACGCCTCTCCTGCTGCGTCGCTGCCATTGCTGTTTTCTGAGAGGCCGACAGGAGCATATATAACTGTGCTCACGTCACTATCACCGCGTTCCATTTCACGGGTCTCTGACTTTCCTAAAGAGTCGCCACCCTCGTCGTTACCTGCGACAATGACAGTGGCAGTGGCAGAGACGTGTATCTCTGATGGATGCAGCTTTGACTTATCAACTTTGTCAGGATTTAGTGGGAACAGTCCGCAACGTTGGAACCCATGGATGGCGTTCTCAATCTTTGTGACATCTTCCCAGCATTTTCGGAAAACTCCTGGAAATTGCCTTTTAGTGAAACTTTGGCCTAAATGTTCTGTAAGCCAATATTTCACCTGACGTTTCCATGCCGATTTCAATGGCCCGAAGAAGCCAACATCGCACGGTTGTAGCACGTGAGTGGCGTTTTCAAGAAGACAGTAGAGGATGATTTGGTTGTCATGGCAATACTGCGCCGCATCGAGGCTCATATGTGTAGAGTGTCCATCTACGAAGAGAATAACAGGCCTGGTTATCTGCTTTTGATGTATAAACTCATTCAGATGGGTTAAAAATGCCACAAACAGCGGACTGTCCATCCAACCATTTTCGGACAGGCCATAAATCGCCGAAAGAAACTCATCAATGCCCGTGTCCCTGTAGCGCTCACCAGGGTAGACAATCAACGGCGGTACATAGTCGCCACAGGTATTAAAACATGCCATCACCGTGATTTGTTGCTTGTTACTCGTTGTAACCTAGTACACATGGCGAACTCCCTTTTCAGCAAGTACCCTGCCGGTATTGACGCACAACGGAAACCCGCTTTCGTCGGCGTTGAAGAACCTCCTTGGGTCGCCAAGAAGATTTTCCCAATCGTCCACTTCTGCTTTAAGAAATGTATTAAGATTCTCAAACCACTTGTCTATCATGCCCTGGTTAATAAGTGCGCGCTGGTGGCCAAGAGTTGAGGCAGTGCGCTCCGAGATGTCGGGATGTCGTTTACGAAAAGCGCTAAACCAATCCTTGCCCGGAAGATTATTTTTGAACGGATTAGCCCTACCGTCATGATCAAGGATTTTCTTCACCTCTACGAGCAGTTCGTGGCGCTTGAGTGGGTACCCTATTCTCGCGCAATGCTTACAATAATCTACAAGCACCTGCTTCAGCCCTGGTAAGAACGGTTGCTCGGCCTGGAGTGGACCCTAGTGGTGACTTTCCAGAGAGTTTATCTATCAAAGTTGTACGCAGTATACCAAACGTTTCAGCAGCTTTTTTCTTTGGCATTCCATTTTCTACTAGTTTTATTGCTGCTTCTAATTTTGAAGGTGAATATTGCCGATATTTCGATTTTGCTGATAGTTGCCGTGACATCGTGCTGAAATAGAACAATGAAAAAAAAATAGCTTAATTAGATAGTGCATGGGTGTGTGGAGCTATTTGCAACATAAATTTTGTTAAATTACACGTTCATGTTTATCGTGCGAAAGTTAATAAAAACAAATGATAAAGTGTCGAAGTTACCCGACACTTCGAAATTGTATAGGGTAACTTCGACACCTATAAATCATGGTTTTAAAATGCATGAAAACGTTAACACATAGAGCATGAAGAATGCTAAACACAACATATTTCAATAAATTGCTTAAAGATCGAATGTATCGAAAAATTTCAAAGGGACGTTACTGCGACTGAACTTCACCCTTGTTATCCGATTGCATAACGAAGAGATTAGTCGAGAAAAGTTTATATACGTTACCTTAAGTGACTCACCTTTTTGGTAAACAGCGAGATGCTTGATCGACCAAGATGATACTGTGACATCATACAGTAACATACGTCATCATTTTGTGACGAAATCACTCGCATAATGGAATATTGAAGTAAATGTTTACGATAAAAGAAAAAAGTGTCGGAATTAGACGACTGTCGAAATTTCCCGACTTTGCGCTATCAAATCAAGTATAAATAATTTACGATGTTATGAGATTTTCAATAAAAATAAATCAACAGAATAATACCTGAAAACTGACAAATCCAAGTGGGTATCAAACTCATGATGTAGGAGTAATAAGAACAAATGACTGTTGACAGCGCAGTATCCACCTGGCTTCTGTGCAACTCAGCCTTGGTAGAATATAACTATGGTTATATTAGAAATTTACCTTTCAGATAAAATACGATTTTGCAAATGAAATCAGTGATTTTTAATTAAAAAATTGGTCATTGGGTATTTTGGTTACATTGAGAAAGTGTTGATGTTTTTGCAGGCTTCAAGCTTGCTTTTGGTACCCTTTTTGGGGGGTGGGGGGCGTAGTGGGGTTACTGATGGAACTGCAGAAATTAAATTGTTTCAGTCATATTAAATATAACATTTTTAATCTTCCTGTATAAATTATATTCCAAAAAGGAAACCTAGAGCTGAAATAAGCTGTCAGCCATACATATAATTAAATGTAAAGGTTTCATTTGATCTGATACCAGGTTGGTATTGTGAGTCATATAATATCCATCTATGGATCGTTTCACATGGTTATATCAAGTGTCCATCTCATTGTGTTACAAATGTACAGACAGGTCAAAGTCCACTCTGTAAACAATAATGAAAATACAGTCTGTTACTGTAAATATAATACAGGGTGTGGAAATATTAAAATTATTCACTTGTCTGTGGACCTGTTCATTGCATAAATCAACTTAACCGCAAAAGAATGTCACTTTTCCAAATAAAAATATAGTTTCTCTTCCTGGTGTTCCTTATGTAATGTGTCATCAAATTAAAACTAAATTACAATTTGTTAATGTTGTACAAATATATGATTATAATATAATAATAAACTCCCAACTTTTACATCATTTTCACACCCTGATATTGTACTTGTCCACGGACAACTTGACATGAAAAATTTACTTGTCCGATGTTAAAATTACCCGTGTCGGACAAGTCGGGCATGGGATTTCCACACCCCTGTATAATACAACATGGAAAGATCCAGGAAAGAACATGCTCCTTTCCCCCACCCCCCAGTAACTTGAGAAATTTAATTAAAATGTTTTACAAATATTCAATGGCTACTGATGAGACCTGGTCGTATGACTACGAAATTTTTTTAATGTAATCTTAGTAATAATCTTACATATTAAGGCCATCCGTAAACAAAAATGGTTTGCTTGCGGTAACGTGACCGACTCACAATATTGGGCCTGACTCAGAAGTTTTTATGGGCGTCCGTGAAGCAAATTTTGTTTTTTCTATTTTGTTCGTAATTTATACATAACGTTTTATATTAACTTAACACTGCATTTTAATAACCTTGCAATAATATTTCCAATTTACGCCAAGAACTGGCATACACTAAGCAATTTGTTTTGCTCTTGTATTTTGTGTTTAGACAATTTGGTCCATGTCTAATGGTAGTCTACATTTGTTCCCACCCAAAAAATAAATCAATCAATAAATAAAAATCGACCTACCTACCCACCTTGAAAATTCTGGGTTACGTTACCGCAAACAAACAATTTTTTAAGGATGGCCTAACCAATGAAAATCAATGCTGGTAAATAACAAGCATTTTCATTGGTCAATAATTTAATTTGAGACTGAGTTTGAATTTAAAGTGTTTGTTGTTAAACAATGTAAGTAGAAGTAAAAAAACTGGGTTTAGCAAATAATTAGAAAATCAAAGAACTGTCCAGGCCTCATGACTACAAATATTCTTCAGTTTAATCTTAGTCTTAATCTTAAATATTAAACCAATAGAAATCAAAACTCAAATGCAACAAGCATACGGTTAACCAGTACTTAGTGCAAAAACCTATGCCAGTAACTGACAACTGCCCAGAGTTAGGGGTAGAATGGACATAGAAATAATTTCATATCCAATCCCCACACAAGTTATGTGGCCGGGCTGGGGAGTGAACTCAGGATCCCCGGATTGACAGTCCAGTGCTCTGCGAACTGAGCCAGCCCGGCTACTCATACAATGAAATAAATGTCTCCAGTTTTAGCAAACTAAACTAGCAAAAATTATTTTAAGAAAACAACATAAAAGAAAAGAATAACAAAATGGCAAAAAAATTCAGCAAAAGTGTTTTTGCTCTAATAAGAATGGATATGGATTTTGTATGTAAGGTAATATATATTAATTGGTGCGAAAATTAAACCACCATCTATATGTACTGAGGTTGGACCATAAAGGTGGCTTTGATAAAAAGTGGTGCATTTAAGAAATAAATTAGTCCATCACACTCCACCTTTGCCTTTGGAAAGTTTTAGTCCATGAACAAATCTTCAAAGGTATACACTAGTAGGGAAATACTGTTTTGGTATAAAAGCGATACGCATACTGGTTATAAAAAATACAGCTTTATGGAAAAAATGTTGAGTAGTATGAGTGGTGATATTCATTGCTATATATATATATATTTTGCTTTGTAATGCTTACAAAATAAAAAAATACTGCCTTAGAAGTGTTAATTATTTGGGCAAAAAATAAAGTGTAGGATTTAAATGTGTGTTGGATAAATCTATTCCTGTATTTAGTCAGTGTTAATGAGTTAAGGGTTTAAAGAAAGACTGTGCTAATTCATATATGTTTGAAAAGTGCAAAGTAAAACAAAAGTATAAAAAAGTTTGAAAGACAATAATTATAACAGGAACATGTCATTATAAAGTGGTTTATTTTCAATTGCTAGAGGTTCATAGTAAAATACTGGTAATGCCTAGTTTACATTTGGGCTAAGATGCATCTACAGCGCCTGCAAACTTCCCGTAACTCCCTTTCGGTGAGGCCTCCTTGAGGAAACCGTGCGATTTTCGTACGATATTGTACAATTTTACAATTTCTACAATTTTGTTTAACTGAAAGGTATACACATTTTTGAAAATCGTAAGCCTGTATCCCGTACACTTATCGTAGGTGGCACCGAACGACTTCTGCACGGTTTATACCTCAGTACAGATGCTGCACGGGCTCCGTACAATTTCCGTGAGAAGCTTGCATGGACTGCAGGGCAGCCGCAGGGAAATCCCACGGCCTCCCTGCAGTCTGTATGGATTTGCATTACTGTGCCCCTGAACGTCAGTTAAAAAAATCATATGCTGATGGTATATAGAAAATACTAGGTTAGTGTTAAATGAAGCTGAGTTTGTTTAGAGAGGCTTAGAAAACATGAAACACGACCATTGGCGATTGGTTAGCGTTTTTGTGCAGAGCAAATAAACTTTATTCAACGCTTAACTAGTTTTCAATTTTTCTCATCATTTTCTGTCTTTATTTTGAAAATTAACGAAAGAAAACACACACAATGTTATGAAAAACATAAAATGACATCATGAAAATCATAAAACGACGTCATTAGACTGCGCGTGGCTGATTTATCACCACAGTGTTCAAATGAATCAAAGTTTATTCTATGGGATGTTATTTTGTCAATGCGCGCTTGATAATGGGATAAACAATGTAATCAAAAACACCGTAACCACCTATGCTGCCTAAAAATCGTACAGAAAATCGTAGACAATTTTATTGTACGGCAACCAGGGGAAATGTAAACCAGGCATAACTTGTCTTGAATGAAGCCTCTGATCACAGTTTTATTCTAGAGTCCTATTTTATATGCAAATGCAGTGATATAGACAATAAGGAATTTATGTGGACATAAACGTTTATCAGGCAGTTTTGTAACTTGAACTTCTTTGCTAAACTGGGTTACATTTCGGATGCTAAACTGTTTATTAGAATTGACTTTATTGAGAAGTATTTTAATGAAAAATGTTCATGAGACTAATTTTTACCAATGGAGAGTTGAATAATTTGAATTCTGCTTTGTGAAAAATTGTAACTGAGGCATTGATACTTTGATAAGGTTGTTTTCTGGTTAGAGGCATAAATAGCCGTAATTTATGGTAAGAAAGTGTACATGATACATGGTGTTTTACTGTACATTCTTTTTTGTTTTTTTTAGTCCCCTTCCAGTGTTATAGGTTTGCCCTCTGTCCGTCCCTCTGTCACTCCGTCCGTCCGCAATTTTTTTTTCCTGCGATAACTCAAAAAGTACTGAAGATGCTTCGATGAAACTTGGTATACATATAAACGGCAATCTGAGTATTATGCACGACCTTTTCTTTTTTACCAGAGGTCACAGGTCACGTGACTGTTACTAAAAATAGAAATAAACTGAAACAAACTGGATCCTGCGATAACTCAATAAGTACTGAAGATATTTCGATGAAACTTAATACACATATAAAAGGCAATGTGAGGATTATGCAGGACCTTTTATTTTTCACCAGAGGTCAAAGGTCACGTGACTGTTATTAAAAATAGAAATACACTAAATACTGTTATAATTCTAAAAGTACATGAGATATGACCATGAAACTTTGTACAAATATTCAACTTTTGGTCTGTGTGTTTCTCTATCTGTTCGTCCGTATGTTTGTATGCCCGTCTGTCTGTCCATCCCCAAAACCTGGTTCCTGCAATAACTCAAGAAGTACTGAACTTATTTCGATGAAACTGGGTATACATATAAACAGCAATGTGAGGATTATGCACGACCTTTTTTTTTCCAGAAGTCAAAGGTCATGTGACTGTTACTAAAAATAGAAATAAACTTAATATTGTAATAATTCAAAAAGAAAACATATGATCATGAAACATGGTACACAGAATGGACTATTTGATTGCCCTCTAGTACTGCAATAACTCAAAAAGTAACTTGAATGTCTGGTCAATGTTACTAATATGAAACTTTGAACATCTACAAATAAAGGGCGATTTGACGGTATTGCACAATGTTTAATTAGTAGGGGTTTTCACCGGTAGGGGACTCCTGTATTGCTTGCAATTCTATCAAAGCCTTGTTTCTAACTACAATACTTTGATACTCTTTGGTAATTATCCTACGATTGTATACATTAATATTAATTACCATTTCTTCTGTGTGGGAATTGTGCAATGGTATTTTACTAAAATTGCTTTCCATTCTCAACAGGTTGATATTCAATCAATACACAGTTAGCATTAATGATTCTTAAACTGCTTGCTTGGGGAGACTTCAGTAGTAACTCCACTTGGGAAATTCAAGACATGGTGGTAATTGTTTTGGCATGCATGTTGGCCAATTAACTCAAGGATTTGAACAAGAATCTATGTTGAAACTATGTGAGAGTGATTACAGGTAGTTCTTTGCCTGTCAGACTAAACTTCTCTCTCAGACAATAGATCTCTATTGCACACAATTGGAATGCTCCAAATGATTTTCAGCAGACCTAAAATGTTAGTTAAGGAATACTTTTTGATTTATCGTTGTTTATCAGCCAATAAACAAGAATTTAGAGTTCTGATGCGTAGGAATTAAACCACAATGGCGTTAGCCCGATTGGTTTAATAGCCACCGATCAGAATGACAAAGAGTTGTTTATTGAACGATAAATAACGATAATGCGAAAATTATTTTGATTCTAACTTGATTTGACAAATATTTTTGCAATTGTAATGAGACATTATCCTATGCTCCGCTTAGAATCGGGACCACTTTTTGCGTTGTTCATTGGGTAGTTTAACATCGATAATTTTGTTCTTTGTCTATAGAAAATTTGCAAGTATCATGTTAGAATCAACAATAAATAGTGCATTAAAGTGATGAAATACAGTATTTTACAAGAAAAATGATTGCTGATTGAAATCTGTGGGTGTATAATGTAATGACTAAGAAACTGGTTAAAAGTCATTTTAAAAATGAAGAGAAGACATAAGGTACCAGTGAGCGACAGTGCCGGGGGTGAACAGTCACAGGAAGTTGACAATGCGACTGGTACCCAGCCAAAACAGGAGATCAAAGAGGAAGCCTCATACAGGGCCTCATGGCATGGAACCAGTCAAGTGTCTGAAATAGAACAGGATATGACATCAGAAGGTGCCTGTGGCATAACAACCAGGTCGAGTAGTCAAGACAACCTCCAACAAAAGCCGAAGTCTCGGTCGAGACTGAAACTATTCAAAAGGCGAAGTTATGAAGTGAAGCAGACACCACCGGATTCGCCTACAAAGTCATCTGGCCAATCAGTATTCAGATCCTTTTTTCAAAATATAAAAAGGAACAAAAAATACTCAAGTGAGAACGTGGCCTTGATTTCAAATGAACAAAAGTCACATGGCTCAAACTTTTCTACAGCAAGCTGGAACATAAGTACCGAAAGCGAATCTGATGTGAGTGAGAAAACTTGCATAAGAACAAGTCCAGAATTAAATGATCAGTGCACAAAATCTAGCTCATCTGACAGCATTAATAGGCTGAGTAACACTGAAGGTAATAAATCGAATGCAGAGAAATCGCATACATTGCCAAATTCACAAAATGCAAACATGACATCCGTAGCAGTGGAGGCCGCCAGAGGCGCAACATTTCCGAGGTCCAATTTTCATCCAATCCACACATTCCAACCTCCAACAAATCGTAGCCAAACAGCTATACGAACATCGTCTTCGATGTTTGGTCAAGCACGTAAATCTGTGATAAAAGAACTTGAAAACAATCAAACACATCCTGGAGTTATTGTTTTATTGTCTGTGATAAACTTTATTCTTTGGATATTTTTATTCAGCATGAAAGTGGCTGGAGTAACTGCAAGCGTGTCCGTATGGATGTGGATACGACTCATGTACATATTTGATTTTATCGTTGCCGTTTTTCGCAGGATCTTCAACCATGACCCGGAGAAAACCAACCAGAACAGTGACTACACTCACATTGAAAGTAAGTGAACTTGTTTTTTCATTAACACATCAGCAGTTATGATGTTTATACTAGGGATGGGACCGAATATTTGATTATTAGAAGATCGGATAATATTCGAATAAAAAAAAACGAATACGAATATTTAATTTTCAAATTTATTTAAAAAACAAAATTTATTTTTAAAAATCATGTTTTTCTCCAGTTTGATTGCAAAGTGAACATGAATTCCAGTCGTATTTCCTGCCTAGCAGGCGGGCAGGGGCAGTGTAAAGTTTTTACAACACATGCCAAAAATGTCCAATTAACGACAATTGATAATTGGCAGGGGGGCCACGTCTTTACAAGGGCCGCTAATTAACTGTTTGTAGGAGGCGCAAATATGACGCATTATATCCACAAAGAACAAATTGGGCCATGTTGTGATAACGGTTTCACGGTTTGCACAAGGCGTACATTGTTGTTTATTGTCCTTAAGTGACATCTATACGGTTAACTTGTTTACAGTAAATTACAATTACTCTCAAAGTAAATCAATCATTATCAGCTAATCAATTTCTTTAACAAAATTTACATGATCTGGTCAATCTTAATATACGTCACTTGTAAATTATTTTCCATTATATCAACACCGCATAGTTTACGATAGTCTTGATTAATAAACAATGCCACCATCATGTACTTGGAAGTAAGTTACGCGGTATTAAGACAAAACCCAGGCAATGTGTCATCTAAAACGGAACGATTTACAAATTAATTAACAATACATTAACAATATCTTACATTTCTTTATATTTGCCTAACACTCAACTACGTACACGTAGTATACATATTTCGGATGGGTAAATATTCTGACAGAGTGCCGTTACGGCGTATAAAGTAGTATTTACAAAACGAATATTCAAATATATTCGAATATTTAAAACAAATATTCGAGTATTGATTTCAGTATTCGGTCCCGTCCCTAGTTAATGTATATTAGGCATGTCCTGGGAAAACCGGGCTTAATGCATGTGCGTAAAGTGTCGTCCCGGATTAGCCTGTGCAGTCCGCACAGGCTAATACAGGAAGGCACTTTCCGTCTACAGTGAATTTTTGTTTAGAAGAGACTTCCTTGAAACAGAAAATACCATAAAAACGCAAAGTGCCGTCATGGATTAGCCTGTGCGGACTGCACAGGCTAATCCAGGAAAACACTTTACGCACATGCATGAAGCCTGGTTTTCTCACGACACGCCTCATATAGATTTGGTTTTGCATGCGCTTATTTAAAGGGTTGAGTGTGATACTATTGTATCTGATATAGAACTGTTCAACAGATACAACAGTTTCACGTTCAACCCAAGAATTTTGTGCTTGGTATTAGTAATCTTTACAGTAAATTACAGTAAAATTCAGTAAATTACAGCATCACAAAGAACAATGAGTATACAGTACCTTAGCAATTTACATTGACACTAAATTGCTGCACTCTATATTCTCACATAAACAGGTAAGTTATATTCTTATAATATGGTTGATGGCTGTAGGGGCTGTACTATTGGCATATCTGAGAACATGTTGTGATTAATAATAAGATGAGGTAAGCATTTACCCATGTTCAGTGCCAGATCAGACATGGAACGAGCAAATGTTGGCACACATTGGCACGCATTGTTTACACTGTGTTAGATGATGCATTCCCAGCCGTTGCTGTTCTCACAGCATAATTGTGACATTTGTAACCTATTTATATATAAGAATTATGTACTTTACAATCTGTCCAGCTGTTTCAAATGTATTATAATGATGTTGGATCAATTGACTGACATTTAGTGATAATAGCAGGCACATTGTTCTTGACATGTGTACACTATTCTTTGTTAAGTGGAGTAGTTTCACATGCTGTCACAGTGTCTCAATTCTGACATTGTTATTCCTATGTTCACCACTGTGAATATTGTCTCTATTTTCTGACATAGTTATTTTTATGTTCACCACTGTGAATATTGTCTCAATTCTGACATTTTTATGTTTATGTTCACCACTGTGAATACTGTCTCTATTCTGACATTGTTATTTTTATGTTCACCACTGTGAATATTGTATCAATTCTGACATTGTTATTTTTATGTTCACCACTGTGAATATTGTCTCAATTCTGAGATTGTTCTTTTTATGTTCACCACTGTGAATATTGTCTCAATTCTGTTATGGTTATTCCTATGTTCACCACAGTGAATATTGTCTCAGTTCTGACGTGGATATTCCAATGTTCACCAAGGTGAATATTGTCTTAGTTCTGACGTGGATATTCCTATGTTCACCACTGTGAATATTGTCTCAATTCTGACGTGGATATTCCTATGTTCACCACTGTGAATATTGTCTCAGTTCTGACGTGGATATTCCTATGTTCACCAAGGTGAATATTGTATCAGTTCTGACGTGGATATTCCTATGTTCACCACTGTGAATATTGTCTCAGTTCTGACGTGGATATTCCTATGTTCACCACTGTGAATATTGTCTCAATTCTGACGTGGATATTCCTATGTTCACCACTGTGAATATTGTCTCAGTTCTGACGTGGATATTCCTATGTTCACCACTGTGAATATTGTCTCAATTCTGACGTGGATATTCCTATGTTCACCACTGTGAATATTGTCTCAGTTCTGACGTGGATATTCCTATGTTCACCAAGGTGAATATTGTCTCAGTTCTGACATGGATATTCCTATGTTCACCACTGTGGCTACTATCCATAGGAATGATAAAGAGGATATTTGTTTAATGTAGTGTAAAATCGTATTTTATTTCATGAGTGGTCATAGAAACAATATTTTCACGAGTGGTGCAGCCACGAGTGAAAATATATAGTTTCTATGACCACGAATGAAATATAATACGATCTTACACTGTATTAAACAAATTTCATGCTTTTGAACGATAAATTTAAAAAATGCGCAAGATATGCTGAAGCGTCACAAGTTTATGTATTATGACGTCATAAATATGACATTATTATTCCAAAATTGTGGATCACTGTTGTGGTGGGAATTAAGCGACTTTTACTGCGTTGTTGTCTCTTAACCCATTACCACTGCATGACTCACCACGACGCATTATTAGTTGACCGCCTATTGACGCCTATGGACGCAATTATCGATCTATAAATGATGCCGCACACCGACGCATTTCTAATCTCCTAACTATAGACGCACTGCGACGCACTCCAATTTAGATTCAAAACAACCTATTTTAAGTTTGTATTACGTCATATCGGGAGATACCTATGGAAAATTCAAACTCTCCTTAACAATTTCCGGTAAAAAACGCACATGGTTACTATTAAAAGTATGTCTTAAAATAACGATCCAATCATATAACCCATGCGCGAGTCGACCCTTGAACTTCCTCTGCAAAACAGCAAGCCAAGATGGACGACGCGTTGCACACTACTAATGTTAATTATACGAATTCTGACGATAGCGGCTCAGAATTTTCAGGATTTGCACCTGAGGACATTCCTTCAGACATTGACGTTTCTTACGAATCAGAAACTACTGAAAGTGAGTCGGATTCAGACGATGAACCGTTGACAGAATGGACATCAAAATTTTCTCCATTGATGGTATGTACATATATGTATGAATTTGTATACGACTTTTTATAATAAAATACAGTTTTCACGTTGCAGTCGTTGAGTGTTGTTTTTCCTGTTGAAGATTATAATATATATTTAGAATAGTACACGATTTTGATCGCGAAAATAATTAGTACACATCGGGTTTCAAGACACGAAAGTAGGTCAACTGAAAAAAAGTGCTGCTACATGTATACAATTTTTACGTCAGTGTATACTTACCAGGATAAAAAGCACAGACTCGTCAGATGAATATTTTATTACGCACAGTTGTATTAATGAATGTATATTTTCACAAATAAAAAATATATTATGAATATTACATATGCAATATTATATATAATATAAAGTGAAATAAAATTATAAAACAACAAACAGGTTATATGGGATTATATATATATATGCATAAAATCTGATGTATACATATGATTTTTATACAATTATTTCACAATATTTTTACAATTTTTATTTTCAGTTTAATGACTTAGTCGAGCAGCCAGGCCCCAACCTTCCGCAGGACTTTGATGACGAATTGGCTTCTCCTCTGGACTTCTTCTCGTTAATGTTCCAGCCCATAATGTACGC
This sequence comes from Congeria kusceri, assembly GCA_027627225.1. Lineage (NCBI taxonomy): Eukaryota > Metazoa > Mollusca > Bivalvia > Myida > Dreissenidae > Congeria > Congeria kusceri. The sequence goes on from CM051040.1 coordinate 27,061,136, forward strand.
TGAAATAGCAAGACACACAAACAATTATGCGAAATGGAAAATGGAAACTGAAAGGAGGCATGATCCTAGATGGACAGAAACTGATGAGGCCGAAATTAGAGCGTTCATTGGACTGAACATCTTCATGGGAGTCAACGAGTTGCCAACCATTGAAAGGTACTGGAGCGAGAACATTTTCATAGGAAATCAAGGTTTCAAATCAGTCATGACATCTAATCGGTTCCAGAAACTCAACCAGTACTTCCATGTGTCGGACCGAGCATCTGAGCCCCCACGTGGATCGCAGAATTATGATAAACTATATAAAGTGCGTCCAGTCATTGAGCATGTGTCAGAAACATTTGAAGCTGGTTACACTCTAGGTAAACAAGTTGCGGTAGACGAGGCTATGGTGAAATTCTATGGACGAAATTCAATGAAACAATATATGCAGGCCAAACCCATAAAACGTGGTATTAAAATATGGATGTTGTGCGACTCGAACACTTATTACTGTTCCAAGTTCAGTGTTTACCTCGGCAAACAAAACAATACAACAGAAAATGGACTTTCGTACAATGTAGTAAGAAACATGACAAGCGACATTCGTGGAACTTACCGGGAAGTCTATTGTGATAATTATTTCACAAGTGTCGCCCTGATGGAGAAACTACTGGACGATGGTTTGTACTCCTGTGGGACTGTTCGTGTGAACAGAAAGCAGTACCCTGCCTCACTGAAGAAACCGAAAGATCTGCGGGAACGTGGCCAGTTCAAGATCCTGCAGAAACGCAACTCTAACGTCACTGCGTCAGTCTGGCGCGACAAGAGGCTTGTTCACCACCTCACTACACTGAGCGACCCCACCCTGTCGCTTCCAGCACAGCGTAGGACCGGAGCTGAAATTCTGCACCTGCAGCAACCCCATGCCGTGAAGGTTTACAACCAGTACATGGGTGGGGTTGACGTCCACGATCAATACCGCCTGTGCTATGATGTGGGACGCAACTCCAAGAAATGGTGGAGGTGCTTGTTTTGGTTTATGGTCAACAGTGCCATTGTCAATGCCTACCTCATTTTCAAGGAAACAAGCAAACGTAGAAATTCGAAGAAACGTTTCGCCCACCTGGACTTCCGCGAGGAACTGGCATTTCGCTTGATTGGAGGCTATAGTAAAAGGAAGCGAGCTAGTCAGGGGCAAGCACTAGTAGGCATGATGAACAAGGAGAATGTGGGACCTCATGTTCACGGTCTTCTGCCAGGCAAAAGGCGCCGTTGTAAGTACCACAGCCTGGTACTGAAAGAGCGAACTGACACACGGTATGGTTGTACTACGTGTATGACTCCTTTGTGTGACAAAGGATGTCACAATTTGTGGCACAACATGACAGTGCCTGCAGCTATTTAGGAACTGGTGAACTTGTAAAAAAATAGTGAAAAAAATAGAAAAATGATAAAAAGAAAAATAACAGTATTATTATTTTGATTCAAAGAGAGAACAGTGTATGTCTGTGTATATTTTGGTCAATTCACATATTATTTATTTTTAATTATTTATGGTTGTATTTCATTCTGGCAGATAGTGTATATAAATGTAAATATATGATTTGTTTGCGTCTTATATACAGAAAACAAACATGCATTCAAATAAAATTCTTGTTTTCATTACAAGTGTGTTCATTTTATTCACTACTATGAACCTTATTACTTGGTCTATTTCAAAACAAAAAGCACCATTGAAAAGCATTTTTAATTAGCTACAATTTATACATTCACACTTTTGCTGTATGATCAACAACAAGGGCCATAAAACCAGCCAGAACCACAAGACCCCCCTAGAGTGGATTAATATCCAAATAGCCTCTATTGGGAGGGTGTCAACTATCAGCCTGATGCCTATTGACAACAGATACTGATTATTGATTATTATCAGTGGTGGAGATTAGCAGATTAGCTGGGTATGCAAGTGGTCATGGGTTAATTATATTGGTATCAAATTTTATTATGTGTTTTCTGTTGTTTAAAAAGGCCGATGTTTACACTGACGATTAGGGTATTCGCATACTTTAAAAAAATTAATGTAAAAACAAATGTTAAAAGTAGTTCCATATAACCAAGAGTGAAATGATCAAACGTTATCATTTCACTTGACCTAGAGTGAAATGATCAGGTTATCATTCAGTGGTATTCTCCACTCATTCACCGCATAGCATGAAATAAGAACCTTTCCCAACAGTGTAACTGTCAAATAAGTTCTCAGGTACCCTGTGACAGCTTGACGAAAATGGCTCCAATAGCTCCAAAAGACTACATTTAGGAATGCAAACTTTTCCTGACAGTGTCTGTAATTCTATTATGTAACGTTTCAGGTACGCTGCGTCAACTTAACGACAGCCGTTCCAAGCTTGAGGATCTCTGGGCGGCCAGGAAGCTCAAGCTTGAGCTCTGCTTACAGCTTCGGATGTTTGAACGAGATGCTCTGGAGGTCGGTGCGAGGTTACACAGCAGCCTTTTTGTTTAATATACAGTTTAGCTCAAGCAAAAACACATATTTTACTCGACATTACGAAGTCATAATTTTCTATTCGCTATTTTCTATAATTTGGCAGATAGGTAACCAAGAAGTTACCAGAGTTTCTCCCAAATGTGAATATAATTGATAACAGGGAGCAGGGTGCAGAACCCTGCAATATCACTCTTATTTTTGATCTTTTTCTAACAAAACCGTATCATAAAGTAATAAAAGAAACATCTTGTAAAAAATTAATATTGTTTACTAGATCTTTGCAATTTGCTATTGCTATAGCCTCACTTACTCTGGTCAATCTCCGACACACACCATGTAGAGAATACAAAATTTAATGTTTGTCATCTCCGTCAAACAATGATGTTCTGGCTTTGTGAACATTAATTTATTCAATAATTATTTATAAAAAATGTCCTTATCGATTTTAGCAGATCATTTCCTTTATCATAATTGCAAGAGGTAGCTTTGTATTTTAAAGCTGATGTATTGTGTAAATTAATTTTGACAGTTTGTGTATTATTTGAAATAATGTTTGTATTTTTTCACAACACAGCAGGATCAAAATAGTTTAGACTTATCCGTAAAATTAAGTAATTGGGAAAAATTTTGCAAAAACAAAGAAAGAAATATTGTTAACTCTCTTTGCAATAAACCATCTTAATTCTTGTTTTCCTGCAGGTGTCCTCACAGCTGGAACTGTGGGCGGAGGAACTGCAGCACCAGGAGCTGGTCACCGATGGCAACAAGGCAGAGCAGATGCTCGTCATGCATAACGAGAGTGTTTTACATATGCAGAACTGCACATTCGAGGTCCTGCAGAGGGGCCAGGAGTTAGCACAAGTAAAACACCAACTTGTTACGTTTTAACAAAATTAAAACACTGTTTTAGCATCAACTCGTAAACTTTTAGCACAAGTTTAACATAGTTTTAGTACCAACTTGAAAGTTTAAGCACAAATGTTACATTGTTTTAGTTCCATGTCGTAAAGTTTTAGCACAAGTAAAACATTGTTTTAGTGTACCGACTCGTAAAGTTTTAGCACAAGTAAAACATTGTTTAGTGTACCAACTCGTAAAGTTTTAGCACAAGTAAAACATTGTTTTAGTGTACCAACTCGTAAAGTTTTAGCACAAGTAAAACATTGTTTTAGTGTACCAACTCGTAAAGTTTTAGCACAAGTAAAACATTGTTTTAGTGTACCAACTCGTAAAGTTTTAGCACAAGTAAAACATTGTTTTAGTGTACCAACTCCTAAAGTTTTAGCACAAGTAAAACATTGTTTTAGTGTACCAACTCGTAAAGTTTTAGCACAAGTAAAACATTGTTTTAGTGTACCAACTCGTAAAGTTTTAGCACAAGTAAAACATTGTTTTAGTGTACCAACTCCTAAAGTTTTAGCACAAGTAAAATATTGTTTTAGTGTACCAACTCCTAAAGTTTTAGTGTACCAACTCCTAAAGTTTTAGCACAAGTAAAATATTGTTTTAGTGTACCAACTCCTAAAGTTTTAGCACAAGTAAAATATTGTTTTAGTGTACCAACTCTTAAAGTTTTAGCACAAGTAAAATATTGTTTTAGTGCCAACTTGGTTAAGTTTAGTAAATGTTCCTTGATATTATGAAATTATTGTATTGTCCTTTGGGTAGATAAAACATACTATTAACATTTCAAATATTTCAAAAGTGTCTGTAATAATGAATCTTTCTATAAAGTTTTTTAAGTGGCGGATGAATCAATTAGTTATGTGCAGTATTATTGTTCCTTATGTATTAAGTACATTAAGTACATGATAAGTGATGCAGATATTCAGTTTAAAGTGTTTAAAACTAGTCGAAGTATAATGTGCAAACGATTTGCAATTATTAAATGTTTCTCATGATTCACACAATTCTATCAACATAATTAATATGTTTTTACCATGAAACATGCACAAAAGAGAACTGATGTTGATTAAACTTTGATGCGCTTATTAATAAAGGAGTATTTTTTATGCCCCCAAAGGAGGGCATATAGTAGTCGCACTGTCAGTCCGACGGTGGGTGCATGGGTGAGTCCGTCCGTCCAGACTTTGTTTCCGCTCTGTAACTTTTGAATGCCTGGATGGATTTTAATATAACTTCATATTATTATTCCCCATGACTAGACGATGTGTCGCGTGCAACTCTCATGCTCGTCAGTCAAAGGTCAAGGTCACAATTCAAGGTCAATGGTCATGAATTTTTGTTTCCGCTCCAAACGCCTGGATGGATTTTAATATAACTTCAGATTATTATTCCACATGACCAGACGATGTGTCGCGTACAACTCCCATGCTCGTCTGTCCAAGGTCAAGGTCACAATTTAAGGTCAAAGGTCATGAATTTTAGTTTCCGCTCCATAACTTATAAATGCCTGGATGGATTTTAATATAACTTCAGATTATTATTCCCCATGACCAGACGATGTGTCGCGTACAACTCCCATGCTCGTCCGTCAAGGTCAAGGTCACAATTAAATGTCAAATGTCATGAATTTTTGTTTCTGCTCAGTAACTTCTTAACGCCTGGAAGGATTTTAATATAACTTCAGATTATTATTCCCCATGACTAAACAATGTGTCGCATACAACTCCCATGATGGTTGGTCAAAGGTCAAAGTCACAATTTAAGGTCAAAGGTCAATTATTTTTTGTCCACATCATAGCTTCTAAATGTCTGGAGGGATTTAAATGTTTCTTTAGATTATTATTCTCTATGACCAGACAACATGTCGCATACAACTGCATTCTTGTCTGTCAAAGGTCAAGGTCACAATTCAAGGTCAAAGGTCAAGGATTTCTGTTTCTCCACCATAACTTCTAAACGTCTGGAAGGATTTGAAGATTACTTCAGATTATTATTTCCCATGACAAGGGGATGTGTTGTGTGCAACTCCCATGGTCCTCAGTCAAAGGTCAAGGTCACAATTCAAGGTCAAATGTCAAGGAATGTTCTTTCTGCTCTATATCTTCCAAAAGCCTTGAAGGATTTTAATATTACTTCAGATTATTTTTTTGCATGACCAGATGATGCGTCGCATACCACTTACATGCTCCTCGGTCAAGGTCTGTGGGTCCAAGGTTACACTTAAAAGGTCAAATATTAGCATGAACTTTTTGTGGGAAGCATTATTTTTGCCAACATGTAAGGTGATGGGAATGAAGATCATTATGAGGCAGTGTGTCACAGCAACAAACAGTTGTGTTGCTGAAATCTCAAGATATTTTTCCAGGGCATTTTATTGTACTGTGACATTGTTTTGCCTCCCTCTGACGAGCATATGCTTCAGGGGCATATGTCACATCCTGTGACGAGCCTTGTTTATACTATATTTTGCTGTTTATTTTTGCTTTCTTTATTCAATTTCTACACTGATATTTAACTGCATCTGAATTCTGCAAATTAATTTATCTACAGCTGTTTGAGACGAAGAGTGTAATATAGGTGTAACACTGGTACCCAGACCTGTTTACTGCAACGGATTGTCTGTATTTGCTACGATTTTACCACAGAAACTACGCACTATTGATATTGAAAACTCTACGGAAATCGGTCATTTGCAGTAAAAAATGTTTTATTGGCCTCTTTCCGTTAATGATATCACATTTCGCTATTTAGTGCATCGGTGTGGTATAAAATCGGAGTCCCCGATGCGCAATTTCTTATCAGTATATTTTGCTCTACGTATAATTGGTAATAGAGACTATTATGCAAGCGCTTGTCATCTCAGTTAACAATTTAGTGCTAAGTTACGCAGCTGTGTAGGTCAGAGACATTGGCCGACAATCTGAGTTTGCTGTCTCACACAAGGCCTCTATTAAATGTTTGGTTATTTTAGGGATGAAAACAAACGTCAATAACAAGATTTTAAATCAATTTTTTATTAATGTGTGTATCTTTTGTCTCGTGAAAGCTAACACAATTTTGTTGTCTGCTGGGAACTTTATATTGATAAGTCATCTTTTTTATCCATAGCGTTTTGCAAAAAAACGTTAACAAAACTCAGAAACTGTTAAACGGTATTTTAAAGATTCGAAATTCTACTTGATGTTTTTAGTCGGGTTAAAATCATCATGACTGTCCAAAGTGCCATGTTTTCTTTTACCGAAAACTTAACATTTTTTTATGGTTTTAAGTATTATTTACAGCATCTTTCGTAAGTTTACCCTTTAATCGTTAAAACAGTCACAGCAGAAAATGATGCTCTGTACAGTACGTACGTCTTTATCATTTGATGCGTGTAGGCCCGACGTGCACGAGGAAAATTTCCCGCCGTTTTTGCGAGAACAAAGCATAGATAATATACATGGATTTTAATCAAGATCTTTATAATGCACCAATTATCCAATCAGTACTACAAGTTCAACTTTGGTATCGATTAAAACAGTAAAAAAAAACACAAAACTGTCAATATGAACATAATTAATCGAATAAAAAAGGCTCCATAAGTAGATCGAATGTAACCTTATGATTCGATAACGACGAGTATAGTGGGTTTGAACGTGACGTCACTGCGCGAATGTGATGCGCACTAGTCATAAACATCCGGAAAAAATGATTACTTTCAGTTTCGCAACAACAATGACGCTTTTGCTTTTAAAAAGCTAGAGGTATACAGAACCATTTAAGCGTTGACGTTTCATGTATTTCTATTCGTTTAAATAATTACAAAAAAAAGAGAACGTGTTAGCCATAATTTTAAGAGTTAAAACGCACCAGATAACGTCATTTGACATGTGCGACCTCCCTAACCCACCCCTCGGGACCGGGGTGTCTGAAAAAATATAATGTGGCAAGCAGTGTTGAGAAATTTGTAGTAAGCACATATCATTTTTAAGCTCTTGTGTGATGCTGAATTTTAATGTCAAACATTAAAGATATTTTGAATTTGATACAGAATACTGCTATATATTTATTAATAACCATGTTTTGTCATTTTGTGGTTAATAAATCTTAGTTGTGTGAAACACTGGTTGACTGTTCGTTACTACTGACAGATACCAAAAACTACTGATACAAATTTGTCAGAATACTGATAAAGCTTGAAAGGGGTAAACAGGTCTGGGTACCATGTTAGAGTCTATTCAACTTTTACCCTCATTTTCCTTCTACCCATGATCAATACCTTTACAGCTGTTTGAGACGACGGGGGTACAGCTGATGGCCGACTCTCACTATGAGGCCCCAACCCGTATTCAGGAACTTCTCGAGTACCTGCACGAACGTGAAGTGGATCTCGAGACACTTGCCGACTCAAAGCGAGCCCGACTCGAGCAGTGCGTGCAACTGCGGAACTTCGAAGTGGAGGCTCGACAGGTTGGTTATTACAATGAAATGTTATTGTTGTTGCGGTATCTGTAAACAGTAGTGTGCCATGGATTCTTGTAATTGTCTTCAAAAGCTAGAAGATACGAAAAAATATGTATAATCATGTTAAAAGTATTCTGTGGTATGGCAGTCTAATATTTTAAAATAAAATTGTTTATTTATTTTGTTGAATTTCTAGAACTCCCAGTGCTGTTATTTTATAAATTGATATAATACCATGGTGGGATTCTGAAACGGGTGTTTACCATGGTGGGATTCTGAAACGGGTGTTTACCATGGTGGGATTCTGAAACGGGTGTTTACCATGGTGGGATTCTGAAACGGGTGTTTAACATGGTGGGATTCTGAAACGGGTGTTTATATCCCCACAAACGAAGATTAATAGGGGTATATAGGGGTGAGCTTGTCGGTCCGTCAGTCTGTTGGTTTTTGGTTTCCGGATGATAAATCAAGAAAGGCTTGACATATTCAAATAATTTTTGGTACACATATGTAACATCATAGAATACAGGTCAAGTTCGATGTTGGTTACAAACCACTAAATTTTGACACAGTTATGGCCCCTTTTCGACTTAAAATTCTCTAAAAACATGGTTTGCGGATGATAACTCAAGAAAGACTTAACATATTCAAATAATTTTTGGTACACATATGTAATTTCATAGAATACAGGTCAAGTTCGATGTTGGTTACAAACCACTAAATTTTGACAGAGTTATGGCCCCTTTTCGACTTAAAATTTCCTAAAAACACGATTTCCGGACATTTACTCAAGAATGGATTGACATATTCAAATAATTCTTGGTATTCATGTGTAACATCATAAAATACGGGTCAAGTTCGACTTGGGTTACAAACCACTAAATTTTGACAGAGTTATGGCCCTTTATTTGTCTTAAATTCCTTAAAAACATGGTTTCCTGATGATAACTAAACAATGGCTTGACTATTTATGTAATTATTGGTACACATGTGGAACATCATCAAATACAGGTCAAGTTCGACTTTGGTTACAAACCAATAAATTTTGACACAGTTATGGCTCCTTTTTGACTTAAATTCCCGAAAAACATGGACAATAACTCATGAAAGGCTTCACATAATGTAAATTAATTTTGGTACACAGGTGTAACATCATAAAATACAGATCAAGTTCAACTTTGGTTACAAACTAATAAATGTTGACAGAGTAATGGCTCCTATTGAAATTAAATTTTTCCAAATATACTGTTGACCATTCGCAAATTAAAGCATTCTCTCTCTGTCCATTTCTTTCGAATTGATGCCATAGTTTTGTGACAAGGCCATATTGTGGGGGTATATCCGTCACTCATGTGACAATTCTAGTTGATTTAGCATTCAGAAAAGACGCAGCTGTTATGGATGTATCCACACTGCGGAGCATGTTCATTGCACTGATGTCTTGTTGCAGGTGATATCCTGGATTCAGAACCGAGAGTCGATGCTGAATGCCAGTTACATGTAACATCATTGCAATGATGTCTTGTTGCAGGTGATATCGTGGATTAGGAATAGGGAGTGGATGCTGAAAGCCATTTTCATGTATTATCATTACACTGATATCTTGTTGCAGGTGATATCGTGGATTAGGAATGGTCAGTCGATGCTGAATGCCAGTTTCATGTAACATTATTACACTGATACCTTGTTGCAGGTGATATCTTGGATTAGGAATGGAGAGTTGATGCTGAATACCAGTTTCATGTAATTTCAGTACACTGATATCTTGTTGCAGGTGATATCGTGGATTAGGAATGGGGAGTCGATGCTGAATGCCAGTTTTCATGTAACATCATTACACTGATACCTTGTTGCAAGTGATATCGTGGATTTGGAATGGTGAGTCGATGCTGAATGCCAGTTTCATGTAATTTCAGTACACTGATATCTTGTTGCAGGTGATATCGTGGATTAGGAACCGAGATAGAATGCTGAATGCCAATTTCATGTTATTTCAGTACACTGATATCTTGTTGCAGGTGATTTTGTGGATTAGGACTGGAGAGTTGATGCTGAATGCCAGTTACATGTAATTCATTACACTGATATCTTGTTGCAGGTGATATCTTGGATACGGAATGGAGAGTCGATGCTACCAGTTTCATGCATTTGCAATACAAGGATGTCTTGTTGCTGGTGATATCTTGGCTTTGGAATAGCGAGTCCTTGCTGAATGCCAGTTTCATGTAATTTCATTGCAAGGATGTCTTGTTGCAGGTGATATTGTAGATTAGGAATGGAGAGTGGATGCTGAATGCCAGTTCCATGTAACATCATTACACTGATATCTTGTTGCAGGTGATATCTTGGATTCGGAATAGAGTCCTTGCTGAATGCAATTTTCATGTAATTTCATTACACTGATATCTTGTTGCAGATGATATCTTGGATTAGGAATGGAGAGTTGATGCTGAATGTCAGTTCCATATAATTTCGTTACACTGATATCTTATTGCACGTGATATCGTGGATTAGGAAAGGAGAGTAGATGCTGAATGCCATTTTCATGTAATTTCAGTACGCTGATATCTTGTTGCAGGTGATATCATAGATTAGGAAAGGAGAGTGGATGCTGAATGCCATTTTCATGTAATTTCAGTACGCTGATATCTTGTTGCAGGTGATATCATAGATTAGGAATGGAGAGTCGATGTTGAATTTCAGTACCATGTAATATTATTACACAGATATCTTGTTGCAGGTGATATCGTGGATTAGGAACATAGAGTGGATGCTGAATGCCATTTTCATGTAACATCATTACACTGATATTTTGTTGCAGGTGATATCGTGGATTAGGAACGGAGAGTCGATGCTCAACGCCAGTTTCATGTGCCCCAACTCGCTGCTGGAGGCCGAGTCTCTGAAGAAAGAACAAGACCAGTTCATGATGGCCATAGAGGTGTGTTCACGGAATACATGGCCTTTTAAACTCTGTATCAAAGATTTCAGGGTATATTGGTTTGCAAATGTCGATCAGTCTAGTCTGTCTGTAATTCTGTCAGTCAGTCAGTATTTCAAAATTATTTTCTGGTGTGTAAACCTAACAGTTTTCAACTGTTCTTTACCAAAGTTGATGACAAAATATAAATTATTACAATGTGGCGGTTAAATGTTTCCATGTGAATATAATATATTTCCAGAAAACCCACTACAGTGTGGTGCAGGTGATTCAGAAAGCAGAGGCAATGATCGGCTTGCAGCACTACAACATGGACCTGGTGCGAGCCATCACGGAGAACGTGTCCCTGGCCTGGAACCAACTGAGGAACCACTCGGAGGAGAGACACAAACTGGTTATGGCCTCCATGACCTGGTACAAGACTGCTGAACAGGTAGGTGCTGTAGTAATTACCATGTAACTAGGTACCACTTTCCTGTAATGATGTCTTTGTTGCAAGGCAAAGTCACGTTGCTAAGGGCCATATCCCTGTAGCTGTGACCATGTTGGTATGAACTGCAAGGTAGATTGGAACCAGCTGAGAAACCACTCTTGAGGAGAGACACAAACTGGCCATGGCCTCCATGACATGGTACAAGACTGCTGAACAGGTGGGAACTGCTTCCTGTAGTTTAGTGTTGATATGGATTACAAGGTAGATAGGAACCACTCAGAGGAGAGACACCAACTATCTATGGCCTCCATGACTGCTGAACAGGTGGGAACTGCTTCCTGTAGTTTAGTGTTGATATGGATTACAAGGTAGATAGGAACCACTCTGAGGAGAGACAGCAACTATCTACGGCCTCCATGACTGCTGAACAGGTGGGAGCTGCTTCCTGTAGTTTAGTGTTGATATGGATTACAAGGTAGATAGGGACCACTCTGAGGAGAGACACCAATTATCTACGGCCTCCATGACTGCTGAACAGGTGGGAGCTGCTTCCTGTAGTTTAGTGTTGATATGGATTACAAGGTAGATAGGAACCACTCTGAGGAGAAACACCAACTATCTACGGCCTCCATGACTGCTGAACAGGTGGGAACTGCTTCCTGTAGTTTAGTGTTGATATGGATTACAAGGTAGATAGGAACCACTCTGAGGAGAGACAGCAACTATCTACGGCCTCCATGACTGCTGAACAGGTGGGAACTGCTTCCTGTAGTTTAGTGTTGATATGGATTACAAGGTAGATAGGAACCACTCTGAGGAGAGACAGCAACTATCTACGGCCTCCATGACTGCTGAACAGGTGGGAACTGCTTCCTGTAGTTTAGTGTTGATATGGATTACAAGGTAGATAGGAACCACTCTGAGGAGAGACAGCAACTATCTACGGCCTCCATGACTGCTGAACAGGTGGGAACTGCTTCCTGTAGTGATGTACTAGTTGCTGTATTACCATGTTGCTAGGTATTACCATGTTGCTAGGTATTACCATGTTGCTGAACAGGTCAGTACTGAAGTAAGTTTTCATTGCTATGTATTACAAGGTCGATAGTAATCAGTTTGAGGAGAGAGAAAAACTGGTCTTTGCCTCCATGACCTTGTACAAGACTGCTGAGTAGGTGGCTACTGCAATGTAGGTAGTAACCAGCTAAGGAACCACTCCGAGGAGATAGAATAATTATGGTTGGCTAATAATATTAATGATATACCTTTCCAGTTTTGGGTCTCTTACATTCTAACTACTCCCAGGTGTAGATAAGGGATTAATTTCCATTGATCGATAATCACAATCTTTCACAAGCTTTACCACATGTTGTTTCTTTTAAAATAGGTTAGGCCACAAAAAAACCCATGTTTGTTGTGGCCTGACCGACTCTTTTTTCAAGAGTTCTGCAGAAACATACTTAAACTGCTCCAAGACAAAGAGGAATTTCTTTTCTTTAAAGTGGTAGTCCTGAAATGCATTAATATCATAAACGTTTCTGATAGACAATTCACAAAAACCAAAGTTTTAAACAATCAAATACAAATATAATAAAAAAACAACAACTTTCAACCTACCAACCCAACATTTGTTACCATTCCAAAAGAAATAAAACTTTTTTTTATTTAAGACTTAACAGTTAAACACTTGATATTTGAGTACATCAGTTGTATTAAACGCTACATGATGTTCGAGTGTATTGATCAGAAAGATTAATTTGATTAACAATTGCGGAAACGTCTGTTCTGCAGGTCTGGTCGGTGCTGGAGAGTCTGGATCGAGACTACAAGCGTGACGAGGACTGGTGCGGGACAGAGCGGGCCAGCGTGTCGGACAAACCGAGCTACATGGTGCAGCTGATCAACAAACACAACGAGCAGAAGGAGGCCTTCCTTAAGGTATGCCTGTAGGGGCAAGTGGATGGGGGAGTAGTGTACTGCTAAATTGCTCGGTGCTTAAGTGGTCCCATGCTCAGTTCGGGAAGTGGGTGGGGGAGTAGTGTACTGCTAAATTGCTCAGTGCTTCTGTGGTCCCATGCTCAGTTAGGGAAGTGGGAGAAAGAGTAGTGTACTGCTAAATTGCTCATTGCTTAAGTGGTCCCATGCTCAGTTCGGGAAGTGGGTGGGGGAGTAGTGTACTGCTAAATTGCTCAGTGCTTAAGTGGTCCCATGCTCAGTTAGGGAAGTGGGAGAAGGAGTAGTGTACTGCTGAATTGCTCATTGCTTAAGAGGTCCCATGCTCAGTTTGGGAAGTGGGTGGGGGGGTAGTGTACTGCTAAATTGCTCAGTGCTTAAGTGGTCCCATGCTCAGTTAGGGAAGTGGGAGAAGGAGTAGTGTACTGTTAAATTGCTCAGTGCTTAAGAGGTCCCATGCTCAGTTTGGGAAGTGGGTGGGGGAGTAGTGTACTGCTAAATTGCTCAGTGCTTAAGTGGTCCCATGCTCAGTTAGGGAAGTGGGAGAAGGAGTAGTGTACTGCTAAATTGCTCAGTGCTTAAGAGGTCCCATGCTCAGTTTGGGAAGTGGGTGGGGGGGTAGTGTACTGCTAAATTGCTCAGTGCTTAAGTGGTCCCATGCTCAGTTCGAGAAGTGGGTGGGGGAGTAGTGCTAAATTGCTCAGTGCTTAAGAGGTCCCATGCTCAGTTAGGGAAGTGGGTGGGGGAGTAGTGTACCGCTAAATTGCTCAGTGCTTAAGTGGTCCCATGCTCAGTTCGGGAAGTGGGTGGGTGGAGTAGTGTACCGCTAAATTGCTCAGTGCTTACGTGGTCCCATGCTCAGTTAGGGAAGTGGGAGAAGGAGTAGTGTACTGCTAAATTGCTCAGTGCTTAAGTGGTCCCATGCTCAGTTCGAGAAGTGGGTGGGGGAGTAGTGTACTGCTAAATTGCTCAGTGCTGAAGTGGTCCCATGCTCAGTTAGGGAAGTGGGTGGGGGAGTAGTGTGCTGCTAAATTGCTCAGTGCTTAAGTGGTCCCATGCTCAGTTAGGGAAGTGGATGGGGGAGTAGTGTACTGCTAAATTGCTCAGTGCTTAAGTGGTCCCATGCTCAGTTCGGGAAGTGGATGGGGGAGTAGTGTACTGCTAAATTGCTTCGTGCTTAAGAGGTCCCATGCTCAGTTCGGGAAGTGGGTGGGGGACTGCGAAATTGCTCAGTGCTTTAGTGGTCCCATGCTCAGTTCGGGAAGTGGGTGGGGGAGTAGTGTACTGCTAAATTGGTCAGTCCTTAAGTGGTCCCATGCTCAGTTCAGGAAGCGGGTGGGGGAGTAGTGTACTGCTAAATTGCTCAGTGCTTAAGTGGTCCCATGCTCAGTTCGGGAAGTGGGTGGGGAGTAGTGTACTACTAAATTGCTCAGTGCTTAAGTGGTCCCATGCTCAGTTCGGGAAGTGGGTGGGGGAGTAGTGTACTGCTAAATTGCTCAGTGCTTAAGTGGTCCCATGCTCAGTTCGGGAAGTGGGTGGGGTAGTGTACTGCTAAGTTGCTCAGTGCTTAAGTGGTCCCATGCTCAGTTCAGGAAGTGGGGGGGGGGGGGGGAGTAGTGTACTGCTAAATTGCTAATTGCTTAAGTGGTCCCATGCTCAGCTCGGGAAGTGGGTGGGGGAGTAGTGTACTGCTACATTGCTCAGTGCTTAAGTGGTCCCATGCTCAGTTCTGGAAGTGGGTGGGGGAGTAGTGCTCTGCTAAATTGCTCAGTGCTTAAGTGGTCCCATGCTCAGTTCGGGAAGTGGGTGGGGGAGTAGTGTACTGCTAAATTGTTCATTGCTTAAGTGGTCCCATGCTCAGTTTGGGAAGTGGGTGGAGTAGTGTACTGCTAAATTGCTCAGTGCTTAAGTGGTCCCATGCTCAGTTCGGGAAGTGGGTGGGGGAGTAGTGTACTGCTAAATTTCTCAGTGCTTACGTGGTCCCATGCTCAGTTCAGGAAGTGGGTGGGGTAGTAGTGTACTGCTAAATTGCTCAGTGCTTAAGTGGTCCCATGCTCAGTTCGGGAAGTGGGTGGGGTAGTGTACTGCTAAATTGCTCAGTGCTTAAGTGGTCCCATGCTCAGTTCGGAAAGTGGGTGGAGAACTTAAGATCAGTGTTTCAGTATTCCTTACAGCAGTCCTTATTAGCTGTTATTCCAGTACTTTTTTTTACTTTGCCCAACAACTCATTTCCCTGTGGCTTTATTGGGGGAAAACTTGCGTCGTGATGAATTGCACATTGTTCAACTGTGCCTTTATCAGTTCAAGTTGGCAGAAATTTTTTTGATGATCTTTTGATTAATGTTTACAATATTAATATGATGTTTAAATATTGCACACACAAACACACACAAAATAATAATAATAATAATAAAACTTCAGGTATATCAATTAATAAATTGATTAATACCATGTTCTAAACTTGAGGTCAAAATCTTTAATTATGTGATGCGTTCCAGGCGTGCACGTTGGCTCGTCGTACAGCGGAGAGCTTCCTGAAGTATGTGAACAGAAACCTGCACACCGTGGGCATGCAGATGAAGTTCAGGAGCACCGAGGCACATGTGAAGAGTGAGGACAATTTAATGGAGGATTTCACATTCTAACATGATTCTCGCTGATTTTTCGATAGACAAAGAACAAAATTAACGTTATTTAACTACCCAATATACTACGAAAAAAGTAGTCCCAATTCTGAGCGGAGCGTAGTAAAGTGTAGTTCTCATTACAATAGCAAAAATATTTATCAAGCATGTTAAAATTGAAATAATGGTTGCTTTAATAATAATATCGTTGTTTCTTGCCAATAAACGACCCTTTGTCATTCTGATGTGTGGCTATTAAATCACTTGCCCTCATGGTTTTATTGCTATGCATCAGAACTCCAACTCGTTGTTTATAAGCTGATAATCAACGATCAGTAGAAAATAATTTCTTAAATAACATTAGTATAAATAATAACTGTAGAGGTGACGTGTGATTTTTCAGCAGGGTTCCTTACTTTTGAATAGCAAATTTCATGTACAGAAGATGATTACCAGTGCTTTATTTGTTTGGGAATCATTTAAGAATTGAATAGTAATATTCTACATTTCATTGGTGTATGAACTGTTGGGAAAATTACGCTTAATTTGCATATATTTAGTTTACAAAAGTTAGTTAACATCGTGACGTCATTGCGCAAATAGTGAATGAAAAAGTAGTACAGTCATGAATAATATCGATGTAATTATCCCTCAACTGTTCCTGTCTCTAGATTGAAATCTCGTTTAAGATTAACGACCTAAGCAGGATTCACGCTGTCATTGTCAAATTAGCCAATGGCTACAAACCTGGGGGAACCCTGCTAAAATTCTAAATATTACTTTGTGTTGGGTCCATTTCAGAGACGCTGGACTCCCTGCTGCAGCAGGAGAACATGGTGATAGAGTTCTGGACGGTGAAAAAGAAGAAGCTGGAACAGTGCCACCAGTATGTGCTGTTTGAGCAGAGCGCCAAACAGGTTAGTGGGGCGACAGTTAAATAATTTGTGGCGTGGCGTGGGAAAACCGGGCTTAATGCATGTGCTTTTATAGTATTTTCCGTTTCAAGTAAGTCTTTTCTAAACATTGATCCACTGTAGGCGGAAAGTGCTGATCCGAGACGATACTTTACTTACATGCTTTAAGAACGGTTTTTCCATGACACGCCTCATTTGTTATATCCAGACCCCTGTGTTCACACACAATTTACTGTAGGAATCTGTGTTCATCAGGTCAGTAGGGCAGCTGTTATATGCTGACCGTGTGTCCACACAGGATTACTTTTTGAGCAAGATCAGGGGCCTTTTTTACAAAGCTCCTAAGGGAAATCTTAATTTAGTCATATTTAAGGGAAAATTTCAAATAATTTTTTCCCAGTGAAAATCAATATTTGATTTATAAAATATGGTAAAATAAGAAGCACTTTCTGATTATTTACCAGTTTAAAACCATGAAAGACAAATAAACTTGATATTAACCAGTCACATAAACTTAATGAATTTTATGATTTAAAAAAAACAACTTAAGTTTTCGCTAAGGAGCTTTGTGGATATGGGCTCAGTTGTGTTGGCTTTAATGAAACCTCTGCAAATATTCTATAACTACTGGCAGTATTTTGAAATAATTTCACACACAAAATGTTTCATGGGTGCTTATAATCTACCAAAGTCCTTCAGATTATTTGGATACTCTAAAAACATGGCTGTCATTGGTCCATCATTGATGTCAGTTGTCAACTTTTACTTCACCTCCGAACATGCTTTAAAGGTTTTACAAACCATTATGATTTATTAAACTCAGGTTAGCGACCCAGGGCCACTTTTGCCCTCTTGTTTTAAGTTAATCTTCTATTTCATCTGAACAAAAAACAGGTCATTGGGGCAAAGGCAGAATCTTATAACATGGGCTGGTATTTACAAAGTTCCTAAGGGAAATCTTTAACTTATTTCACACTTACAGTGAAAACATTTTAGTTTATAAATGGGTACAATACTAAACATCTAAGCAATAGTGACTAGTTTACAGCAATTAAATGTAAAAAGACTTGTTCATGAAACAGCCAGAGACTTGAGGAGTTTTATGAATTTAAGAAAGGATACAATTTTTTCAGTCTTGTCAAATGGTTATAGGAATTTACCTCAAGTGATATTTACGCCATTTTCTCCTTTTCAGTTCAGTTATGAATGGTAATAAGTGGTCAATAACATAATGTAAAAAGAGGTGTCAAAATTGTTATCAGTGCCCATATTCACCAACCCATTCTTAGACTTAAGAAAATATGGAATAGACTTAGACTGAAGAAATAATACTTTACTGTGTGATCGCAGTTATGCCAAGAACCAAGGTTGCTTATGTCATTAATAAATCATTAAATAAAGAATGCTTAATGTTTTGATGGTTAATAGCAGGTAAAATTCAAATTAACAACCTTTTAAAAACAGAACCGTTATTTTTTATTCTTAAGTCCTAAGTCTAAGAATTGGTTGGTGAATACGGTCCCAGATGTAAGTACCTTTTTTGTGGCCTCAGTTATGAATACTTGTGTGCTGTATCCCCCACGGACAGGTTCTGGAGTGGATCAAGGACTACGGGGAGTCTTACCTGAACACCCACCAGAAACTGGGCTCTACCCAGCAAGAGACTGAGGCACTCCTCAAGGAACACCATGACTTCAGAGCCCGGGCTAAGGTACGTAGAGTGGGTAAACTGGGCTCCACTCAGCAAGAGACTGAGGCACTCCTCAAGGAACACCATAACTTTAGAGCCTGAGCTTAGGTGGGTAGAGTGGGTAAACTGGGCTCCACTCAGCAAGAGACTGAGGCACTCCTCAAGGAACACCATAACTTTAGAACCCGGGCTTAGGTGGGTAGAGTGGTTAACTGGGCTCCACTCAGCAAGAGACTGCGGCACTCCTCAAGGAACACCGTGACTTCAGGGCTCGGGCTAAGGTGAGTAGAGTGGGTAAACTGGGCTCCACTCAGCAAGAGACTGAGGCACTCCTCAAGGAACACCATGACTTCAGGGCCCGGGCTAAGGTGAGTAGAGTGGGTATATTGGGCTCCACTCAGCAAGAGTCTGAGGCACTCCTCAAGGAACACCATGACTTCAGAGCCCGGGCTAACATGAGTAGAGTGGGTAAACTGGGCTCCACCCAGCAAGAGACGGAGGCACTATTCAAGGAACACCATGACTTCAGGGCCCGGGCTAAGGTGAGCAAAGTGGTAAACTGGGCTCCACCCAGCAAGAGACGGAGGCACTCCTCAAGGAACACCATGACTTCAGGGCCCGGGCTAAGGTGAGTAGAGTGGGTAAACTGGGCTACACTCAGCAAGAGAAGGACGCAGTCCTCAAGGAACACCATGACTTCAGGGCCCGGGCTAAGGTGAGTAGAGTGGGTAAACTGGGCTCCACTCAGCAAGAGACTGAGGCACTCCTCAAGGAACACCATGACTCAGGGCCCGGGCTAAGGTGAGTAAAGTGGGTAAACTGGGCTCCACTCAGCAAGAGACTGAGGCACTCCTCAAGGAACACTATGACTTCAGGGCCCGGGCTAAGGTGAGTAGAGTAGGTAAACTGGGCACCACTCAGCAAGAGACGGAGGCACTCCTCAAGGAACACCATGACTTCAGGGCCTGGGCTAAGGTGAGTAGAGTGGGTAAACTGGGCTCCACCCAGCAAGAGACGGAGGCACTCCTCAAGGAACACCATGACTTCAGGGCCCGAGCTAAGGTGAGTAGAGTGGGTAAACTGGGCTCCACTCAGCAAGAGATGGAGGCACTCCTTAAGGAACACCATGACTTCAGGGCCCGGTCTAAGGTGAGTAGAGTGGGTAAACTGGGCCCCACTTAGCAAGAGACTGAGGCACTCCTCAAGGAACACCATGACTTCAGGGCCTGGGCTAAGGTGAGTAGAGTGGGTAAACTGGGCTACACCCAGCAAGAGACGGAGGCATTCCTCAAGGAACACCATGACTTCAGAGCCCGGGCTAAGGTGAGTAGAGTGGGTAAACTGAGCTCCACCCAGCAAGAGACGGAGGCACTCCTCAAGGAACACCATGACTTCAGGGCCCGGGCTAAGGTGAGTAGAGTGGGTAAACTGGGCTCCACTCAGCAAGAGACGGAGGCACTCCTCAAGGAACACCATGATGTCAGGGCCCGGGCTAAGGTGAGTAGAGTGGGTAAACTGGGCTCCACCCAGCAAGAGACGGAGGTACTCCTCAAGGGACACCATGACTTCAGGGCCCGGGCTAAGGTGAGTAGAGTGGGTAACTGGGCTCCACCCAGCAAGTGACGGAGGCACTTCTCAAGGAACACCATGACTTCAGGACCCGGGCTAAGGTGAGTAGAGTGGGTAAACTGGGCTCCACTCAGCAAGAGACAAAGGCACTCCTCAAGGAACACCATGACTTCAGGGCCCGGGCTAATGTGAGTAGAGTGGGTAACTGGGTTCCACCCAGCAAGTGACAGAGGCACTTCTCAAGGAACACCATGACTTCAGGACCCGGGCTAAGGTGAGTAGAGTGGGTAAACTGGGCTCCACTCAGCAAGAGACGGAGGCACTCCTCAATGAACACCATGACTTCTGGGCCTGGGCTAAAGTGAGTAGAGTGGGTAAACTGGGCTCCACCCAGCAAGAGACGGAGGCACTTCTCAAGGAACACCATGACTTCAGGGCCCGGGCTAAGGTGAGTAGAGTGGGTAAATTGGGCTCCACTCAGCATGAGACGGAGGCACTCCTCAAGGAACACCATGACTTCAGGGCCCGAGCTTAAGTGGGTAGAGTGGGTAAACTGGGCTTCACTCAGCAAGAGACTGAGGCTCTCCTCAAGGAACACCATGACTTAAGAGCCCGGGCTTAGGTGAGTAGAGTGGGTAAACTGGGCTCCACTTAGCAAGAGACTGAGGCACTCCTCAAAGAACACCATGACTTCAGGGCCCGGGCTAAGGTGAGTAGAGTGGGTAAACTGGGCTCCACTCAGCAAGAGACTGAGGCACTCCTCAAGAAACACCATGACTTCTGGGCCCGGGCTAAGTGAGTAGAGTGGGTAAACTGGGCTCTACTCAGCAAGAGACTGAGGCACTCCTCAAGGAACACCATGACTTCAGAGCCCGGGCTTAGGTGAGTAGAGTGGGTAAACTGGGCCCCACTTAGCAAGAGTCTGAGGCACTCCTCAAGGAACACCATGACTTCAGGGCCCGGGCTAAGGTGAGTAGAGTGGGTAAACTGGGCTCCACTCAGCAAAAGAGTGAGGCACTCTTCAAGGAATACCATGACTTCAGGGCCCGGGCTAAGGTGAGTAGAGTGGGTAAATTGGGCTCCACTCAGCATGAGACGGAGGCACTCCTCAAGGAACACCATGACTTTAGGGCCCGGGCTAAGGTGGGTAGAGTAAATATAGTATGGCTATATCATGAAGGGATTTAATTACTGTTTTCTGCCTGTTTAGATATCGGCTGACATGTATCATACGAAACGTATTTATTGCAATGGTAAATACTTAGGTCATAGATGTTTTCTATACAGGAATGTTATTTTTGTACATTAGATCATTTACTTATTACTAGGCCAAAACTTGATTAATAACATTAACCTCACAATTTGATAGGAAAACAAGGAGAACGTGAAACTGCTGCTGTCATTGGCTGACGGGTTCGTTGCCAAGGGAAACATGCATGCTAACAACATTCGTGCGTGGTGCTCAGCAGTGGACAAGCGATACAAAGAGTTTTCAGCGCGTATGGAGAAGTACCGGACTAAACTTGAGCAGACCCTCGGTGTACACCAGGAGGAGGAGGTGAGAGCTGGAGCCAGATAGAGCTTTGGGCATAAGGGGGTTAATTGGCAGTAAAGGGAATATCCCAAACCTGCAAACAAACAAAACAAAAGCAGCTCCACGTTTTGTCAACGAAGCAAGCAGTCATTTGCATCATTTCTGAGAACAAGATTATCTGCTGAGGTATTTGTTTATATAGTATAAGTAAACGTTACAGGGTGGTCACTGACTTTGTAACAGGGAAACTGTCAAAAAAGAATCCCTGCATTGCAAATTAAGGAATTTAACCAAAGTAGAGGGAAACCTTGACATTGTAGATTACAGTTCAACCATGTTTGCTTCCATATTTAACAGATTTAAATTGTCAAGCATATTGTAATTATCAGAAATTTTCAGATTTGCAGTAAAGAATGCAGTGCATTTATAAAAGTTTAGTTAGTGTAATCACACTTGTAATCACACTTGTAATGGTACACCACTGATGAAGTGTCAGTGACAAACTCCTTCCAGTCATGGTAATATCAATAAAATTTCCTTTTCGGGATTTCAAAGGCCATCCTGATAATGTAACTTTGTTATGTTTGCATCTCAAAACCCAGTTTCTCTTCTAACCCCATATATCATCCGGCCCTGTGTTCACAAAACAAGTTGAGCCTGATTTTCTGGTTCAAGATGAACTTGAGCCAAATATTTCAGGATCAGGCTCAAAAATGATGTTCACTAAAATCAGGATCAATTTTAATTTTTGGTCAAATATATATTATGACAATGATCTTAAACTCTTAGCAACGTACATTTGCTGTCTGTTATGAAGAATTTAATAAAAGAAATAAAAATAATTATGTGAATTTATCAAAAAGAAAAGTTATTCTGAAAATAAAATATGTTTGATATTCTGCTCAGTTGAGCTACAAAATCAAGATCAGCTAAGACTGATCCTGATCCTGTAATTGATCCTTTGTGAACACAGGGCCTGGTGTGTCCATTGCAGCCCCAGAAGGAGGAGGACACCCAGAGACACAGTGACTCCTCCCTGGAGGAGAAGGTCTTCAAGCAGGCCCCTAAAGAGCTCACAGAGGAGAAGAGGCGGTCCGCCCGCAGGAGAGAGTATGTCGTCTGCTTATCACTTTTATCATTGGTTTTAAAATGTATTGTTTAGCCTGAATGTTTTCAATTTCATTCTACCATTCATGATCATGTCATTCAAAGTGGTATTAAAGAACTAACAGAAGAGAAGAGGAAGTCCACTCGCAGTAGAGAGTATGCCATCTGCTTTTGAGTTTAAGAAATAATTGTTGGTTTATCATTGTTTATTGGCCCATAAACAATGATTAAATAATGGGTGATTTAATAACTGTGCACCAGAACAACAAAAAGTTGTTTATTGGCCAATAAACAATGATAATGCTAAAATTATTTCTCTCTATTCTAACATGATCGGAGACATAGTTTTCAGCAATTACAATCAGAACTACACTGCTACAGTGATGTCATTCATTGTTAGAAATTCATTCTGATATCATGTTCTTTGTTTAAAACTGAATGAATGTTGGAACTTATTTTAATGCCCCCGGCATCTTGATGCAGGAGGCATATAGTGATCGTCCTTCCGTCCTTCTGTTTTTCCGTCCCTCGGTCCGTGACATGGTTAAGTAGATTTTACCGTTTCGTCTAGCACCAACACTGCTTACTACAGCACATGGATACTTACACAGTTGTTGCTTATGACCATTCCCTATCCACCCATATCACCCAACCTTACTTTGACCTTGACCTGATTTGGACTTATAATAATTCAAAAGTGCCATTTCTTGGTTAACTAGATTTTACCAGTTCGTCTACCACCAACACCGCTTACTACAACACTTAGATATTTACACAGTTGTTACATATGACCGTTCCCAAAGCACCCATATCACCCAACCTCACTTTGACCTTGACCTAATTTGAACTAAGAAATAGGCTACCCAGCACCACCCGGGAGCATGTGTGTTTATCAAACACAGAATCTTGTTTTGCATTGATTATTGGTTGTTTAATTTCTGTAATTTATTCTTTGTCTACAGAAATATCTGCAAAGATCATTTTTAAATTGTTGTTTATCATATATGTTTTTAGATTCATTGTGTCACAAAATCTCTTGTGTAGTTCTGTATTTCATCTGCAGGCAGGTGAGAGTATGCCATCTGCTTAGGAGTTAAACTTGGCTTAAATTGATATGTAGAGGGCAAGTTTCCTTGACCTTGAATGCCCTGGAACATGAACCTGTTTTCTGGAAAATAATATGTTGAAATTGTACTAAATTTATTTAATAAAAATATTTATGGTTTTCGAATTATGAAAACAGTTAATTAGATTATTGTAGTTGGTCCAGTTTTAGAGTTTGTTGCATTGTATGTTTGCAGATTTATCATGGCAGAGTTATTGCACACGGAGAGAACATATGTGAAAGACTTGGAGACATGTATAAAGGTAAAACATTGTACAAATTGATATTTATTCTTGTTTTGTTACTCGGTGGAACTGATGGATTGTGCATTTCCACAATGTACTTGAAATCCTTGACCAAAATGGTTCCATAATGCCAATACTCTTGGAACCACCTGCTACTTTGCCATGTGTCTGACTTTCTATTTATGATTTACGAGTGCTATTACACTGGTTTCCGATTAACCAATCTGTTTAACTAAAGTGGTTGATCCAAAATGGTTGCAACTTATCTTGGAATCACTTTAAGTTCCACTTTACCAAAACAGTTCCAGTATTCATGTGAACATTCTTGGAAATGCATCTGTGTTTTTGCAGTGCTACATGAACGAGATGCAGGACCCAGACAACTTCATGCCATCCGGGATTCAGAATAAGCACAAGGTCATCTTTGGGAACATGGAGGAGATTTATGATTTCCACAAGAAGTAGGCTTTTTAAAGAAATATTGACTTATTTCATAATTTCAGAATTTACTACTCAACTTGAATAATTTGATTCATGAGCTCCACACGAAACATGTATGCTAGTATAAAGTAAAACCTATTTAGGCATTGATAACTTGAATACATTCTGAAGCAATTCTCAAAATTGCCAGCAAAATTGTTAATATTTCTTTACGGAGGAGATAGGCAACTTTTCCAAAAGAATTCTGTCTAGTGACAATGTCATACAGTAAATATACTTAAAACCAGGCATTGATAACTCGAATATTTATGATAACGGGAGAAAATCTCAAATCTGAAATTGTTAGCTCGGGGATCTATGCCTGAAATACGTGTGATATCTCGAACAAACCTCCAGGTCCCAATCTTGAAGTCCCAGCAAAATTGTCAATATACATGTGTAGGTATGTAAAGTCATTTGATTGGTAATTTTGTCAAAACCTAGCAATCATCTCAGCTAGGTAGTTGTATCTCTGCAGAAGAAGAAAACAAAAATTGTATCGATTCACCTAAGCTCAATAATGAAGATAAGCCAATTGTGAACATTGTACGAGTTGCTCACAGCTGCTAAGGATTAATAACGCTGTGTATGTGTTACATTGAATCACAATTTTATTTGTATTTCAGTGTTTTCCTGAAGGAACTTGAGAAGTATGAGACGATTCCTGAAGATATCGGCCATTGCTTTGTAACATGGGTAAGAGATCGGCCATTGCTTTGTAACATGGGTAAGATATCGGCCATTGCTTTGTAACATGGGTAAGATATCGGCCATTGCTTTGTAACATGGGTAAGAGATCGGCCATTGCTTTGTAACATGGGTAAGATATCGGCCATTGCTTTGTAACGTGTAAGATATCGGCCATTGCTGTGTAACATGGGTAAGATATCGGCCATTGCTTTGTAACATGGGTAAGATATCGGCCATTGCTTTGTAACATGGGTAAGATATCGGCCATTGCTTTGTAACATGGGTAAGATATCGGCCATTGCTTTGTAACATGGGTAAGATATCGGCCATTGCTTTGTAACATGGGTAAGATATCGGCCATTGCTTTGTAACATGGGTAAGATATCGCCCATTGCTTTGTAACATGGGTAAGATATCGCCCATTGCTTTGTAACATGGGTAAGATATCGGCCATTGCTTTGTAACATGGGTAAGATATCGGCCATTGCTTTGTAACATGGGTAAGAGGGATGATAGACCTGTGTTCTAGGTTGGCACAGGAAATATAAATTAGCAGCCTAAGTTGTTGATTTTGCAAAAATAAATGTCATTTTGAAATATTTTCCCAGAAAGTGTACAAATGTGCTGCAGTATTTACCAGTAAGTTCATAACTTTTTTGTAGACAGTGGTTTTTTGGCTATTGGTATTTCTAACATGACACGCACAGAGTTTTCTATAGACAAAGAACAGAATTCACAGTTGTTTATATACCAATAAACAACATGAAAAAAAAAGTTCCGAACTGTAAAATATATTTTCCGTTGTAATTGCAGAAAATGTTGTCAGGTATTGTAAGAAATAAAATAATTTACACATTATCGTTGTTTATCGGCTAATAAACACAGATTTGTCAGTCTGTTGTGGTACTGTGTATGAAACCACTCGGGCCAAGGCCCTCGTTTAACTCATATGCATTAGAACTTTAAATGGTTTATTAGCCGATAAACAACTCTAAATCGAAAATTATTTCTTAATTCTAACATAGCTGTAATTTAAAATACAATGGTGTGATTCTCCTTGCTTTCAGCTGATTTCTTCTTTTGAATGCTGTTCGGCTATTTCAAAAATTGCTTTGTTTTTCAGGCCGAGAGATTTTCCATCTACGTCACATACTGCAAGAACAAACCGGATTCAAATCAAATGCTGGTGGATCATGCGGGTACCTTCTTTGAGGAGATGCAGAAGAAACACCAGCTGAGTGAACCAGTCGCATCCTACCTGATCAAACCAGTCCAGAGGGTTACAAAGTACCAATTGTTGTTGAAGGATCTGCTGTCCTGTTGTGAAGGGCATACTGGAGAAATAAAGGTGGGCTGAGTTCTAGTTGATTGATGTGTAGTGTAAATTAGCGAAATTAACTTCATTTGGTATCTTTATGAGGCAAATGTTACTTTTGGTACATGTAGTAATTGCATAATTAAAAAAAAAACACCTGTATTATTTGGAAAGAAACCTTGCAATGATCTCAGCTATGGAAGTTATGGCAGAAAGCTCTATTAAGGTAAAACTTGCATTGGCAAGACACCCCTCTGCCCCAGTAGGTAACAAATAAATTGTGAAAAAAACTATAAAATTGCCTACATTGCTGATAGAAACAGCATTACATGCATACTTGCATTCCTATTGCTTGTTTTATGCCAGGATGCCCAAGAGTTGATGGTGAAATTTTCGAAGAAATCAAATGAGATGATGCTTCTGAGCATCTTGGTCTAAATATTAAATGTTTACAATATGTGATAAGCATTTAAGAGGTCAATACGTACATTTCTATTGCTTGTTTTGATGCCAGGATGCGCTAGAGGTGAAATTTTCGAAAAAAGCGAACAAAGCAATGCACTTTAGCATCTTGGTGTTAATATTATATAAATATTGACTTCCTTGATGGTGACAGTGCGTATTGTCAACCCAAGGCAACACTGTCGACAGAGGCTTTAGCCGTATCATTTGCGTACCGGGCGACAGCGGTAGCGGGCGACATTGCGGGGCGACATATCAAATTTTCGCCCACTGCAGTTTATATGCATTATATAGAGAAATGATCAAGTGAGGTATAATAATAAATATTAACCAATAAGCGATAAGCATTTCAGAAGTCAATGCATTCCTATTGCTTGTTTAATGCCAGGACATGCTAGAGGTGAAGAAAGCGAACGATGTGATGCACCTTAGCATCTTGTTTTTAATCTTCAATATTAACTTTATTTAACCAATATGTGATGAGCATTTCAGTGGTCAATACTTACATGCACATTGCTTGCTCTATGCCAGGACGTGCCAGAGTTGGTAGGGAACATTCTGAAGAAGGTGAACGACCTGAGAATCTTAGTCGTTATCATAAATATTTATTATATTACGTTCCGAACGCTTGTTTCTCATGCCAGGACGCGCTAGAGGTGATGGTGAACGTTCCGAAGAAGGCCAATGATGCGATGCACCTGAGCATGCTGGAGGGGCTGGAGGACTCCCTGGAGGCGCTAGGGGAGGTAATTCTGCAGGAGAACTTCACCGTCTGGGACCCCAAGCAGCTGATCAAGAAAGGCCGCGAGCGACACATCTTCCTCTTCGACATGTGCCTCATCTTCGCCAAGGAGTCCAAGGACAGCAACGGCAAGACCAAGTACATGTACAAATTCAAACTCATGGTGAGTTGGACTCGTATATATTGATATAAATATTTTCTGCATTTAAACACTGCCTGACAGTTCAGTCTCATAATAGATCTTGTTTAAGGACTGCAAACGGAAGAACAAGTTCGAACTCATGGTGAGTGAGACTCACATCAGCTAGCAATATTTTTCATTATTTTGGAAACAGATCTGGTACTTGTGCATGTTCAAACTTTTGAGGAAAGTGGCCTGAGAGTTTTTAGATTTTTAACAGACATGTATTTTGAAGATTTTTAAAATAAACAGATGAATACCACTTGTTTATTATATCTGGCACTTGCTTCTTACCCCACTATTTTCTCTTTGCAACATGTTGGCTGCAGTTAAACAGTTTGCTATTATTTCTGTACAGTTACTAATCTAAAACTAACTTCATTTAAAAAAAACAAAAACCTTAAAACTTCTTGCTGACTTTATTGGTGTATACATTGATGTGGCTGATAATGTATACACTTCATACAGTGGTAATTACTTGCGTGGTATGTTGTTGTTGCAGATATCCGAGGTCAACATTACGGAACACATTGAGGGAGATGCCACCAAGTTTGCGCTGTGGACGGGACGGGCACCCATATCGGAATACAAGATCGTTTTGAAGGCACAGACATTGGATGTCAAACAGGTACTAGTTTGATTCTTGTTTTATTGTTAAGTGTCAGTAGATTGATTCTTGTTTTATTGTTTAGTGTCAGTAGATTGATTCTTGTTTTATTGTTTAGTGTCAGTAGATTGATTCTTGTTTTATTGTTTAGTGTCAGTAGATTGATTCTTGTTTTATTGTTTAGTGTCAGTAGTTTGATTCTTGTTTTATTGTTTAGTGTCAGTAGTTTGATTCTTGTTTTATTGTTAAGTGTCAGTAGTTTGATTCTTGTTTTATTGTTTAGTGTCAGTAGATTGATTCTTGTTTTATTGTTTAGTGTCAGTAGTTTGATTCTTGTTTTATTGTTTAGTGTCAGTAGATTGATTCTTGTTTTATTGTTTAGTGTCAGTAGATTGATTCTTGTTTTATTGTTTAGTGTCAGTAGATTGATTCTTGTTTTATTGTTTAGTGTCAGTAGTTTGATTCTTGTTTTATTGTTTAGTGTCAGTAGTTTGATTCTTGTTTTATTGTTTAGTGTCAGTAGTTTGATTCTTGTTTTATTGTTTAGTGTCAGTAGTTTGATTCTTGTTTTATTGTTAAGTGTCAGTAGATTGATTCTTGTTTTATTGTTAAGTGTCAGTAGATTTATTCTTGTTTTATTGTTTAGTGTCAGTAGTTTGATTCTTGTTTTATTGTTTAGTGTCAGTAGATTTATTCTTGTTTTATTGTTAAGTGTCAGTAGATTTATTCTTGTTTTATTGTTTAGTGTCAGTAGTTTGATTCTTGTTTTATTGTTTAGTGTCAGTAGTTTGATTCTTGTTTTATTGTTTAGTGTCAGTAGATTTATTCTTGTTTTATTGTTAAGTGTCAGTAGATTTATTCTTGTTTTATTGTTTAGTGTCAGTAGTTTGATTCTTGTTTTATTGTTTAGTGTCAGTAGTTTGATTCTTGTTTTATTATTAAGTGTCAGTAGATTGATTCTTGTTTTATTGTTTAGTGTCAGTAGTTTTATTCTTGTTTTATTGTTTAGTGTCAGTAGTTTGATTCTTGTTTTATTGTTTAGTGTCAGTAGTTTGATTCTTGTTTTATTGTTAAGTGTCAGTAGATTGATTCTTGTTTTATTGTTTAGTGTCAGTAGTTTGATTCTTGTTTTATTGTTTAGTGTCAGTAGTTTGATTGTTGTTTTATTGTTAAGTGTCAGTAGATTTATTCTTGTTTTATTGTTAAGTGTCAGTAGTTTGATTCTTGTTTTATTGTTTAGTGTCAGTAGATTGATTCTTGTTTTATTGTTAAGTGTCAGTAGATTTATTCTTGTTTTATTGTTTAGTGTCAGTAGTTTGATTCTTGTTTTATTGTTTAGTGTCAGTAGTTTGATTCTTGTTTTATTGTTTAGTGTCAGTAGTTTGATTCTTGTTTTATTGTTTAGTGTCAGTAGTTTGATTCTTGTTTTATTGTTTAGTGTCAGTAGTTTGATTCTTGTTTTATTGTTTAGTGTCAGTAGTTTGATTCTTGTTTTATTGTTTAGTGTCAGTAGTTTGATTCTTGTTTTATTGTTTAGTGTCAATAGTTTGATTCTTGTTTTATTGTTTAGTATCAGTTCAGGCATGAGAATATTCCTCTTTCCAACTGATATTCTCGCTTTAACTGAAAATTTTCATCAGAATAGCTGTTCAGTTTGCCAGATCTGTGTAAAATGCAAAAGATTTGAAGAGGTTGGGATGTTCCAGCTATTTTTCAAAATATCCATACCTTTGTCATGTAAAGTGAATGACCACTTCTGTAGATCTTGAGTATAATTTGTTTGTACTGAAGGCCCAAACCTTTGATGCGAAACAGGTAATAGTTTGAAGCTTGTTTTATTGTTTTTTGGTGTCAGCAATTATGTGGATCTTGGCCATTTTCACTTTAAAAGTACCACATAAATAACGGGTGTGATTATATGTATTATATATACTGTGATTTTTATCCCCACATAGATTTTTAAAATTATGGCACCGTATCCACACTGCAATCTTTATATACGTTGTGAATTCCCATAGTGGAATAGTTATAACAACTGTGTTAAGCAGTGTGCTCGGGCAATGGTTTATAACCGAAGTCCCGAGGGTAAACAACCTAACATCGTCGACGGGTGTGATTCTTCCTCTTTTAGCTGATTGTCTCCCTTTGAATGGATAATTTTTTTATTCAAGTAGTGCTAAAATTAGCTGGATCCATTTGTGAATACTAGGTTTTGCTGAACCATTTTAGAGGTAGGGGTAGGGTAGTTTCTGCTGAATTTTGTGTTAAATTTACACCTCTGATTAAGCAGAATGACATATAGAGAATACGAGGTTAGTGTTGAATAAAGGTAAGTCTATTAAGCGAGGCTTAGAAGACCTGAACCACGAGCCTGGGTTCGTTTGCTGTCGTCAGTTTGAAAATAAACAAAAAGAAAAATACTAAATACCAAGAAAACATTAAATGATGTAATGAAATTGAACAAAATGACACTATTCTGCGCGTGTTTGCTTTATTTCGACAGTGTGGAAATGAAGCTAAGTTTGTCCCATGGGTGTTATTTCGGCATGAAGAATGAATATCATATATTGTATACATTATTATTGCAGGTGTGGGTGAAGAAACTGCGAGAGCTGATCCAGGAGAGGATGATGTACATCCACGAGGCCTTCAAGGACAAACAGCCCTCAGTGTTCAAGGCCCCACCCAAGATGAGCATGCCTGCCCGGGTACAGAGGTACGGGCTTGGGAACTTGATAAATAAGGATTGTTATGCCTGCACAAAGTGGGAGGCATTAAGACTTGCACGTGTCCATCCGTCTGTCCGTCTGTCTGTACGTCCATATGTCTCGAAATGTTGTGGACTAAGCTCCTCTTTAACTCTTTGGCGGATTTTGCTTAGACTTTAACAGCTGAAGAACCTCGACGTGTAGGTGATCGTAAAGGAAGGAATTTTGGCTGCAACCATTTTTGGCAGACTTATGACCCTTTGTCATTTTTTTGCACTTTACAATATATACTTCTGAAATTTTGTGGACTCGACTCTGCTTGGCGGATTTTGCTCAAACTTTCACATCTGAAGAACCTTAATGTATAGGTGATCTTAAAGGCAGGAATTCAGGCTGTGACCAATTTTAGCTGATTTACGGCCCTTTGTCATTTTTTCCACTATAGAATATATTTGAAAAATAATTTGTAAAGGCAAAAATTAGTGTTGGTGACACACACTGTCTGTGTCCAAACGTGTCCATCGGGGCATCCGCATCCGTGTCACATCTAGTTTCATATTCATTTATATGATTTTCTTTTGTGATTTGATAGGTTCTCTTTCAGGAATATCAATCACTAAAAAAAATAAAGTTGTGTTGGTGGTACCTTATTTTTAGCTCGACTTTTCGAAGAAAAGGCAAGCTATTCTACTCGCCCCGGCGTCCGCGTCGGCATCAGCGTCTGCGTCCGAGCTAGGTTAAAGTTTTTCGGTAAGCTAGTTTCTCAGGAATGGCTTGAGGGATTTCATTCAAACTTAAAACATGTATTCCCCACATTAAAATGAACCTATAGGCCAAGTTTGGTTACTATAGTATGAAATTTGT